>CM046365.1:20951053-21057074 GCA_025413025.1 Ficus hispida
TTAAAACTGTCGTCGAAACAAGATATACTATCATGTTAACAAGTAATGTGGTGATATTACACGATGGTTCTTGGTCGAACCGTCGTGTAATGTGCCATATTACACGACGGTTCGACCTAGAACCGTCGTGTAATATCACCACATTACTTGTTAACATGATAGTATACCTTGTTTCGACGACAGTTTTAACCGTCGTGTAACATTGAGATACCACGACGGTACCGTCGTGTAATGTGGACATTACACGACGGTTCGTAGAGAACCGTCGTGTAATGTGCCATATTACACGACGGTTCAACCTAGAACCGTCGTGTAATGTTGTAATATGGCACATTACATGACGGTTCTCTAAAAACCGTCGTGTAATTGGGCTTGAATTTAAAAAAAATTTGGCTTTTTTTTGGCGATGGCACCGTCGTGTAATATGTGCCATCGCCAAAAAAAAGCCAATTTTTTTTTTTAATTCAAGCCCAATTACACGACGGTTTTGAGCCAAACCGTCGTGTAATGGTACATATTATACTAGAATCAAATTCCATATGATTATCCAAAACAAAAATCCATTTTGGCATTTCATCAAGCATGTGGTGGACGGATAAAAACCAAGTTAAAAAATGTGTGTAAAGTGCCAAAACCGTGCACAAAACATTTATCTCCAAAGAGCAACAATAAAAAAAAGAAAAATAAAACATTCAAACAACACTACAAATTACATTCTACGCAAGTTATTAAAGTATTGTGTGTTCGTAGTTTTGTTAGAAAACAAGAAATTGAGCAATATGGAAGTCACCTTGCTTTTCTTCAAAGAAAAATAGTCACGGCCTTGATGGGAACACCAAGAGAGAGAGAGGTAGTGGCGACGGCGGCGGCGGAAAAAATAGGGGCTATGGCTGCGGTTTGGGAAAAGTTTGAAGTGGCAGCGGCGGCGTGACCAAATTTTAAGTTAGGGGGGCGGGCGGGCGGGTGAAGGAGGTGGGGAGGAGAAAAGTTTGAGTTGTTTAGAGGGTTAAAGATGAAAATGATGATAAATGAAGAGGGAAGTGTATTTATGTAATGGGTTTTCGTGCGAATTCCAAAGCATGAAATTTGAAAATTTTGAAAATTTTCGAAGGATTACACGACGGTTTTGCTCAAAACCGTCGTGTAATCCTTTTTTTTCAAAATTTAAAAATTTAAAAATTTAAAAATTTGAAAATTTTGAAAATTTTGGAGGATTACACGACGGTTTTTCTCAAAACCGTCGTGTAATCTTTTTTTTTTTCAAAATTTAAAAATTTAAAAATTTCGGAGGATTACATCATCGTGTAATCTCTAGGAACCTTCTGGTTTACACGACGGCCCCATGGGGCCGTCGTGTAAACCGCCTGGTTTGTACGACGGCCCCATGGGACCGTCGCGGTTTACACGATGGCCCCACGGGACCATCGTATAAACCACCTGGTTTGTGCGGTTTACACGACGGTCCCATGGGGCCATCGTGTAAACTGCCCGGTTTACACGACGGCCCCGTGGGACCGTCGTGTAAACCGCCTGGTTTGTGCGGTTTACACGACGGTCCCGTGGGGCCGTCGTTTAAACCGCCCGGTTTACACGACGGTCCCACGGGGCCGTCGTGTAAACCGCCCGGTTTACACGACGGTCCCACTGGGCCGTCGTGTAAGCCGCCTGGTTTGCGCGGTACACGACGGTCCCGTGGGGCCGTCGTGTAAACCGTCCGGTTTACACGACGGTCCCACGGGGCCGTCGTGTAAACCGCCCGGTTTACACGACGGTCCCACTGGGCCGTCGTGTAAGCCGCCTGGTTTGCGCGGTTTACACGACGGTCCCGTGGGGCCGTCGTGTAAACCGTCCGGTTTACACGACTGTCCCGTGGGGCCGTCGTGTAAACCGTCCGGTTTACACGACTGTCCCGTGGGGCCGTCGTGTAAACCGTCCGGTTTACACGACGGTCCCGTGGGACCGTCGTGTAAACCACCTGGTTTGCACAGTTTACACGACGGTCCCATGGGTCCGTCGTGTAAACCTGGAGTTTACACGACGGTTCCGAGGTACCGTCGTGTAAACTGGAGTTTTACACGACGGTTCCAACGAACCGTCATGTAAACCTTTATTTACACGACGATTTTTGAAACCGTCGTGTAACCTCCGTCGTGTAATCCGTCTTTTGTAGTAGTGAGTATTAATACAAAAATATACAAATTCACAAGTACCAGATTAGCATACTGAAAATTGTCTCAGTAAATTTTATGAAAATTGTGTAGGGTGCCGCAAATTGATAAATGAGAAACAACCTTCATATGTGATATCACGTATTTCAATCATCATCTGAAATTTCACTTTTTCATATAAATATGCTTGTGTAATGTATACAAGGGTATTTTTTGTCTTAATTTTTTTCATCGATATTAATAATGTTATGCAAATACTTAGTTAAATTCAGAGAGTAATCTGCCAAAATTGAAAATGCAAAGTGTAACTTGCCGATCGTGAAAAGTTCATGGGCAGATATAACTAGTACCCTAGCTTAAATATACCTGCTCTGGTGCAAGGTCAAATTCTTTGCCACCCTTGCCCCCAGGAAAGTATAGGTTCCCATTTGGACTCGGAAGTCGTTCACAGAGCTGCAAGAGTGGTTAAATTAAATACAGGTATCATCTTGCTAAAATAACGAGGATTTTTTTTTTTTAAATACCGATTATACCTCGTTGACGTAACTCAGGATCTGTTCTTCTGTCTTGTTTCTCTTTATCTGATTTTGAATCCACATTACAGACATCTCACAAGCAAAACATGGCGCGTCATGTAGATCTTCAATTCCCTCTTCCATTTCCCCATCAACCACACTTGCAATTCCATTACTGTAACACATTTGAATCAGATCATACATACTGTAACACTTGTTGTTGCCACACAAGTTTAAGAAACAGGTTGGACTTGCATCGGACCTGACTCCGCGAGTTCCACCGAAGTCACAGAAATCAAGTTGAGCGCAAATCCGCTGAGGACTTACCTAGAATCGCGCAAGTAGGAACAGGAACCAAAATAGAAGTATTCCTCATATCTTTCACTAAAGATTGAGTACTTTGGTAATGTACAAAATTGGAAGAAGAAGTACCTGGGCAAGCAGCATTTCCATTATGGTTTTCCCATATTGTGCAACCATTGTCTTGCATTCTTGGCTTACAATTCCAGAGGTTCCAATGACATGGTTAATCTGAGTTACAATAATCTGCAGAAAATGTGAAATTTACTTGCAGTAATATTGATCAGACAACGGATAAAAATACAGGAAGACGGTGCATCGGATAGGTAAAAATAAAGGAGGTTTAGTTTTCAATTAATATTTTAAACTAAAGTGGACAATTTTGTAGCGGCTAATTGAACATGAAAAATAATACACTTCTGATATGTCAAATTCTTGCCAGGTTTTGTTTATTTCTGAAATTATATTGTGATCTAACGATTCATAATTATATCATAACAATTTATTACTTTTTCACAGCTTACAATAGCATTCTCGAAATAAAATTTGTTTTAGAAAAAATTAAAGGTCCTTGAAAGAAAAATAGGACTGATAACTACAGACAGCAAGGCACTCTTAAAAACTAAGGATGAAGTGATCATAGTTGTATGACGGACAGAAATTCATAATCCAACCAAAAGTATGGACATGGTTTTGCACAGAACATTTCGTACCGTTGGCCCTGCCAACACCGAGGTTCCAGAATCCGCTATTGCTGCACAACCATCAGCACAGAACCCTGAAAAGTGAAGAGTAACAATACAAAAATAATTTAGAACGCAGAAACCATAAAAACTAATTTAGTGTCTCAACATAGTAGGGTTTGAAAAACAAGTTCCACAGTGAAATTACCAATTGCTTCACCACCGACTAGAATATCACCCATATCAAACTGATAAAAACAGAAACAAAAAGTGAGACAAGTAGTTAGTAGCAACTAGATAAACATATTGAGAAGAACAACCGCGAAAGAAGGTTGAAGGTACTTGGAAGGCTAACCTGCCAATAGCCTCTTCGAGTCACAGGAACATATGTATGCTTTCCCTTGAAATGATCAGTATCAACCCCGCCAAATACTATTTCACCCCCTTCTTCGCCTTCAATATTGCGATTCAGCCAGAACGAAAAGACGGGATCTTTAACAAGTCCTTGGTTGACCATATTATACCTATAAAAGTGATATACTTAAAAGGGATTTTTCTAATGAATGTAAAAGATAGAAACTGACATTTTATAGTCACTTTGTGTAAAGATTACGACAAAACTATTGTAGCGTGCTTAATGGCTGATAAGGATTGATATATTACCAGACAGGAACAGCATTTCCAACAGAGATCTCTTGAAATCCAAGTCCAAATACACCATCAAACTTCGCTGCCAAGAGCGTGATGCTAGGCTCTCTTGTCGCCTCGATAAAATCCTGATTCCAGTGATATTAATAACGCTGCGTGGTGAAGCCAACAGATAACAAGTTTTTAGCCAAAGTGTACCTGATTATGAACAACCAGCCCACCGACTTGGACATGGTCTGTACTAAAGAAACCTGAAATGGCTCCAGTTCCATATTGGATCTCAGCGGATTTCTCTGCACCAAGAGTGATAATAAAGCACATGATTTGGATGGAAAACATAAGCAGAGAGAAACATGAACAATACAAATAAACAAACTAACATACCGTTCTTCGTATAGGTAGTCGATTTTTTAGAATTGTACTTGGAGTGAAATATGCACGCAACCTGTAACACGCACTCGAGCAGAAAAGAAGTCATGACAAGAAAACATCGGAAGACTTGAATTAATGAGGGAGGAAAAAATAAGTTCACGTACCGAGAAGCGACATTTTGAGGAGGGCACCCAGAGATTGGAACTTCCTGTGTCAAACATCACAGTGAACTTCTGTGAAGGCGTGCCAATACCAATCTCACCAAAGTATTGAGCATCCATGTGGTTCTTTAGTGGGATAACTTGGGTGCCCTCAGAGTTCACACGACTGCCGAGGAGACGATACTTTCTAACCGGAGCTACGAACATTTCCCGTTCCATAGCAATACTAATTTGTCCCTTGATCAAGTTGACGCTTTGATCTAGTCGTTTCTTTTTCAGTTGAATCCGGAGCAACCCGTCATTGTGGGAGGAAAATGCAACAGGCGACAGATGCAACAAGAGAGAAAGAGCAACCAAACATGCTTCAAATTTGCTAACCATTTCTTGAACTGCAAAAACATGATAGAGAGCAAAAAACTGAATTATCCAATAAAATTCTAGTGTCACTGAAAGGATTCTTTGCAAAATGGAAATCCAAATGGAATCTAAAAAAGAAAAAAAAAATACTTGCAATTCGGAGTTTTGGCTTCACAGGTGGAGATGAACTGAATAGAAGAGTGAAACAACGAGGAAAGTAAGTTATAAGAGGACAAAAGAAAGACGGGAGAGGTCTCTGCTACATGGAGGAGTAGAAACCTTACGGTGCTCCGACCAAATACAATTTAGCTAGAGCCAAGCACGTCATGATATTATAGACCGTGCTGTTGGTGATTACAGCCGTTCCGAGGAAGCCAACCGAAAACAACAGTTATTCGAATCTCAACTACCAGACAGTTCACAGAGGAAAATAGCTACCTTCTATATGTTTGCGTATATATAGCAGTGTTGGGGCACCAGTTGAGTTTCACATACTCAGACCTATATATTGTTTTAGTGAGTACGGATAAAGTTTTTAAGATGGCTTGTATAAGAATAATCCATTTTTAACGTAGTAAAATGATAAAAATATAAAGTTTTTAAAAGTAAAATTGAACAAAATTGACTTTCACTAAGGGCGGAAGCCCTCACTTGGGCATTGGTTGCTCAGCCCCTATATATGAGACTACTTGGTTGTAATGCCCAACAGTACTCCCAAGTATTTTTCTATAGGATTATTCTCATTTATACTCCTTAATTTTGGAATCATTCTTACTTATCTTCAAAATTTTAAAAAACTATCAATTTTCTTTACAAATTTTGAACTATTACAACCTATTAACCCTCCTCTATTAGTATTTTTGTTTAAAAAAAAAACCGAAAAATGGTTAAGTGGTAATTTTTATTCACTTGATTAAACAAAAAATCTAACATAGTGTAAAGGGAGACTTTTTTTCTTTACATTTATTTTTAATACAAATTTTAATGATTAAGTAGGATTAACATAAAAAATATGAATAAAGTGAGAGTTTTTAAAATTTTAGAGACAGAATAAAAACCACACATGAGATTTATTATTTTCAATATATTGGAAAATTTTGACTCATAGAGGTGCAAACAGCTTTATGGGAATCATGCAAAGGCGTCGCTAGTATTCTGAGTACCCATTTGGATCACAAGGTTGTATTTAAGTATTCATTTAAATTGAATCTTTACATTAAATGTTGAATTTTAATTGTGCAATAAAATTAATTATGTGTTTGGATAATTTTTGTTAAAGATAATATTTGAATAGTGTAAAGGTAGAAAAATGAGGATTTTTAAAAAATGAACATATTTGAATTTGGATTTGAGTTGTATTATTATGAAATAGTAAAAGTATTTAAATGTATTTGAATATTTCACCACCAACTAAATAAAAATTGTATTAGAATTAAATAATTGTCTGGGATTATAGATAACAAGCGTGAAACAAAATTTAAGGTAGGCTAAAAAAAAAAAAAAACCATAAGAATGAATACGACGACAAAAAAATAATAAGAAGACAACATACAGAAACGACAATGTTGTGAAAGGACAACTATTCTAAAACGGCAACGACTGTGAAGATGACAATGCGTATCAAACGGAACAAACTACAAAACCACATTAAATGAAAATCACAACAAACGAGAATACGACGGAAAATTAACAAAGTAAAAACAACTAATTGTCAACGACATAGATTGAACAAAAACTACAAAACCATATGAAAATCACGACAAACGAAATAGGACGGAAAATTAACAAAGTGAAAACAACTAAATTGTCAACGACATAGATTGAACAAAACGACATAAAAATGATTAGAAATTTCTAAAGATTATACATATTAAAGGACAAAACTTAAAGGAGTGACGTCAAATAGATACGACTATAATTGTGAAAAGGATGTTTGAGTCATTAAACTATGTAACTTAAAGGAACGACATCAAGTAGGTACGACATTATTAATGACGACAAAAAATTTAGAAAACGAACTCAAATGAAAACGTCAAAGAAGGAGAAAAGGGCACAAAAGCTAACAATCACAATGAGTTATGACATAGAACGACATTAAAAATTAAGAAAACGGCATAAAATTGAAAAGGACAAGGAACGAAAAAGAAAAAAGTTTCTACAACAAAATCAATAAACGACAATGGCAAAAAGGGAAAAAGAAAAAGAAAGTAAAAAAAAAAAAAGAGAAAACGGTAGTAAATTTTATACGACATAAGGTTTAGAAAAGAAAGTAAATACAAATGAGTAATTTTTTAAAAAAACAACAAAGACAAAGAATGTGAAAGCCGCAGGACATATGGAACGACAAAAAAGAGATATGAACAGACATGAAGCTGAACAAATACATTTTTTACTTTGAAATCTCCTTGTACCCTCTTCAATAAAATAAAATAAGATGACAAAAATAGATATAATATTAAAAATATCATTATATATTGGAGTACAAAATAGGATAATGCTATTTTTCATACTTTGTAATAATTATAGTATTGCATTAACATATACATTGGAAATTATCTTAGTTTACCAATTCATTCTAAAAGAGTAAGCTATTAATGTTATTAATTTTTTTTTTATTTTTTAAGGAGGAGGAGGGAAATACAAATGTCAAACATGAATATATCAAAACTCTAAAGTGAATTTTGCTAGCAAGGAGAGGGAATGCACTGAACTGTTTTAATGGTTGACGAAAACGCCATAAAAATATGAAAACCACATCAAACAAAAATGACAATGATTGTTATGACGGCTATACATATGTCACCACACCATATGAAACGACACTGATTGACTAAAACGATAATGCATATTAAACCTCAAAAAAAAAAAGCATTAAATGCAAATAATATCCCATGAGAAACGTCAATAAATAGTAAACGACATTAAAATTTAGAAATTAAGAAACGACATAACATAATAACAACATCAAATGAAAAATCACGAGGAATTCAACAGACGGATATGCATATTAAAGCACATAGAAATGAAAAAAAATAAAATAAAGCAAATGAAAATTACAACAACGAATGAGGAAATGACAAAGAAACACTAAAAGCCATCGAAAACAGATGCAATGTATCAGAAAACGACAACAAAGAACAACCGACAAAAATCTTACAAAGCACGTTGACACTTTGTTTGGTAGGAATGAATAGTGGACGGAAAGATATAAGCGGGGAGTTTCTGGGTGAAGATTGTAAAATTGAATTGTTTGATTAAAAAGATTTTTTTTTTGGAGGAAAGGAAAGTTTGATAGATAATCATGTCAGTAGATCCTATTTATTTATATATTTATTTATTAAAGTTTGAGAGCAAATGGTGTGATTAGAATATTATGTTACCTTAATTTTTTTTTTCTTAGAAAATAAAACATGAAAAATTACATAGTACATTAAAATGCAATTTTTTTCTAAAATATTTTTTTTCCCTACCCGCTACTTTCATTTTCAATTATATCAAAGAAGAAAAGGTAAGGTATATTATTCTTTTTTACTATCATACCGTATTTAACTTTCCTAGCTACCTATCAACAAGAACCTAGGCAAAAACGACAACATATATAAAAACGAAAATAAATATCAAACGATATAGAAATTAAATAACAACATGAAATTAAAACGATACGGATTGTAAAAATGACAATTTACATCTAACAAGAAAAAATCAAATGAAAATGACAATGAATGACAAGACAGCAATACAAATGAAACGACAAAAATTTTAAAGTGAATTAAGTGAAAAGGATGGGGATGTAAAAATGAGAGAAAATAAGAACGAGATAAAACCAACGAAATCACATTACAATAAAACAACAAGGAATGTTAAAACGACAATGAGTATAAAATGAGAAAATAAAAATAAAGCGATATGTTAGACAATATTAAATCTTGACATTGGCACAAAATTGGCCCCATTTTCACTTCAAAAAGAAAAGAAAAGAAAAGAAAAAAAAAAGGCCCCATTTTAGTTGGGTGAAACTCTCTAGACAAGACAATTTGGACCCTCGTCTTGTCGTTGGCCAAAATCAAGAACGACATGTCGTTTCATATCAAGTGCAGATCATAGCTTCTCAACGACAAGTTTTCACAAATGAAGCAGACATCCGAGCTTCAAGATTTTGAAATTTTTCATCAAATATCGAGAGGCCAACTGCTGGCCTTTGGAATGAACAATAAAGAAAAAACAAATTCAATAAATTCACTAAACAAATGCAAGAAAGGTACCTTTTAACTTCATGTGAAAAGAAAATGCCAAAAAGTGTTTATTATGCAAATGGTCCCCAATTTATGTATTTTCCAAAGTAATAACAAGAAATTTCGATGGAAAAAAACAAAAAAGGAAGAAAGATAACACGAGATAAGACAAATCCATTTCAATCAAAATGGAGAATTTTCTTTCTTACGAAAACCATTTATTCTTTAAAAAAGAAAAATAGAAAATAAAATTTAGATTGAGAAAGAAAGAGAGGATAAGAGATTTAGATTTCTCACTTATAACTGAATCAAGTCCAATGGGCCTATTTTAAGTGTGCCTGTGCTAATTATTTAATGAGAAAATTACCTAAATAACTGCCCTTTTTATCCATTGATTAACATATGATACCAATTTTTTTTATTAATTAGTATGATATAAACTTTAATTTTATTAATATATGATATATATTATATTGGTCTAATATCAAATTTTTGTATCATATTAGTGTAATAGTCTTTAAATTTATATCTCGAGTATTTTCTCCATTATTAATTGTATAAATATATATGATACAGATATTGAAACTAATAACCGGTACAAAATACCATTATTAAAAAAAGATGAGTCAAATAAATAAACCTTATATTACAATATTCATCTTCTAATAACATGTGATGTTTAACTCATCGGTGCTCTTTTTAACACTGTTAATTTATATTCATTAATGTAACTACTTAGAGGGGAGTGCATTATTTTCACCTAATTGTGATGCTTTCCTTTGAGGTTTTTTTTTTTTTTTTTTTTTTTTTTTTTTTTTTTTTTTTTTTCCTTCCTTTTCCTTTGTCTACATCGCGAGTAAAAAGTACAATCTGTGACGATTAGGGAGAAGAAGAAAACTTTGAGACTATTAAGGATTAGTTTATATCTTAAAATATCAATCTATTAAGTGAAGTGACTCAATACCCTTATATGTTACTATTGTTGTTTTATTTTTACAATATAGGACTTGGGGTTTTTCTTTTTTTTTTAACCCTGAACAAGCCTCGCAAAATGTTGTTCTCTTTGGAGTCGTCAATTTTGTATTAGATGAATCGAACTGCTCATTTAAATATGTTGGGCTCTTATACTATGTGAAGGTAGAGAGAAAAGAAGAAATTTGATACGGTTAAAGATTGACTTTTTAAGATAGAAACTCAATAATGTAACAGTCTCAAATTTCTTCTTTCTTATCTCTAATCTTTACAACTCATGTAAAGGAATTTATATTTTTATGAAAAAAAAATAATTCAAACAAATTATAAGAACAACAGAAGAGAAAGAACTAATGAAGAAAAGGGCTGCGTATATGGTAATTAAGTAAGAGAATATACATCTTAGCCCGCCATATAGTGTCAAAGGATGACGCACGCAACTAGCTAGCTAGTTAGCAGCCTCACTATTGTCTCCGCATGTATTAGGTTGTCTGCCTTGAATATTCTTCAGCATACGATGTGTGGCTCATTGAATACTCATGTTCATATTCAACTATACATGGATAGGAATACATCTGTTGTTAAACCTAACCAAATTAACAAACATTTTCATGAAATATCTCTTCACCGGGGAGCCACCTATAATTGAATGAGGCTTCCGCTTGCAATAAATTTTATTTTTAAAACTTTTATATTTTTCTCATTAATTCTTTATTCAAAATTGATTATATCCAGATAAATCCCTTCAAAATTTTATCTTTTAGTGAATCACTCCAATGAAAAGAACAACGGGTCACCTCCAATTAAGTTAAGGTATACTACTTTAAACGCCATGTAATAAATATCATGTAATAATATGTATATACATATATAAATGTGTATATAATATATGTGTTATATTCTGCATGTAGTCGAGTGATCATGCCAAATGGGACCTTATTTTGCTGACATTGGACGCGCATGACTTTAGGGTCATTTTCTGCTAGAAGGTATACTAATACCCAAATGAGTAGTAATCATGATGACCCTTTCAAACCTGTAAATTAATCAACTTTTATTAATCAGCAACAGGGTCACGGAAAGCATGACTATCAAAATGGGGCAATTTTACAGTAGTATATTACAATTTTGCGACAACATTTTTTTTTAGCAAAAAAAAAAAAAAAAAAAAAAAAAAACCCTACATTTGTGGCTAAAGGAGCTCTCTTGGATTTTTCAGTACAGCCGTGAATTTTCTAGTTTTGTTTACCATTGAAAGTTTTCACATGATGCCAATAATAGAATACTAATATAATTAATTGCTAAAACAAATCTTACCAAGAGTCTTCAATATATGGAGCTTAATTAATAAAAGTGCCTTTGTACATGTATAATATATGACATGAAATAGGTGATCTTCAATTTTTTTAAGTTTCTATTGCGATCTGATTTTATTCTTTATTTTTTTTAAGGGAGTATTCTTTGTTGCTGGACATATTTTTAATAATAGTTTCTTATCTATAAGTAAGATAATTAAAGATAACTAAACCCGGAGAAGAATCTACCTAATTATATTTACTCGTATATGACATATATATATATATATATATATTATAGAAGATATATAAATCCAAACTTTGAGCACGTCATCTTTCTACCAAAATGATGACAGTCATGCATTGAGTGAGTTATACGGATAAGAATTTGGTTATTATTGTTGTTTAAAAAAGGCAAGGAAAGGGAAAAGGGAATAATAAAAAGAGGAGGGGGCGGGGGGGGGGGGGGGGGGGGGGGGGGGGGGTGGTGTGGGGGAGAGAAAGAAAAGAAAACACCGACAAAGGGAAAAGGCAAAGAAGATTACGTTCATCAACGCACTCCTTGTTATTGATCAAGTACTGGTGCATGCTAGATTGCTTGAATGTTTATGAATGAGCACGCTTACTCGGCGTGAACATACATCCTCTGATCAATGAGGGAATATATGCGCATTTATATGTGTATATATGTATACATAAATTCTCAGAGAGTAAAATGATATAATTTGAGTGCTAAATTATAAATATAAATAAAGATTGTTATATGTATTTATGAGTGTCGAGACTACATAATCTAAACCGTAGTAATTAATTTTGGTGGATTTTGATATAAATGTTTAGGTAAATTCATGTGAACGGTTCAAATTTTATATGCACTTATAATATTTGCGAGTGTATATAATTACTTACAAACACACAAAAAAATTCATACAATTGACGATATACAGCATGTGTATATTAGATGTGTAGAAAGCCTAAGAACTAATTTGAGAATAAAAGAAAGCTAGAGCTTTTTATTTCAATCAATAAATCAAAATAATATATTAAAAGAGATTTATGTAAATTAACTTGAAAAATATATATATAAATTAATATATCTTTAATTACTAAAATAATAAAACCTAATAATAATAAATAATAAATAATAAATAAATACAAAATTATATAATCTAACAGGATGGACGTGGTCATCATAAGTAAATTCATAAAAAAGCTACCCACTTCCCTCCCTATCCCTTTGGCGGAAGTGGACGGTAGAGGTCCAAAATATTGACATTAGAACAATCAAGAAGTGACAAATTAACCAAAAAGTCGCTTTCTTTCGATCTCTTAATATATGTACATATAGGGTATGTATATATATATATATGTATATGTCTTCTCCTGCTTTACGTGTCAAACATATCCTGTACCCTTTTTAACCACTCTCTCAGACGGTTTTGTTGACTCCTTAGTGCACGTAACTACAAGAAAAAGAATAAAATCCCTCGCCCTCTTCTCCCACCTTTGTTATTTTCCTTTGTTTATCTCTTTCTTTGTCTCTATTTTCCTTCCGGCTTTTGTCTCGTCTATTTATCTGTAATATTAAAGAGTGAGGTTAACAAAGTTAATTTTAATCTTAATTTTTTAAATATTAATTTACATATCATATTTTTATTAATAAAAATAATTAGTTATATAATAATATTTTACTCATTTATTAATAAAAATTATATATTATATAGATTGATATTTAAAAATTAGTATCAGAATTGAAATTTTTAGGAGGTATTTGGTGAAGTAGTTTGAGTTGAGATTTTTAAATTTTAATAATAAATTTTTTAAAATTTTCAAAAAAATAAAAAAATTTTGAGAAAAAACAAACTTCTTAAAAAAAAAGACAAAAAAAAAAAAATTTAAGTTAGATGGTTTGAACCATCCAACCAAACCCCCCTTTAATATTTTTTTAGCGGAATTCTACAACGGAGTCAAAAAAATTTACCCCATCAATTAGGTCAAATCCAACGGATACGAATGGGTGAATTAATATGATAAATCGAATTAGGGTGTAAGTCGTAACGTGTAATTATACTTAAAAAAAAATGCTCTTCCCAGCAGCAAACTTCCCACCCCTCCCCGACGGCGACCCACGCTCCCCGCGGCGACTGTGAACAACCACCACGCAACCTCCCATCCTCTTGCCAAACATTGTAATAAAAAAAAATCTTCAAACTTCCCATCCACCCCCACCCGCCCAAACCCCCCCAGACGGCAACCAAGCGCCCTTCCTAACGGCGACCCACACTCCCCACGGCGATGGCGAAGTACCACCATGTGACCTTCCCTCCTCCCAAACACTGGCGAGGAAGGAAGCCGCGAGAGGTTCCGATAGAGGCGAGAGGAAATCGAAACTCCGATCGTCTTCTCCGTCGTTGCTCTGTCGTTTCTCTGATCGTCTTCTCCCTCGGAGTTTTTTTTTTTTTTTTTTTTAAATATTTGCAAGAATCAGATATTGGTGGGTGCATAATGAATTTTGTACAATCACCCTATCTCAACTGTCCAAAATCGATCGATGGTCAATATTATTTCAACCCCCATTGATGGAATAAAAAAACTTGAACCGATTATAAAAGTCCCCATTTTTTTAATATTAAAACTTGCATATAAAACCATATATATTGACAAAAATATTATTAAAAAATTAAAGATACGCACAGACAAAACAACCTTCTTGATTTCTGCACTATACATACAAAAACTCAAAATACTATTATTAATCAAATTTGCATTGGTAATCGTTTCACTTTCTTCTTCTGTTTCATTTGTTTTTCCCAACTTATTGAAGTCAACAAAAAAAAAAAAAAAAAAAAAAAACAAAGAGAAGAGAGACTGAGCTATTTTTTCCCACTTCCGGCCATATATAGAAAATAGGGAAATCAATAAGTAAAAAATAATAATAGCTACGTATTTTTACCAAAGAAAGGAAAAAATCTATTTAAGGAAAAAAATCCAAAAATTTACTATGCGAAAAACTTGGAATTATATTAGTGTATTGCCGTTGATCTCCTTTCCAACTTAGCTAGTTGCTGTTGCTAGTGGTAGCATTGCCATTTGATCCAATGTTGTTGGTATTGTCATTATTACTTGCCGTGAGATTGGCTGCATTGTTGCTCAAGTTACTCGGATGAGCCCCACTTATGATGGAGGAGATGGCGGCGGCTAGGGCAGCCGTGAAGTTAGGATCGGCGGCGATGGCGGCGGTGACGCTGTCTGTCAAGGAGCCCTGCTGAGTGAGCTTCTGCATTTGTACTTGGTGGCCATTAACATGCCCTCCTGGGACGACCATGCTCTGATCTTGGGCGACATTGGACACTTGAAGGCCGGAGAATTTGGACTGGTTGTTATAAAGCGCCTGCCCGAAAATCTGAGGCAATAAGCCCTGATGAGACGACGAGTTCCACGGTGACATCGGTAGCGGTGGCGGTGGCGGCGGCTTTTGGAGATGCAGGGGGTTTGCGGAGTGAGTCAGGTCCAATGTAACAGTAGGGAATGGGGCCGAGGCTGAGATTGTGGCCATGCTTGAGGAGCAAGGAAGCATGGTCCTCGCCAGGAAGTTGGGGTTCATTATGCCGTCGGCGCTAGACATCGAGCCCGATAGCAGCATTTGGGCCGCGGAGGACGTCGTCGACGCCATTGCCATTGCCGGCGGCGGCAACGGGTGGTTGTGGTTGCCTTCGTATGTCGTGACTAGAATGGTTTGATCTTCTGCACATCTTTGCACCTGATTGGTTTTTTTTTTTTATATAATTTAATAACAGATTAAAATAAGATTAGAAAAATGCATCACGTGTGATTAATTTTGTGAATCATGTTATTGGCATGTGTAAATAATGAATACATAGAGCGGTAGAACTACTCAAAGTTTGATTGTTTGATTTTGATTTTTTGATTTTTTATTTATTTAGCAAAAGCATTGATCAAAGAATTAATGCTGTTTTGGGGTTGAGATTTTGATGTATGACCAAATCCAATGTTAGACAATATTAAAGAACCGAAGAAAGAGGCTTGGAGACTACTTTTTCTTCCCTCCTTAAACAACTATTTCCAGCTTAGGATTCGCCACGTTCTAAATTATTATGTATATAATATATATATGTAAAGGTTCAGTATAATTAGAAATAAATCTTTTCACACGAAAAGAAAAGTTAAAAAAAATTATATATGCATTTATTTTTTCGGCAGAACTTCAAATATTGATCATATTTTATTGCTAAATTCAGTAAGCAAAGAATAAAGTAAATCAACAGTAATATAACAGTCAAATTTACCTAAAGTAAGAAAGAAAAAATAAATGATAAAAGTACTCACTTGTTTTCGAACTGGGCAACCAGCGGCCATGGTGCACCGATAATAAGCTCGAGGACATGGGTTTCCCTTCGCCATCTTTTGTCCATACTTCCTCCATTGGCATCCATCAGCGATCTATATGTACACACACAAAATTATAAATAAAACTTAAAAAAAAAAAATTGTTGTAACAAACTCAAAGACAGTTAGACATATCACATATTATGTATGTATGTATGCATGTATGTATGCATATATAGTACCATAGGTGCCTCCGATCGAGCTCTAACGGAAACGCGAGCCTTCCTCATGGTAGCCTCGGTTTGATCATTGTCTTTGGCCGACTGATCAGCAGACGAAGTCGTCCTGGGAACCTTGTTCTGACGCCAATTACCTTGGGATTGTTGGTCACGATCTGCAGGGCTATCTTCTCTCCCCACATGATCATGGCCATTGATCTTTCCCGCCGATCCCGATCGTCTTTCTTCGGAAGATGACGGGGGCTCGTCGGCCTCGCCGCCGTTGTTAGAGGCAGGACCAAGATCCATAAACTGCCTTGGAACAACTCTTGATCTTTCATCATGATCATGATCATGACCAATATCTGCTTCTGAAGAGTTAATAATATTCTCAGCCTTCCGATTTTGCATCAAGCTGAGGATATGCATCTGCAAAGCATTGTAACTGCCGGTGACCTGGTTCAGCGCCTGCTTTAGACGCCGGTTCTCCGCTTTCATTTGCTTGAACTCGGCTTCAAGAACCGCCAGCTGAAAAGTGCACAATAAATATCACATACATATAATCATAAAACAAGAAATCGAATATGCACATCAATACATGCATACATATATGTATCTAAATATACTTTACCTCGTTTTTGGCTTTTTTATCTTGATCTGCGGCGGTTGATAAGCCATCGTCCAGTACCATAGATTGATCACTGTTTGTATTTGTAGTGAGAAGATTTAAGCCGGTCTACACCAAATTAAGCATAAATATTCCGATGAGAAAAATAGAAAATTTTGTGTGTGTTTGTATATATATATATATATATATATCTATATCGATATGGATGATTGATTACTCACGTGTACTTTCAACTCGATCTCCATCCGATCATTGAAGTCCTTATTATTATCGTCGGAGGCCTTGAACTGATCGGAAGTTTTGCGATTGCGAAAGAAGTCCATCTCATCGACGACCTTTCGTTTGTCGTCGGACGGTGCCGGAGAAGAACTGCGATTGAGGTTGACCGGGAACTGGATAGTAGGAGGAGGAGGAGGAGGAGGAGTATCCATGGAATTAGGGAATTGGTTGAATTGCTTGATCTTGATCTGGTGAAAAAGATGGTTGTTCTTGTTGTAGTCCTCCTGAAAAGAGTTGAGCACTGTAGGCTTGTGGATGAAGAACCCAAATGGATCCGAATCAATGGAGAGTCCACTTCCTTTGGCCATAAATCCAAAGGAATATGAGAGAGAGAGAGAGAGAGAGAGAGATGTCTAAGTCTTCAAACGGTGCAATGGACTCGCAATAAAAAGGGGACGGTGCAGACTTTCGAAGAAGACCAAATAATAGCTATAGCAGAAGTGGTGTTGTATTCGTGCTAAAATATTTTTTATTGTTAGATTTGGTTGGAGAGAAAATACAGGGATTTTTCTTTTTTTGGTTTTTAAGCACCCAAAAAAAAAAAAAAAAAGGGGACAAAAACAAATGGATTTAGTGTCATGAGAACTTGTAGACATCACCCCCATTCGTATAGGTATGGTAAGTTGGAATTAATGATATATATTTCCAAATTTTGGTTTAAATTTTACCACATGATATATATTTCCAAATTTTCTTCAGTACAGAAAATAAAGGGATTTATAACGAAAGATATATTTCTCATAAAAAATAATGAAAAATATATACCTTATATCGTTAACTTTGCTTAATATAGATATAGAATAAATATAAATATAACACAGTCATTGCGAATTTTCAAAGAAAAAACTGTTGTTGTGGAATAAATTCCGTAAAAACTGTTGTTGTGGAATAAATTTCGTAAATATTTATTCGTAGTCTATTACCAAGCAAATGTTAGAATTAATGCATCCACACCAAAATAAATTTTTTTTCTTCTCCTTGGTTGAATAATGTCTTTTGTCCATTAAAAGAAAAAGTATTGTCTTTTGAAAACCATAAATAGGTTCTTCATTTTTATCTGCATAATTTTTCCAATTTCTTGAATGTTGAATTTCAATGTCGACATGCCATTTTTTCCCTTTTAAAAAAATGTGTTTTCATGTTATTCTCATGAAAGAAAGGATAAACAGGAATATCAAATTAAGCCAGTTTCGGTATACACTCATTTTGCTTTCAAAATGAATATTCACACCTCATCTTCTTCACCAAAATAAAAAATAAAAAAAGAAAAAAACTTCTTCACAAAAATTTTATAATTGGATATTTTCGAGAAAATAAAAAAAAAAAAATCTCTTGGATCATTCTACAATTTGGAAGGCACAATAATGGGGCTCTCTGGAAGATAGACAAGTGGAAGTAGGCCCCACAGTGGCCACGAACGTAGGACCCACGTGAGGTAGCGGTTTGATTTTATTTTTAATTATTATTATTATTTTCTTGTCAGTGATCGAGAGAGAGAGAGAGAGAGAGAGAGAGAGCGTGAGGGGGTGTTGAGATTGACGCGTTCTAAGAATACACCGCCCCGATTGGTCCGGCGCCTCTCGCTCGTGAAAAAGAGTAGTCTGAGTCAACGGCTCTGATCGGGACCTCGTGGCTGGCCCACTCTGCTGAGGACTTGGCCTGGTGGTCCCCACCAGTTCCTTTGACTCCTATCACCACACGTTGGCGCGTTGCTTTGTTTTTGGGCCTCCGCCTCGATTTGGACCGACGTGACCTGTTGACCCCGTCCCCGTTTTATAAATCCCGAATTTACATATTATTTTCGCTCTCTGAAATTTAAACTTCAAAATTCATAATTATCTTATTTTAGTTAAAATAAGATAATTAATATATCTAATTGCTCACAACGTAAATGTGTGTATTCATTATTAATATCCCATCGAATTCATAAAATAACCTACATATAACCAGTAATAATTAATTTGTCAATGTATGCTTTTTATTTTTATTTTTATTTTTTTTAATTTATCTAATTCAATCGAATATTACAACATGCAATTGGATCTTTCAAACCATAAAGTTGCGCATACGTACGTATTGAACCATATATATGTGTTAGGGTTCTAATTCAATTTCTATCATGAGGGCTTTTTATTTTTATTTTTTATTTTTATTTTATAAATCGTAAGCGTGCAAAAAGACTTTTTTTTAGAGTTAGAACAAAATCACATAATTATTCGAAAAAAAAAAAACAACATTCTCTCTCTCTCTCTCTCTCTCTCTCTCTCTCTCTCTCTCTCTCTCTCTATTTTTTTTTTGTTTTAATTCTCACTTATATATAGATATGTAACAAAACAAAATTCTAGCGGCGGAAATGAATAATTTATTTTTGGCTGCGAATTTTAGTCGTGAAATAATTAACCATAGTTTGAAATCCTTATCGACATCTTTATATAAAATAAACAAAGGAAACATATGTCAAAGAAATAATTTCCCATATTTTCCATGATTTTTAATTGTTGGTAGGCTCTCTCTCTCTCTCTCTCTTTGGGTGAAAAGTAGGAACACAAATATTTATATTGGCCCATTTACCTCAAATTATAGGAAAACTACTAACATGATAAATAACTAGATCTATCAATAAACTCAAATTACATTCAATGAAAGTAAATGTATATCCAGTTTAGAGAAGGACACCTAAATAAGTAAACAAACAACTGAGCACACACACAACTGAGCACACACACAACTCTTTAATAAAACCTCTATAATTGATAAAAAAAATCCGATTTATCGATATAAAAAGAAGACCACAGAAACTAGAAAGCACCTAAAGGCAAAAATTTTGTGTAGTCTAATGCATTGCCAATTTTTTCAAGTAGTCAGCTGTAAGGTGGGCAGGGTGGGCCGCATTATTTGAAAGTGCAAGTCAAAAAACAAGAAATCAGGTCTCCTCTCCTCTCCTCTTCTCTACCTTTCCCACATGCCATTTTTCTTCTATCATTAATTTATTCAACTCAAAGTTCCTTCCCCCCCACCCCCCCCCCCCCCCCCCCCCCCCCCGTCTTTCTGCATAATTAATTCAACTCAAAGTTTCCCACCCTCGGTATCCTTTTCTCTGTGGGCATGAGTCACGTGACTAGCAATAAATATCCTAAAGCAAAAAGGAAAATCAAAATTGTATAGCTATAGCATAGCATATAGCCATTTCCTTCAATAGAGGGTCCAGGATTTTCAAACCAAACTCTCTTTCTTTTCCTATTATAAAGGAAAATTAAACTTTATAGTTGGCACATGTTCAAATGGTACAAGTTTCGGCTTTCTGAACTTCTTTTTTGACTGCTTTTTAAGTTTCGGATTAGTATCATTATTTTCTCTTTTTGGTTTCTTAATTAATCTTCTTTTAAATTTTTTTTCTGTCTTTCTTTTTCAATAATATCAAGGGTGATTTGTTTATTTATTTATTTTTTTGCATAACTATTATTGTATTCTTTTTCTGCACGGCAAAAGTAGTTTAGTTTCAAACGAACAGCTAGCAACTGGGCCAACTAAAGAAGAGTTAATTTGAGTAGCTGGCGAAAGTGGGGAAACTAATTAATAAGGATTTAATCGAAAAGAAATGGCAGAAAAATGGCTAGAAAGTTCTTCTTCTTCTTCCTTTTTTTTTTGGTCCATCCTGAAAGGAAAAAAGCAACGTTCAAAAGTACTAAAACGTGATTCAATTAATTTAGTCCTTTCATGTCACTACAGAGCAGCAATCTCCTGATTCTCTCTCTTGTGTACTTGCTTTAAGAGAGGGGGAGAGAGAGAGTACAAGGAGCTAACAAAGTTACTGGTGAATGTTTTCTGCTTGCCACGATGATTAATTGTATGATCTCTCTTTTGAGCAAAATTTGTATGATCTCTCTCTCTCTCTATATATATTTATATATCTTTCTCTCTCTAGGATTTCAAAATATTATGTGATTGGAGATGATTGCTTATAGAAATGCATATTTTCCTCAACTACGACATAATTGACTAATGTGTAAATATAAATAACGTGGGAACATATGGGCCACATCTGATTTCATTTAATGTTAGAAAATACTATATCTAAGTATAATAATTGGTTTGTTTCCCAGAAAAATAAAATTAAAAACAAAATTAAAAAAAAGGTTATATATAGTATTTGGCGTCTAACTGTTCTCACTAACATTTCTTTAGCAGAAAAAAGATGTATAACTGCATTCTAAACATTTCTTACATTAAATAAAATGTAAAAAGTATCGCCGACATTTTTTTTTTTTTTTTTGCATTTTTTAAGAGAAAAAATGATATCTAAATAACTTATTGTATATTAATATATATTTGATCTAGCGTACATAAACAAACGTCTAGAAGTTAGTAAACAAGGGCCCCTGGCCTGTCGTGTGAAACAAGAAGAACAATAATATTTGGTCTCTTGCGCCTGTTCAAAATTGATCTAGTTTTTTCTTTTCAGACTCTCACTTCTTCTTCTTCTTTTTGTTTTTAACATTATATTATAAAAAATTTAGCCTAGAACTGCATTATTATCCCTGGGAGAAGCTTATGCATGCGTATTAATCTAGCACGTCGTAGCACATTTTCTTTGAAGGAATGCTACTACCTTTTTTTTTTTTTTATTAATCTATATTTATATACTGTGCAATATTTTCTATATATGTATGTGTACATGCATGCCTACTCCAAGCAAATTATCACTCAGAAAATGGTTTTCTTAATTGGAGAAGATATATTTCATACACATTATTATTTCTAATAATAAGTTGAATGGCCTTATATATATATATATATATATATATATATATATAGAATATATGTAGATCAAAGTAAAAATTACAGAAGAAATTAAACATTTTAGGGAGACAGAAGTTTGACATAGTCTGGTCCTTGTTGGGTATCTGGAAAGACAACCATATTGAAAATCAATACAAATAATTAATAATGGGGATGGCTAAAAAATAGTGAGATACTGAGATTCTGATGATACCATGCATTACCAAATTCATATAGATAAAATAAGTATTTATGCTTATATATATATGAATTAATTGAGTAGAAATACATATATATATATATATATATATATTATCAATGGCTATATATTTATCAATGTAATCAGCAATATTATCCTTTCCAAAGAGAGAGAAAAAAATTTGTTAGAGTTCACACTCTTACTGTTGACATCCTTGAACCTAGACTTAAAAATTAAATTGTACGTTACTAATCATGCTTAATTAGGAACTATTATGCCCTTAAGGAAGAAGACAATTTTCACGCAGATTTGATTTGATTTTCAGGTTGTAAACGAGGGAGAAACGTGTTAGAGATTAGACCCAGATATTAAGGCCACGTGTACGCTTAATTTATTTATATCTCCCAAGTTAGGCCATCGTTTTCAACACTTTCATTATTTTATATTATCACACGGTTTTTAATTAATTAATTAATTAGTTAAGCAATCACTACTATGGAGTCAACAAAGATAATAAAAGTCCATTTTGTCAAAAGTCCAAAAAATATTTCTATGCAGATTCAAACCTACAGTTCGGTGGCAATTATTAGACACTTATATGTTAGAAATTATATTGTATATATACTCCATATATGTATAATTTCATGATCAATCTTAGATCACGAATAAAACAATTAGGAAACCTATCATTTATACAATGGACCTAACTACAAAACTTGTCCCCTCATTTTTCTTTTTCTCCTTCCAAGTACTCAATAAAATTAGATTGTTAGGTCATGATCCTAATTAGCATTTGGTAAGAAATTTAAGATCCATAGACTAGTGCTAGCTAGGTCCATATTAATTTGGTCGATAGCCAAGTGGGGATCATTTCCGGCTGAAGATTATCTTAATTATGTTCACACGGAGCCTAATTAATTGAAATTAGTGATGATCTTATGATGTTTAAACTGCATATTTTTGTGAATAATTTGGTTACTTAACGTAATTTCAAAAGTCCATATATGAGGATTCTTGTTCTCATCATGACACGTTTACAAACGTAAAAACTACTCCTAAAATCTCATTTTAATATTAAAATATCTGAATCCATGACTATTAGCGTATGTACGAATTTATATATATATATATATATAAATATATTGAGGAAAGTTATTGTTTTTTATTGGTTCGATGGAGTGATCGTATCATTCTAAGCTTTCAGTATGGAACTTGCATTGGAGACGCCACATGGGTCATTAGTTAAATTTATTCTTGTCAAAAGCGAAATCATCCCTTTAATTTGGTCACAATTAGTTTGATAAGTAAAGGGTTAAGGAAAAAAAAAAAAAAGAGTGTTAACTTTTGGGGAAATTTTTTGGGGTAATTTTGCTTAACCATGTTCAAATTTATAATTAATCATGATATAGAAAATGATTTAATAGTTGTAGATGCTAAAATCTATAGTCAAATTGAATCGAGTCACTTCTGTATTGTTAAACCGACTAAGCATGCGTTGAGTTGATCATTAGTACTGTTAGCTGTAAAATAAGAATAAAGTACATTAAATAAAGTAGAGAACACATGAAATTTATAGAGGTTCACTCTTAATGTGAGAGCTAGTCCTTTGTGGTGGCTTGTGGGGTTTCACTATAGTTGATAAAAGAGTATAGTGAATGCAGAGCAAAAAGAATGGGAAGAGAGGAATCGGGGATTGTAGAAAATAGAGAGAGATTTTGGGGAATAGAGAGAATCTAGAGTAAATGTAGAAAGTAAGGGAATTCTGTAAAATCTGGGATACAGTGTCATGAAAGTTGGGATCCTCTGGGCATCTGATGATGCCCTATATTTATAAATGACAGTTAATGCCCATTTTGGTGCTGAACATGCCGTGTTTAATGAAAGGAAGTTTTCTCTTCTTGATCTAGGTTGACTTTCCTAATTTGGAGATCTTTCTTGGAAAGGAAAAGTAACCTTTTTGGCTGATTATTAACCTAATATAGGCTGATCTTGGTGCGATTCTTGTGCAAGGAAGAACAATGAAGGTTTCCTGATATTTCCATGCTATAAATTCGAGCAAGTGCTGGAATCAATTCTCGAGTTGATTTCTTGAGTCGCTAGGCCTCAGCTCTACCTGACAAGGTCTCGGGTCAATCAAGCTCTCGAGTTGACTTAACGAGTTGTTAGGTTGATTCTTGAGTTAATCTCCTTGATTTGTGTTGTCATGTAGATGATGAGAGATGAGATACGAGATCTGACCTTAACAGTAAGCCCCACACTCCTTAGTTGATGAAACTCAAGGAGTCATGCAGCTGAGCGCGTTGATCGAGCTGAAGAACTGATGAATTGATTTAGTAGTTCCTCAAGCTACCCGAAGTGGCGGCTTAGGAACTGATTCCTCGTGGGGTATCGTTACGAGTCGAGCAGTTGCAGTCCACAATAGGGAATTGTGTGGAGCAAGTTGTGAAGGCCAATGCATGTTTGCTGGAGGTCCAAATGATGCTGCGCGCAGAAGGGTTTTAGGCCATTGAGATCAAACATTCGTAACCACTTGATTGATGAGAGGTGGTTAATGGGCTTTGGGCTCGATAAAACACAAAATTTTCCCTCCTTCATTTCTTCTTCGTTTGAAAATCTAAAAGCTTTTCTTGTACTCTCTCCCTTTTCCCTCCATTGTCAAGTCCTCAAGCTTTGTTGTCCAAGGTAACTTCTCGTTCTTTGTTTCTTATTTTTCGGATTTTTCCTTCCATTCGTTGCAAGTGGTCTTGGAATATCTTTATTGTTGCGATTTTGGTAGAAATTTCACAAAACCCATTGGGCTTAGGGTTCGGTGATCTTCATTTAGGGAGAGAGAGTTTGTTCTGAAAGTTGATTTTAGGATTTTGATTTTCCTAGGACAAAAGAACAAACGGTGAGCAACAAAAGAAAATCAAAAAAAGTTTTCGAACATACCTTAATGGATAAAATCAAGGCAATGTTACGTGGCTCGGCTCCGATGGGCTAGTTGGGCGAGGCTAGCTCTAGTGAACACCACTGTCATGAGCCATCGATGACTCTGTCTAAAGAGTTGATTGGGGAAGGTGAGAATGAGACAGGTGAGGTAGACACAAAGTTCATTGGCTTCAGCTACCTTGAGGAGAATCCAGCCTCGAGTTAAAGGTCAAGGAGGTCGAGTCATGGCGGGAAAGGTTTGGGATCCAAGACAGGATTGAGATTCCAGTTCCTAACTTGACCGAGAGGGCAGATAGCCCCCGAGAGTGTTGGTTTGCTTTCTACGAGCTTTCTTTGCTATAGGGAATGAGATTCCCTTCGCTGGAGTCGGCCTCCAATTTCCTGCACCACTATGACATCATGATTGGGCAGTTGATGCCAAACACTTAGAGAGTGTTGTATAAGATTTCGACGTTAGGGGCTTGAGCCGAGATTGAGCCGTCGGTAGAGGATACTCGCTGCCTCTATTCGCTGAAGCAAAACTCCCTATCCAAGGGGCGGTTCATCTTGGCACAAAGGAAGAGGAACAAAATTTATTTTAAGGAGGTTCAATCTACAGACCGTGATTGGAAAAATCATTATGCTATGATTCGTGGATCAGTCATGCTCCGGGCTATGTTTGGGTTACTCCATCGGTTTGGGGTAGACCCGGTGAATGCTTACCTTTCTTGAACTCATTTGATGATCTTTTGTTGCCCCTAACCTTGCTTTTTTGCTTGTCTGCAGAGCGGGTGATGAACAAGCCCCTGAAGTTGACTCCACGGGTTCATAGTTGACTTACCAAGCTTCAAGCTGCCAGTTCTATTGTTGTTACTCCTCGAGTTGTTGTGAGGACTCATTCTGCTTTTGCTACTGCCATCATGTCTAGTATGTTTTCTTCTCCTTATTTGTTGAATTTGGTGAAGAATGGTTGATGAATCGACTGGACTTATGATTTTTGGCTTTTTGCAGCATCCGAAGTGAAGAAAGAATTCATGTCCCATGCTGAGGTGATGGAGAAGATGAGGGTTGCTAAATCCTCGGTTGTTAGAGGCAAAGGCAAGGTTAAAAACTCAGGAAAGTCCGTTACTAGGCCGATTGATATGAGTTTGGTTATCCCAAATCATCCTCCACTTCTCGGTTGCAGAAGAGAAAGCGGAATGAATCTGAAATCTGGGAGTTGATGCTTGTTGACTCGGTGTCACTTCAAAGTGATTAAAAAGTCTTTTACTGCTGTTGGCTTGGGATTGCTCACTCGAACTGATTTGTATTGCCTCCTCAGCCAACCTCTGTGCCAGCAAGTTGACTCGTTTTTCGGTGTTTCGGTCCAGGTTGGTGATTCTTTCCCAAGCTTGTTGTTGCTTTGGTTGGTCTCGGAATTGGTTTGATGTTTGCTGTTATTGTAGAATATACAGTGCAGGATTCTTGTTTCTTATAGTTATGCTCAGATCAAGGAGCTTGTGGTCAAGAAGGACCAAGATTTTGATGAGCTGTGCACAAAGCTGTTAACTGAGGAGAAGGCTGTAAAGGACCTAAAAGAGAAGCTTACGGATAGTGAAGCATCCTCGAAGTCTAGGGTAAGCGGATCAAGCAACTTTAGGAGGAAATAGAGGGCCAATGTGTTATTGGTTACTTGCGGGCTCATCTCGACTTGCTCTAGGCATTTCGCCATGGTAAGTGTGTCTTTTCTGACATGGACACCGAGATTGCCAAGCTTGCTGAGTATATGTCTGACACGGAGGAGGAGTAAGAGCCCAAAGATGCAGTCAGTGAGATTATTAGGGCCTCAGATTAGTAGAAGGAAGACGCTGCCGAGTCGGAGGAGGACCAAGCTTAGAAAAGCCTGTTGAGTGATCCCTTTTTTGTTTTTTATATTTTTTTTTCTTTTCTGCTCATGGAGCAAGGACTATATTATTGCTTGCAAGTCACGGTCGACTTAGGCTATGGGTTGTAATTTTTGGTGCATTTTGAACACCTTTTGACTTGATTCATGCATATATGACATTTGCAATAGGATAATAGATAATAGTATGTTATATGAATGCTTTAGTACCTGATGTTTGAATAAATAGGTTTGAAGGTGAGTCGTGATTGACTATTTGGCGTATGTGTCGAATGTTTGGTCGATTGATAGGAATTTTTAGTATGACAAGATGCTCAACTATCATGTAACCTCTCCTCCCCCCCCCCCCCCCCCCCAAGTTCTTGTCCTACTTTTTTGGAAATCGAACAAGAACTTGAAGAGAAAAGGATGTTTGTGTAGTCATCGATGTCTACTATTCCCATCGTTTTCCCTTAGCCCCCACCTTACAATTTAAAATATGGAGGAACTTAGAAAATCAGGGCTCGTAAGAGAGATAGGATATTTAGATGGTTCGACCAGAGTGATGACATCAGTTGCTCTTCGACTCTCTGGTTGGCATCAACTCGAGGTTGGCATTGACATGGTGCCAACATCAATTTGTCAAGTCGGCAGCAACATGATTGTCAGCTACAATCTGGAGATTAGTATACCTCGTTAAGTGAGGGGTCTGCCCGGTATAGGGCCCTTAACTTGTGTTGGGGTTTCCACTTTAAGTAATGGGTATTCGTTTGACTTTGACGAGTCACGAAAGTACTTTGTGTAGGAACACAAGACTCAAAGGATATGGAAGCCGTTACAACAGCTCACAGGCCAACTCGGCCTAGACTCCATACTAGTGAGGTTGATGATCCCACACACTATTATGTCGTATGTTGTTGGTGGTCCTACAGGTGAAGGAAGACCCGTAAGAGTGCGGCACTGTGTCTGAGTAATGCAGTGGCATTCATGAGTCGATTAATGAGCGGTAGGGGAAATCTGTCCTTGGGAGCCAGTGAAGTCAATGTAAACTCGCCACTTGTCGTTCTTCCTCTTGACGATCACTACATTGGCTAGCCAATTAGGGTATTGTACTTCCCGAATGAATCCTGCTTTTAGGAGCCGCCTAATCTCTTTGTTGACTATTTCATTTCAGTCAGCTCCGAACTTCCTTTACTTTTGGCGGACTGGCTTGTGGTTAGGATCCAAGTTGAGCTTGTGACTAATGATTTCTGGGTCAATTCTGGGCATGTCTATATGTGACCAAGCAAAACAATCTTAATTAGCTTCAAGAAATTCAACTAATTAATAGCGTACCTCAAGATCAAGTCTTGATCCAATGTTGACGACTCACTCGGGGTGTTCAAGATTGATAGGAATTTCATCTAGTTCTTCTATCTCGGGCTCCTCCTACTTGAGGGCGCTAAGATAACAACTTTGGGCTGCAACTTGATCACTTTTAATCTCTCGAACACCTCACTTCGTCGGGAAGGGGTTGACTTGATGGTAAGTCGAGGGAACTGCTTTTGAGCGAGTGAATCCATGAGTGGCCGAGGATGATGTTGTATGTTGATGGGCAGTGCATGACTAAGAATATGGATTTTTCCAACTGCTTGATCTGATTCACTGTTGAAGCCAAATAGAGTCATTATCGCTTTCTCGATTTGTGACTCGCTAATATCCATCTCCTTAAGCACAGTAAGGAAAAAGATGTCGGCGGAGCTGCCGTTGTCGACGATGATCCTTCCAACATGGCAATTGGCGATTAGAAGCATGATGAGTAATGTATTGTCATGCGGTTGACACAATCAGTGGCTTCTTTCTCGTGGAATGAGAAGATGTGGTCAATCAAAGAGTCGCTTGGCTAGTATTTGGGAGGTAGAGTAAAGGCCTTCTTGATGTGCTTTCTGATTGATGAACCCGAGTCACCGCTGCAAACCGAATCGCTGAGGACAACTCTGATTTTCTTCTTCATTGGCGGAGGTGATGGTGTCTCACTTGATCTTCTCTTGTCACGTTCAAACCTGTCTTTAGGGATGCCATATGTTTGGCATCCTTTGTCGCTCAAGAACTCTTTCAGGTGGCCTCGCTTTAGCAACTCCACAATCTCGTAGTATAGCGCTTTGCAGTTGATGGCTAGTTGTGGTCCTTGTGGAACTCGCAAAATTGGTCCATGTTCCTGTGATTGGGAGAATTCATTATTTTACCAGGCTAACGAACATAATCTTTACCTTACAGGTGCATCACGAGTAGCTCGGGGCTAATATTTAGTGCATATTTGGGTAGAAAAAGAAGACGCCTCTTTGTCCTCGATTTGCATTGGCTACCTCTAGAATATCAGTTCGATCGATTGTCTTGCCTCTTGGAGTCGCTTTTCTCAGGTCGATTGTTGTCTATTTACCTGCTGGCGAACTGGGAACCATGTTGATCAAGATTGAACCCTTCGGCATGTGGTGTCTTATTGAAGCCTTCACACTCGATCAAGCCTTGCGCTCGCACTAATGCCTCAATGATGGTCCTTGGCTTCCGACTACATATTTCGTTGAGGAAGCTCGAGTTGGGAGTTAAACCCCACTTAAGGCAAGTAAAGCGACTACATAATTATAGTTTGATATCTCAGCAACAGCCTTCCTGAATCACTTGATAAAGCTTTATAATGACCAACTGGGCTCTTGAACGATGGAGAAGAGCTTTTCATGAGTGGTTCTGGTGTAGATGTTGACGGAGTAGTTTTCTAGGAAAGTCTTGGTAAGCTCCTTGAATAAAGCACTGAACTAGTGCCAAGTTGGCATAACCACTTGATGTCATTGCCTTTGAGGCTTTGTGGGAAGAGCTTGCACATGATGGCATCTCTTAACTCCTTCGACATAGAGGTCCTAAGCATGACCTGTTGATATTGGCAGATGTGCTTGTGAGGATCCGTTGTCCTGCCGAACTTAGAGAAGTTCAGTGCATAAAATTTTGTTGGCATGATAGTGTATATGATCACTTGAGTGAAGGGTGATTGATCCATCTCGTCCATAAGCCCTTTATAGGTTACAAGGTGTCCGAGTGCTTGGAGTATATGTCTCTCCATGGTCTTTACCTGATTACTTACTGCATCGGAGATGGCTTGCTACACGTTGAATGTGTTGGTCGGAGGAGCTCTATAGAGTGGCTGTGGTAGTACTGTGCCTGGAGGGACTATGTAAGTTGGCCAGGCAAGAATCGAGACTCCAGTTGAGGTGACTAAGATGGAAGGAATTGAGCCAGCGGTAGTAACCCTGATCCCGTTACTGATTGCAGAGGTTGTTCCTTGGTATGTCATCACTGAATAGAGTGATGGCATTGAGCGAAGCAGACTATAGGGTGTGAAGGCTGTAGTTGGTTAGAAGCTACTCGGGAAGAAGTTTATAGCCACTAGGCTGAGCTATGTAGAACTCCCAAAGGTTCCATTAATGGATGGCAACTGAGTGCTGAAGATGGTGGATGCATTGAATCACCTCCGCTGCTCCTCATTCTCTACCATCAACTTGGTGATCCTTCGATTGATCGCTTCCTGTCACTGGCTTGTGCCTGCTTGCTAAGGTCCTGTACATGCAGCATGAGGCCGGTTGCTTGAATGTTCTTGCACCTCTCGTCAAGTCAGTTGGAGCAGTGTTTGTCTTGGTCGTGGCAGCATGATTGCCATGTTGTCGACATCCACAAATCAGTCATAGGCCCTACAGAGGGTGCTAAACTGTTGAGGCTAAAATCTATAGACGAATTGGATCGAATTGGATTAGATCCTACGGCTGTATTGTTGAGCCGACTAAGCATGCGTTGAGTTGACCATTAGTGTCAGCTACAAAATAAGAACAAAGTACAGTAAATAAAGTAGAGAACATAGGAAATTTATAGAGGTTCACTCTCAATGTTAGAGCTAGTCCTCTATGGTGGCTTATGGGGTTTCACTATAGTTAATAAAAGAGTACAGTGAAACATTGTAGCAAAGAGAATGGGAAGAAAGGAATCAGGATTGTAGAAAATAGAGAGTGATTTCAGGGAATAGAGAGAATCGGGTATGATACAGGAATTAAGGGAATTCCAGGAAATTTGGGATGCTATGTCACAATAGTCGGATCTTTTGGTGTATGATGATGCCGTATATTTATAGATAATGGTTGATGCTCATTTGGTGCTGAAATGCCATATTGATGAAGGGAAGTTCATTTTCGTGATCTAAGTTGACTTTCCTTATTTGAAGAGATTTTCCGAAAAAGGAAAGTAACCTTTTTGGTTGATTCTTGACTTGATATGGGCTGATCTTGGTATGATTCTTGTGTAGGGAAGAACAATGAATGTTTCTTAATATTTCCATGCTATGAATTTGAGTAAGTGTCTGAATCGATTCTCGAGATGATTTCTTGAGTCGCTGGGCCTCGGCTCGACCTGATAAGGTCTCGAGCCGATCAGGCTCTCGAGTTGACTTGACGAGTTGTTGGGTTGATTCTTGAGTTGATCTTCTTGATTTGTATTGTCACGTGGATAGTGGGAGATGAGATATGGAATCTGGCCTCAGTAATAGTCATTTTCAACAGTTAATTAAAGGAAGGTTATACTAATAAGTAGAGTAAAATATAAGGACTCATTGACATTTTTCAAAGTTGAGTGGTTACTCTACTATATGATGATGTAAACTTAATTCAAGGACTCGTAATTAGTTTTAGGGATAATAATAAAAAATTTCTCATGTATTTTTATTGAAATGCGGAAATCCCACTCTATGTTTTTAGGATAATCACATTAAAAATTAAACCTCTCTTGTCGGTGAAAACAATCAAGTTTACAGTTTGAAACGCTAAAAACTGTCTAAAGTATAATGATAATGTTACAACTTCAAAACAAATACATTTTTCCAAAACAAAAAAAAAAAGATTTGAAATGAATACTTCAACTTACCAAAAAAAAAAAAAAAAGGAAGAAAGCAAAACCCATTTTAGGAAAATTTAAATCAAAACTAAAAAAACAAAGTATCAAGTAAAAATATTGATTAAAAAGTTAGCAAAGAAAATATGATAGCTGGTTTCTTCCGGCCGCGGGAATCGCCCACCGTGCGGGATGCGCAAGAGACCCACATCATGCACTCGCTACTCTCACGGCGTTGAGACCCCTCTGCTGCACAAGGGATATTTTTGTAATTAATTTCATGATTTTAATACAAGAAAAAAGAGTCGTAAACTATGACCAAGTATTATTGTGTAAATCCCTCATGCTAGTGGGATTTTTTTTTTTTTTTTTGACAATATTGAGTTGGGGGCTTGATGTGGGATGAGATTATTAGTGAGATGTCAAATTAATTAAGATGTACGAGTCATTCTCTTATACTAGTTTTTTCCTATATATCCCGATTGATATAAATTTAATATTTGAGTAAATCCTAAACTTGTTATGCATGGTATTGGATTAAGATATTTTTACCGCGCAGTATAGGTGTACTTTGCATAGAACATATGTAGATCAGCCTAAACATGCAGATCCCCTATAATATTATTTTATATTTTTTTTAGAGCCAGGAACACAGTTTCGTGAAAAAAAAAAAAATGGTTTTGAACTTGTTATAGATAATGTTCAAGTCTAAGAATTGAACTTGTTATAGATAATGTCGGATCTGTATTTCAAAATTTAGATTTCATTCAAATTTTGAACTTGTTGTAGATAATATTGAAACATATACTATAACAACCTCAAATTTCAAATTTCAAATATGTTCATTTTTGGAAACATATTTTTCCATCATTATCGGAGTATTTTTTCAATATATTGCACATTAATGTCCAAAATTCTCTGCATATATAATAAAATCCCTAGAAATCACAGCTATTCAAAGAATAAATCTTGGAATTTTTGAAATCCTAATTTAAATAGAATTAGGTGATCCCATTTAAATTACAAAATTTCCTTTTTTTTTTTTTTTTATATTTAGTAATATTATCCATTCCTTAATTATCTCTCCAGATCGCATTCAAATTGAATTCACCACGTCATTCTCAATTTGAGTCAAATTTCCAAAAGTCTTCAAGTCACGATCTACTTCAACCTGTAACACAGTTGTTGCAATGCTTTTCAACACAACCTGTACTTAAACTCCTAAACAGTTTTTGGTTTTTCCTAAATTGTCATAAATGCCAATATTTAAAACCTAACAAAGAGTAAAATGAGGGTAAATAGCATTTATAATAATTATTAATGGTTTGAATTTTATATGTACCGTCAGAAAATTAACACATTTTAAATGCCTACACTTGTAAATGTAATCCATAGCCTGTAAATTTGAAATTTCCAAGAAAATTTGGATCTGATCATGATCGACTCACATACTTTAATTAAAGTAAGAAAATGAAAGAAGAGAAATTAGAATAAGGCAATATAGATTGGCCATTACCGACCGTGCTAGTTGATTCTCTATAATTTTATATAATTAAGTTTTATCGTGTCAAGAAATTTATCAAACTTTTTGCAAGCATTTTACATTCAATATAAATGAACTAGTGCTGAATTTTCACCAGTAAATCAGCATCTGTTTACTTCAATTTATAATACTGTAAAATGCAACCAAAAGGTTCATATATACATATCTAATATATATATATATATATATATATATATTAATGTAGTACACGCGAAGCACGCTCGTATATGGAAGTTGTGACTCCACGTTTTGCACTGATTATTTTACTAATAAATAAAAGTAAACATTTCACCTTTTCTTTCTTATTTCCATTTTTTATTTGGAAATCAAGTTTGACTATCCTGTGCTAGCGGATCATCACGTTTCTAAAATTGTCGTGAGATGTTTTCTTAGATTGTGAATTTATCTTACATCTAAGTTATTGGACTGTTCTAGTACATAAATATGTAGATTCGGCTCTCTCTTCTTTTGAGTTAGTGTTTATAAATAATTTAAACTCAAACCCATATAACATGATATCATAATCGATATATCAACTAGAGCTGATGAGATCATAGTATTTTTTTTTTCTTCGTTTGTTTTATAGGGTTGAAAATGGGAAAAGAAAATTTAAACAAATATCCGATATCATATTAACTAATAATTAACGTTTTTATGTATATGTATGTATTGATGAATCAACGTCATACTATCTGTACGCATATATATATGTATGGTTTTCTTTTAGGTAAGTTTGTTCGGATCCTAAAGAAAAATATGACTGGTCGAGGAACCTTATATATAAAAAGCCAGTTCATATTTAACAACCGAACTTGAATTTCTTTAGAGGAACCTTTCTTACTTCATTTGCAAATTTTGAGGATTAATTCAAGCTGCCGTGATATATATATATATATATATATATAATATGTTAGTTTATCAATTCATCTTAAACTGATAAAAGATGAGACAAAATAATTTTATACTCTAACACTTCCTTCACATGTCGGAGGGATATGGAAAAATGTACAAACAATTTAAAACTCCAACACAAATAAAAAATCTGAGACATATTAAAAAACCAATACATACAAGTATAATAATAAAAGGATTAAATAGTATAATTGCTTGGGTTTAAACTTTTGATAGTATATTAGTTTGCCGATTTATTTTAAATGCTTAAATTAATAGAAAGTTTGTTTTTTTTTTTTATTCTAACACACATATATGGGTATGATATAGCATGAAACATATGAAAGATTTACATATATTCATATAAGTCTCTCTCTCTAGTTGCCGTGGCCAATCATCTTTACTCCTCTATAGCTATAAATATACGTACGTGTAAATTATATTATTTTCCATTCGCAAAGAAAATAAAGCAAAAAATAAAGGAGGAAACAAAGTGAAGTGGTCCATTTGATTTTGGTTTGAAACTTTGAGAGTGGATGGACCAAGCTCATCCAAAAGGAGTACTCTAGTGTTTGGTAAGCAGTCTAAAAGGTGCAATGTTAGTTAGACAGTCTAATTCTTCCAAACTTCAACGTTTCCACACTTCACCAATCAATCAATCAATTTTTCTCACATGCATAACATTAAAACTTTTTTTTTAAACAATTCTTTTTATGATAAAATATATTTACTCGATCCACATTTTTTAACATTATATCTGATCAAAATCGTATCAAAATAAAAATCCATGAATATATATAATTTAAATCTCACGGGATTCAAAAACATAATCCTGCCGTTATCCTTTTTCCGAACTCTTTTCTCTACTTCGCATGATACAGCTGTGCAAGTCCTGCCCACAATATTGACTTGGTCCTAGTATTCTTTCCAACTTGTACATGAATATATATTCTACATATAGAAACGGTTTGATGATGTCTGACCCAATTCGCCAACATCTCCTTTTATTCTGGGGCACGTTTTGGTCCTCAAAATTGCTTAGATACGAGGTTGATGAGCTTTGAAATTTCTCATGTTCTCTCTTTTTATAAATGTGAAACTAGAAAGATTCTAAATACAAGAGAGTTAGCTAGCTTTGGTTGATCAATCATGCATGCATGAGGCAGCTTTTCCCTATGTCAACGCTGTGGACTACTCTTATCTAACATTGTTTTCTTCTTCTTCTTTTTCTTTTTTCTTTTTTTTTTTTTTCTTTTTTTTTTTTTTTTTTTTTTTTTTTTTTTTTTTTTACGTTGTGAATTGGAAGAACTGTTCTTTCATTGGGGTAATTTAAAAAGGTCCGAAAACTAAGGATAAGGTCCCATAATGATGGAGACAAGAATGAAAGTCGTTGTATTCCCAATATTTTGGTGACTTTGAGATAAGGAAAATAAATATAGTTGACGACTTTGCAGTCTTAAAGATAGTGACGGTGAACCGGGGCAAGGTGTGGGGTTTTTTTTTTTTTTTTTTTTTTTTTTTTTTTTTTTAATAATAATTAATATTCATAGTGTGGTACAATGTACGGCAACTAATTTGTGCTTTGTGAGTCTAAAGTGTTTGTTTGTATAGCAGATGTTAATATTTTATCTCATTTTTTTTTTTCTAAAAAATTAAAAAAAATTATAATTAATTTTTAAAAAATTAACTAATTTCAACGTACAAATTTTATCTCAAACTCATATTTCAAACGGAGGCTACAAGTTGTTTATCAAATTGTTTGAATAATTTTGAACAGAGTTTTAGGCCATAAAATTTGTGAGAATTTTTTTCATTTTAGTTTTATTCAATTGAAGAAGACAAGTTAATACAAGTTAAATAATATAACATAAAAAAATATTATGATTTATATGTATGATTTTATTATTATAACATAAACTAAGTAAGGTAGAATATTAAATAAAGACTGTATTTGTATATTGGTTTGTGAAGACCATAAATAAATGTTTTTCAATATATATATATATATATATTTTTTTTTTTCTAGAAGTTATCTCTTTAAAACACATATTCATCCCGAACAAGCCATCACGAGAGCTTCTAACAACTAAAATTAAAGCTGTTTGAGGATTTTATCCAAACACCTTTAAAGTTATTTTTTAGCCTATAAAGTTGAATATTTGCTTCTAAAAATGTGCGAAATAGGCCTTTATATCTTTACAACAGCTGGCAATAAAAGCTATCTAAAACCTTTCAAAACGATAAGCTATATTTGAACAACTTTTCGGAAGAGTATTTCTTTTCTCATAAGAGGTTTCTGTCAAAATCATGTAGCTCTAAATTAGAAAAGAAAAACAACTTTTTGAGAAGACTTTAAAACATATATTAGGCTCCACTAAAACGGGAAAAAAAAAAAAAAAAAAAGGAACTTATATTAGGAACTTTAAAAAGATTTTGTAACTCCCTTAAAAAAAAAAAAAAGAAAAAAAGATTTGCCAAACTTAATTGGAACCCTGTTGTTTTCCCTTGAAAAAAATGATAAGCTGCCACTCCCTTCTTTCGTCTTTACCCGTAATTATTCTTCTTCACCATCGACCTCTCATTTTCTTTTCTTTGTAATATATAGTAGACATCTAACAACAATGGCGTGTATTATAATGAAAAGGTACACATACAACATTTTTATTTTTATTTTTTGTGTTATTGTTTTTGTTTTTAAATGTTTAGAATCAAGAATTGTTTGCTTTTTCAAAAAAGGATTAACCAAGAAATTGTTGTTTTGGAGTTGGACTTTCCAAAGTGATCTCATACAGCACCATTATTAATAGTTCTTATTTCTCTTCAACATTTACTTTAATTGTTTATTTAAAGCCAAATAATAATAGTTGAGAGAGAGAGAGAAGCTAGCTGTAGATGAGTAGTAGTATTGTTTATACTGCTTTTGAAGAAACTTGTTTGGTGATTTCTTCGTTTGACTAAAGAGATTATTATTATCCAATGTGTTTATTTAGATTTTTGGAAGTCCCAGTAGAGAAGTAATGTAGAAACGCTTCAAATCTTAAATGTGATGATAGATAATAGGTTGAATATATATATATATATATATATATATATATATATAAACACATAAACGAAATGAGACGGTATTTCTCAAAGTCATGGTCCATCACTCTCTAGTCACATTACAAGTCATTTCTAATATCCATTTTGTCGTGGCTTGCACCTTGCTTTCAACCACCAACGACTGATTGATCTTTCACGCAAAAATTCTCACCAGTTGGAATAATTTATATATAGAAAAGAAGATGGGGCCAGTTTGGGGGACTTTGGGACACAGGAGTTTTTTGAAAGTTGGTTTGAAAATATATGTTTGATTGAAATATAAATTAGTAATAAATTGTGATACATAAAATAATACAAAAATTTGAAATGTGTTTGGAAAAAATAAAAAATTGATCTTGTTTTATTCTTCTCGACGTTGTGAGTATTTTGATACAAAAATTATCTCATTTCGATTTGAAAAAAAGTTAAAGGACTTTTAAGTTAAAGCTTTTGAAAATGGAAGAAAGAAAATATGAGTTGTAGATTTGAAAATTTGAGAGTTAAGATAGCAAAACACCGTCCGAAGACGAAACCACAAACGAGCTCTTGATTAGTAAGTTTTTACGCTTGTTGTTACCATATAAGAGAGCATTATTATTAAACAGCTTGAGTGAATCGAATTGTGAGAGTATTATTGTTAAACAACTAAAGTGAATCGGGCTGTGAGACTGAAGATGGACCTAAAATTTTACAACCCGACTCGAGGAATTATTCTATAGTGTCGTCCAATAGAAAAATTAATACCTTGACAATGCCAAATCAAGGCGAAATTGGTCAGTTCTAAGAATGCAGGCTATGAAAAATAAGATCCACTATTTCATCACCAAATACGTCAAAAATGTGGTACGCTTAGATTCGATTCACACTGAAAATATCTTGACGCGGTTTATTTCCCAGGTGAATTAATTCTTTTCAAGAAATCTACGTGTCACCATCTAAGAATACATTGCTTCAACAGACTAGGAACAATTGAAATAACCATTACAATACCCAAACACAATGCGAATTTGGCTGAACCACTATTAGAAAGAAATTATTTGAATGTTTCAATTTAAATTCAAATCTAAATATAAATTTTTAATACTTAGAAATCCGTATCAATCGTATTTTTACTTATACACATTTCAAACGTTACTTTGACAAAAACTATACAAAACCACACATTTCATTTGAATGCAACCATTCAATTTGAATAAACATTCAAATGCAATCTAGAATCCAAACAGGTTTCACATCATAATTGCACTGATTAAACCACAGATTCAAGTGCAGTTGTTTTAGCAGTTTTATCGTCAAGCAGAACTCTCAAAGTTGCACTCGGAAGCATTACTTAAGGTCTTTCTATATGTCAGCTTAGTCTACTGATCCAATATTCTGGTGATCCAATATTCTGGATGGCAAGTATAGCAGATGATGGGTACATAAAACCTGCAAACTACTTAGGCAGACAAGTAGCGAGTCATCCACGACTCAAAGCGAGACCAGGCGAGCTGTGCTGCAGCTTCATCCTCATCATCCATTCCCATTCTCTTCCTCCTCTTCACACCTTCTGGGGACCTATTCATGAAAGCATGAGCATTGCCTGGATAAATGTGTACCTCATACGGGATACCAGCTGCTTTCAGCTTCTCCTCCAAAGACTTCGCAGCCTGAACTTCATCCAAATGATATAATTAGCAACTATTGCTGCATACGCAATCAAACCAGAAATATCGCCAGAATCTAACTTGCAGCAAAACCTAAGCCTTCTATACTTATTATTATCATCATGTTTTTTCAAATCCCCATGTTTTTTCCCTTGTTAGGTCTTCACTTCAACTTGGCTGGCCTGAAATTTTATTTTATTTTATTTATTATTATTGAATTTTTTTTTTTTTTGGGGCAGAGGGTGGGGAGAGACTATTTTTCTTTCCTGCAGCCAATCAGACAATTCATTATTAACGCTCACAAGATTTCTACGAGGCTTACATAAAGTGTTAATTGTATCGCAAAGAGTAGAATACTCAAGTCACAGCACAAAATCAGAATCATAAACAACTAAGAATGAGAATTACTACTACTTGGACTGTCTTTTGAGTGGTAGCCGTTGATTCAGTGCTCAGTTCGCACAGTTCTTTTTCTCTACTTTCTTGGACACTCTATCATGTGAGCATGGGACATGGGCTCCAAGGATCATACTAGAAGCCCAAATAAAAAAGGTCTTCTTTTGTTCAAATACTAGCATAGGTACTGTTGCAACAATGTAGTCCTCAAAATCACAACATCAGAAAGCATAACAACTCGACTAAGCAGCGTGACTAAAAACCAAAAACAAAAAAAAAAGGACTTTTATTCTTCGTCACTTTTGAGTTTTTGGTTTGTTCCCTCGGAGTTCACAATAGAGTTAACGAGTACTATAACCAAGATAGAAATGAGCCCCGAAAACAAAGGGAGGGAGGGAGAGAGAATGAAATGTTTTACCGTCACATCTGAAAAGCCAACGTAACTATCAAGCTCTCCAAAATGAGCCTGAACAGGAGCTTTAGCTTGTGCAGGGTCTGCAAGCTCTGACGACGGAACTCCATAGAATCCAACAACAGCATCAACTTTAGGGATCAAAACAGAACTTGCAATAGCGAGGGCACCTCCCATGCAAAATCCCGTAACACCAGCCTAGTCCAGCCACATCAGGACCTAGGTTAGACTACTCTTTGATGCAATGAACATGATAACACAGAACCATCAGAAGATTTATGACTGTGGGTCCGTAATATTCATTCAGTTGAAGTTGATAACACCTTATTCAATAAGAAACATGAACAACGGCAAACCTTTTTCGAACCGTTTGCTTTCAGCCAGTCAACTGCAGCATGAATATCCTTTACAGCACCTTGCCAATCAAGACCATCCATTGCATGTTGTGCTTCAGCAACTTCTAAACAAACCTTTCCCCGATACAAACTGTAGTAGAAAAAGCCCAAAGTACAATTTTCTCATCGAAAAATAAAGGGGAAAAAACCCCAAAATGCTTGGCAATCAAATTCAGTACAAAACCCAATAGGGGAAAAAAAAAAAGATACTAAACGTATTTGGAAACAAGAAAAGCGATTTTACTCTGGAATAAGTGCTTTAAATCCATCACCCAGTTGAGAAATTTTCACAGCCTGGCTCTTGATTTCGAAATCCACACCCCACCACTCTTGAACCACAACTATACCTGGAGCGTCTTCTTTGCCAACCACATACGCATCAAATGTCTGATCAATGAGAGAAAACAAAGAATAAAACACAAGTTTCACAAACAGGAAACAGCCAATAGTTAGAAAATCAACTGCTATGCCTAAAAAATCAATAAAAATATATCAACCCGCAACAAAGGATGCAGAGTTATACAAACACAAAGCTATACAGATAAACAACTTTGTTGGAAAGGCAACAGCTATTTTTAGGATAGTTTCTGATTTTGTAATTATTGGGAAAAAAGAGTAGTTTCTGATTTTGTAATTATTAGGAAAAAGGAAACTAGTTTAGAAACAGAATATTTTAGTTTCCTATTTTTCTGGTTGCTATAGTCAGTGTACATTGTATATATACCCACTATTGTGCATAATAAAGAATATATCAGAGAGAAAATTTCTTTCCAAGTTTCTTGTCATGGTATCAAAGCCCTAGGGTTTCACGCCTCTGGGATTTTTTTTTTTTTTTGGCCTTCATTGCCAATTTATTGTTGGCCTTCATTGCTGACACTCTTTCTTCCTTCTTCCTGCTGTGCCGGCCTTTCACAGCAGCTTTTTCCAGAGTCTGTGATGTCTGAGATTGCTGAAACAAACAATCCTCCTCAATCTGATGAAGGAGTGACAAAACCTCCTACTTGCAGCCGAGAATGGGGCCAGCGGGGTGATCAAAAAATTCAGCAACAAGCTCATCAAGCCTCCACCACAAAATTCGCTCCACAGCCTCCTAGAGAGACTACTTCCAGCCACTTTAATCAGGCCGAGATTGAGAAGATTCGAAGTTTATTGTGGTCGTTGGAGCAGCCCAGTGGCTCTTGTTCATTAGCATTCTCTGGTAAGTCCCTCTCTCATGGATTACATGCCTCGGATCGATTTATACAAGACTCTTGGATTATTGACTCAGGAGCCACATATCACACGACAGCTTCCTCAGCCCATTTTACAACATACTCACCTTGTCCTAGCAATAAGAAAATTGTTGTTGCCGATGGTTCTGTTACAACGGGGGCTGGTGTTGGTCACATTCAGTTGAGTCCGTCCTTGTTATTAAAAGATGTCCTCCATGTTCCGAAATTGTCCACTAGTCTCCTATCTATTCACAAACTAACCCATGATATGAACTGTAATGTTTTGTTTTATCCCTCTCACTGTGTATTTCAAGATCAGGTTTCGGGGAAGAGGATTGGACATGCTAAGGAAAAGAGCAGCCTCTACTATCTCGATGTATCAGCCACACACTCACCTATTGTCAAGCATGTTTTCTCAGTCTTGTTTTTCTGTTTCAAATAATGATGACATTTGGTGTCACCATTTCGTTTTGGTCTTCCTTCGTTTACTATTTTAAAGACAATGTTCCCTTCTTTGTCTAAGAATGTCCATGTTGAATATTTTCATTGTGATATATGTGAATTTGTCAAACATAAAAGGGCTTCTTTTCACATAAGCAATAATAGAAGTTCCTTTTCTTTATATTTGATCCACACTGATATATGGGGTCCCTCTAGAATTCCTAATGTTATTGGAGCTCAGTGGTTTGTTTCTTTCATCGATGATTGCACAAGAGTCTCGTGGATTTTCCTTCTCAAACATAAATACGATTGACCGCTATCCTTCCAAACTTCATTGCCATGATACATAACCAATTTGGTGTCAAAGTAAAAAGGTTCCGGTCTGATAATGCCAGGGATTATTTTAACCAATTTCTTTCACCTTATTTTCTAAAAGAAGGGATAGTTCAAGAGTCATCCTGAATAGATACTCCTCAACAGAATGGGTTGCTGAGAGAAAAAATGGTCACTTACTTGCCACAACCCGAGCTTTGCTCTTCCAAAACTGAGTTCCAAAATCATACTGGGGGCAAGCTGTCCTTACTGTAGCCCACATTATAAATCGACTACCCTCCAAAGCCTTGGGAAATCAAACCCATATGCAACTCCTCTTTCAATTTTATCCTAACATTCGACCCACAAATAATCTCACTCCTCGAGTCTTTGGTTGTCCTATTTTTGTTCATGTGTCTAGCCATAACAGAGGCAAATTAGATCCAAGAGCAGTCAAGTGTAATTCTCCAACACAGAAAGGCTACAAGTGCTATCACCCACCTACCTGAATATTTTATTTCTCTGTTGATGTCACTTTTGAGGAAGGACAATCTTTTTTCTCTCAGCCTTATCTTTAGGGGGAGTCTAGCTTTTGGAGAAAATAAGGCAGAAGATCTACCCATCTCATAACCTTACTCTTCATCGGAGTTCAGTTCACCTTGTTCACCTTCACAAGAACCATCCTTGCAGCCCGAATTGTCTCCACAAGAACCAAACCATGAAACAGTCGAACCAGTCCCTATCAACGACAAGCTTGACACTATGAGGTATGTGCAGGTGTACTCGAGAAGGAGAGATCCGAAACCCGATCCCGAGCAAGTCCAAACTCAACTCCTACTCCTGAAAATGAGGTATGCCCAAACCCAATTTCCTCTCCTATTCCATCTGATTATGATATGCCTATTGCCTTAAGAAAGGGGACAAGAGAGTGCACTAAACATCGAAGGTATCCATTGGCCAAATCAGTGTCTTTTCACAGATTTTCTCCATCTCATAGAAGTTTCTTAGCAAACTTAAACTCCATTCCAATTCCTAATACCTTATCTGAGGCTTTATCTGATGAGAAGTGGAGAGAAGCTATGAGAGTAGAAATGAAGGCACTTGAGAAGAACAGAACGTGGTATATTGTGGAGCTGCTACAAAATAAAAGAGTAGTGGGATGCAAATGGGTGTTTGCCATGAAGTACAGATCAGATGGGTCTTTAGAAAGACACAAGGCAAGGTTGGTTGCTAAGGGCTACACACAAACCTATGGAGTGGACTATCAACAAACATTTGCACCGTTGGCTAAGATGAATACGCTAAGGGTTCTATTGTCCTTGGCTGCTAATTTCAATTAGGATTTACAACAGTTTGATGTGAAGAATGCCTTCCTTGATGGTGACTTAGAGGAAGAAATATACATGGAGATTCCACCGGGCTTTGGAGGAGAGATCTAAGGGAACAAGGTTTGCAAACTGAAAAAGGCATTATACGGACTCAAGCAGTCTCCAAGAGGTTGGTTCGGCAGGTTTACAAAGGTGATGCTCAATATTGGGTATAAGCAGAGTCAAGGTGATCATACGTTTTTCATCAAGCACACGATTTCAGGGGGAGTTAATGCTCTTCTGGTGTATGTTGATGACATAATTGTTACTGGGAACGATGAGAAAGAAAAGGAGGCCTTGAAAAACCACATGGCAAAGGAATTTGATATCAAAGACTTGGGGAGGTTGAAATACTTCCTTGGGATAGAAGTAGCTCAATCTCGGCAAGGAATCTTCATCTCCCAACAGAAGTATATGGTTGACCTCTTGAAGGAAACTGGTAAATCAGCATGTAAATCTGCTTCAACTCCGATTGATCCCAATCACAAACTTGGAGAGGCAAATGATGATAAGGCAGTAGACAAGGAAGGGTTCCAGAAATTGGTTGGGAAGTTAATATATTTGGCACACACTCAGCCGAACGTTGCCTATGCAGTGAGCGTAGTAAGTCAGTTCATGCACAACCCTAAAGAAGTTCACCTACAAGCTGCAAACCGGATACTTCACTACCTGAAAGCTAATCCAGGAAAAGGAATTTTATTCAAGAAAGGTGATGGGCTGATTCTTGAAGCTTACACTGATGCAGACTACACAGGATCTCCGGTTGATAGACGCTCCACAACTGGTTACTGCATGTTTTTAGGTGGCAACCTGGTCACATGGAGGAGTAAGAAAGAAAACGTGGTAGCTCAGTCAAGTGCAGAAGCGGAGTTCAGCGCTATGGCTCAAGGTGTGTGTGAGCTACTATGGTTGAAGATCATCCTTGAAGATCTCAAGATAAAGTGGGAGAAGCCTATGAGACTATACTACGAGAACAAGTCAGCCATAAATATTGCTCATAATCCGGTACACATGACAGAACGAAGCATATTGAGGTCGATAGACACGTTATAAAGGAGAAGTTAGACAACAAGTTGATTTGAACTCCCTATGTGCCTACAAAGGAGCAACTTGCGGATGTGTTTATAAAAGGACTTAATGGTCACAACTTCTCAACGATTATATCCAAGCTGGGAATGGATAATATCTACTCACCAGCTTGAGTGGGAGTGTTGGAAAGCCGACAGCTATTTTTAGGATAGTTTCTGATTTTGTAATTATTAGGAAAAAGGAAACTAGTTTAGAAACAGAATATTTTAGTTTCCTATTTTTCTGGTTTCTATAGTCAGTGTACATTGTATATATACCCACTATTGTGCATAATGAAGAATATATCAGAGAGAGAATTTATTTCCGAGCTTCTTGTCAAACTTAATAGACACAATTCGGCTACCATCTTCTAAAGCTGGGGGTTGTGGACACACTCCTCAACATAACATGATCATCGAGACGGCACAGCGGAAATTACAAACTCTCTCTCTCTCTCTTTTTTTTTTTTTTTTTTGGTGGGGGGGGGGGGGGGGGGGGGCGCGCCGCGGGGCGCGCGCGCGGCCACCAAAAAATTAACAAAGCAAGGCCAGATATTTCATGAATGGCGGCTTTCAAAAGTTTACAATCCATTTCTATGAAAAACGTATAAGATCATCCATCATTTGTTTGTTGTTACAAATGATTTTCTTTCTTTTATATCTATACATATATATCAAAATTACAATCCAATTAAAATAACAATTATAGGTAAATGCACATGCAAAGTACTTGAGAGCTCTTCCTCAATAATTTTTTTCCACTCTGTACAGAATATATAAAGGATATCTACGGTAACAAAAGAAGGGGGGAAAAAAAAAAGAAACATTAAAAAAAATTCTCCAAGCTCAAAATTTTTTTTTTTTTTGATATATAAGCTCTGTAATAATTCGGGGGAAACAAAAATAATTTCTACAACCAAAATATTAATCCAAAACTACCACAGAATCCAAAAAATACTCGATTTTCTACAAGATTAAAAGGACGAATCAGAAGAATTGGATAAGACATTGCGAATCAATCAAGAATAAACAATGGTTACTGAAAGGAAAAAAAAAATCAGAACTGACAGTGTCGTCTCTTTGAATTTGGATCTTCTTAAAAGGCGTTGAAGACGCTGCAGAGTCGGCCATTGCACGGATCGAGATGCAAGAGATGTACGGAGAGAAAGTGCGTCTGACGGCGGAGAAAGGGGCGGTGGAATTAGGGGAAGCTCTCGAGAAGATTCTAGAAGTAGAAGAAGAAGATGAAAAAGCAGTTGATCTCAGCACGACAGTAGCAGCGGCTGACATAAACGACATTGTAATAACTTCTAAACAAAATCATTACAAAAAACCACCCCCCAACTCCCCAAGTGGTTGTCAAAAGGAGACGCAATCCCAACGTTGTCGTTTGCGATTTCCATAAATACGACGTCGTTTTTCCAAATTCAAAGGTTGAATCTTGTCCGATTTCCGAACGACATGAATATGATTCGCTCTTTTTTTTTTTCTCTCATCATCTCATGCCACACTCGTCGGAGCAATTGCTGCAACTTCTACAACGACTCCTCAAACGCCCACATCACGTTCAACAAATCCATTGTCTGCTAATCACAGAAGGTCATCTTCTGTGGAACAAAAAATGGAAGAGCACTCTTCTTTACAACGCTTTGATCAGAGCCCATTTGGGTTTCGGCCAAACTCGAAAATCCTTGCTTCTCTTTACCCGCATGCTTCTTCACCAAACCGCGCCAAACAGCCACACTTTCCCGTCGCTCGTCAAGTCCGCCTCTTTGTCTTCTCCTTCCTTGGGCCCACCACTCCATGCCCAGGCTGTCAAGCGTGGTGTTCTCAGAGACCCTTTTGTGCAGACTTCGTTCGTGAGTTTCTATGCTGTTTATGCAGAACTGCGGGATGCATGTAAGGTGTTTGATGAAATGTCTGAGCGGTGTCTTGTTTCGTGTAACGCGATGATTGATGCTTTCTGCAAGAATGGGGATATGGGTTCTGCTCTTTGCCTCTTTGAACGGATGCCTGAAAGGGATGTTGTGTCTTGGACTAGTGTTGTGAATGGCTTTCGAATGAGTATGAGGTTTCATGAAGCAATCCGGTTTTTTGGGAAGATGATGAGTTGTTCGGCGAAGGCGAACGAAGCTACATATGTTAGTGTGCTTTCTTCGTGTGCTAGCTTGAATGGTTGGGGAGGCCTTGATATGGGAAAGCAAGTGTATGGGCATATTCTTAGGAATGAGATTCAATTGACTGTTTTTATGGGCACTGCACTGATAGACCTCTATGGCAAGAGCGGTTTACTAAAAGCTGCGGCAAATGTGTTTGATCAAATGGTAGTTAAGGAGGTTTGCAGTTGGAATGCTATGATTTCAGCGCTTTCTTCCAATGGTCAGGAGAAGGAAGCTTTGGATTTGTTTGAAAAAATGAAGATGGAAGGATTGCTGCCAAATGAAGTTACATTCGTTGCAGTTCTTACTGCCTGTTCCCGGGGAAAATTTGTTCAGTGTGGCTTGGAATTGTTTAGATCAATGTCGATTGATTACGGGGTTGTGCCAGCTATGGAGCACTATGGATGTGTTGCTGATCTTTTAGGAAGAGCGGGGCTTCTGAGGGAGGCTGTGTCATTTATAAAGAGCATGCCTCTCGAGCCGGATGCTTCGGTGCTGGGAACTCTTCTAGGAGCTTGCAAGATTCATGGAATCAGTGAGCTGGGAAATGAATTGGGACAAAAACTGCTTGACCTGCAGCCACAACATTCTGGAAGATATGTTGTTTTGTCAAACATTAATGCTGCTGTGCAGAGATGGGATCACGCTGCTGAGTTGAGAAAAATAATGTTAAAGGCAGGATTAGAGAAAACTCCAGCCTACAGTATTGTTACTTGAAAGTTGAGTTTAGATCTTTTTTTTTCCAACGTAGGAAATGGTTAATTTTGTCTTAAAACAGGGGAACATTTGTAGACAGTCGTACAATTTTGTTCAATTTACCTTCGATTTACTCTGTAGTATATGATTAGAGAGGATCTTATTCATTCTTTATTCTGCCATGTACGGAGTGTAAATGAAACACAAAGGGAAAAATTCCTCTCTCTAGTTCTATCAATTCAAAACTGAGATTCAGATAATTTTCCATATGCAGTCTAGCTCTGACCACCGTTATATTGTATAGAGATAACAATTTGCTGGCTCAAACATTAAGTATTTCGACATGCAAACAAAGATTTACATTTTTATTTAGGCAAAGACAAGGATTTGCATTCACGAAATTGAGTAAGGTGTCAAATGGCTACAACAGATAAATCTTATTGAGGAGACTCAAATCCATAACAGAACAAAGTTTTTCTTTCCCATCACAATTGTAATCAGGCACAGTATCAGCCGATAACGGATTATGAGGAAGGTCATTTGGGTAGATGCAGATAAAGATGGACATGCACATCAAAAAAGTATGAGAGAGCTCCAAGAGCTAGAATACACCTTGTTACATTAGAACAAAGCAAACTACGGAAGGACCTCAAAAGTTTCAAAGATGACATCAGAGGAACTTCTCAAGCAAACACAATGTATCTAAGATCCAGTGATACAAGTGGCTGCAAAGTAGTCATTTAAAAAGAAGCAGTAGGTTCATGAAGTTAAACTTCTAAAGAAAACAAAGAGGTCTTCGTACATTCAAACAAACCGAAATGCCAGAAACAGGAAAACCAGAAAAAACAAAGTCATTTTCACAAAGTACCAATCACGTCTCTACTTTCAACGACACCTAAAACTCTTAGCAAAAGCATAGCCCTTTCTGGAAAACAATGATTGCATCAGCACTATATAAGTAGATTTTCCAGCAATATTAAACCTCTAGGAACTGATCTGTACTCCAAGTCATTTCCTCAGAGCTCCTTGCAGATGAGTAACCTGTTAACACCAAAAAAACCTTTAGCTAAAAGTAGATGCTTTGTTCAAGGAAAATTATTAGCAACAAATTCTGACAAATGAAAAGGCCACAGACCGGGATCACTTCCTAGTATAGCAGGAGACCAGGTAGACTGATACTACTGCTGCTATTGCTAAGAAAAGTGAGGCAGGCATTTTCAAAACATCGAAAATTAATCAAGTCAAGAAAAATGAAGCACTTATTCTGGAAGAAAATAAAAAAAGCACAAGATATACATTAGAAGGACAGTTAATCACAATTGTCGTCGACATCACCGCCAGCATCAATTGGTAAGCTTTCTCTGCCATTATCACTTGACAAGCTTTCTCCGTCATTGTCACTTGGCAAGCTTTCTCCATCTTCATCGCTGGATGAGAAATCGCTGCAAGAGGAGAAATAAATAAACAGGTCGTCGAACTCTTCGCCATGGTTGCCTACATCCTCATCACGTAGATCGCGTACTATGTTGGCATTAATCACCTCTGCTTCACCCGAAGCGGAAACATGACTTCGACTTTCAATATCATCAACATGGCTAGTCCACTGAAAATTGAATGCCTTCAGTTCAGCACTCTCGGTGTCCTCCTTGCTTGGATTTATCTCAAGAGGATACCAAAACTCCCAATGCTGCACGTTTTGCATATTTTTCCGAACATCAAAAAGTAGATTGACGTAGAATGCCTTTGACCTGCATCTGCAAGTATTTACGGACAATCATCACCCCATGTAATATTATGGCTAAAATCTGCAATGTTACAATCAATTGTTACTGCATCAGTCTTTGGCTTGGTGTCAAACCATTTGCACTTGCATAGGATAACACGACAGCCAGATGGGCAGCCCAATTCCAGCACACTGCGTAAAGCACCATAAAAGTCCACATCTCCATCTTCATACGAGTCCATAAAATTCACCCCACTATTCTGGGTTATTCTATGCTTATCTTCCTCTTCAGTAAGGAACCGTACTACATTGACCATGCAACCAGAGTAAATAATTGATCTCATATCAGGTTCATTAGCCAATGCAAACAATTCATCTGTAACCATTGCCGGTTCAGTTTGACGTAGTTTTTCTATCTGAAAAAAAAAATAAAGGGGTTGAAAAGCATCATAAAAATCATGGAAATGGCAATATTAAACCCAGGTAGTGGATAAAATGTTAACTTACGTGATTTTTCAACCAGTCAGATAATTCTTCCCGATGTCTTTCATCTACGTTGGCACTAGATATTCGATTCAACTCCTTTTAATGCTCCCTAAAGAGAAAAGAGTTGTTTACTAATATATGTTTAAAAAAAAAAAAAGTTAACTAGAGATAGAAAGGAGAAAAAGAAAAACTGAATATGTCATTACTCAGCATATGGTTGCAACTCGTGGCAGGTAAGCAGCACTTCCAAGTGGGCTTTTTGTAGCTCTTCGGAGGACAGCTTCACGGAGCCTTGAGGTCCAAAAGGTTGAGCAGGTTGTGAAAAGACAGACAGTGATGCCCTTTGCTGTCCATGGCAAACGTTCGAGTTTTCTTCGTCTTGATTGGGCTGTGAGTCGGTGTCATGAAGATATGTGGAACCAAATCTTAATGCTTCCTTTACAGTATATGTCTCTGCAATTGAATCTTCTGGTCGAGCATTTTTTCTCACGAACTTGCTAAGTTTCTCCAAAGTTCTGCGAACATTATATATATTTATTAATAAAATAATTTTCTTTGTCAATGAAGAAAGTATACATTGTGAGTGAAAAATGCCAAAAAAAATAGGACAACGAACAAATATCAAAATTAAACCAACACAAAATTCGTTAGCAACAAAAATAATACATAAAAACTAGAGAACGAAACTAGAAATAGTTGATGAACATCGAGACCCGTGTATCACACGGTTTCCTTAAAATAGATTCACCTCCTCACCATTGGTACTCAAGGATCAATCGGCATTTGCTTCCTAGAATACAACAGTTCTCAAGCGACAACGTTGCACCATGTTACAGCCTCTGGCGAACTTGAAAAAATGCCCGAACTGACACCTAGACTCAGATCAAAGGAAAAGAAAACTTTGTATTTTCATATATTGTGTTTTGGACTAAGAACGGATGCAAATTTATAGGCATTCATGTGAGGAATAAAATGGTTCAGCCATTGACAATAACTTGCTGGAAGCCAAACGTTTCAGCCATTTACAATGGCCTTAACTTGCTAGAAGCCAATGTTTTGGCTGTTACAAGATGTCAAAAACGTTTTCATGCTTTTGGAATTAATCATGGTATTATTCCTATTAATTAGAAACATTTTCTGAGGCTTAAGGTTGGCAACAGTAACCTCCATGGAGTAATTGCAGTCAATTACGAATCTAAGTAGGAAAAATAAAGTAAAATCCAATTTAAAACCGTGCAGCAAAATGAAGCCTGCGCAGAGTTGGTAATTCAGTCAGTGCGACATCTTTTTCATATGGGAGAAGAGTGTTAGTTTACCAATTCTCCTAAAAGCTTAAGCTGTTAGGAGGTAGGCCAACAATAGTTTTATATTTCAACACTCTCCCTCACGTGCAGGTCTGACAATGGGCAAACGTGCGGACAAATATTAATTTGAAAGTCCAACACAAATTATAAGAACCCGAAACATATATAAGGCCCAACATGCAATGATAATAATGCGGGTTAAATAGTGCAATTACAGGGGTTTGAACTTAGGACTCCTGCTCTGATACCATGTTAGTTTACCAATTCTCCTAAAAGCTTAAGCTGTTAGGAGGTGGGTCAACAATAGTTTTATATTTCAACAAAGAGTTTTCTCACTTCCTTACTCTAATTTTTCCAAAATTTTTCCAACTTCATAGGTACACTTTTATGAGTCAATTTTTCATTCACCTTCATGTGTTTGAAATGCACAGACGCCACTATTTTGGGTAGTTCTATTCTTATCCTCCGCTTCAATAAGGAGCCGTACTCCATCAACAACACAACCAGGGTATGTATTTACCCAAAAATCAGGTCCACTAGCTAGTGCATATAGTTCATCTGTGACTTTTGTTGGTTCATTTTCACGCAAAAATCTGGTCTGCAAAGTTGTATAGAAAAAGAGGAAAGAAAGAGAGATCAAAATCATTATCAATACTAGAATTAGAAACAACAAAAAGATGAACTTTTAAACAACATAAACGAAAAAAAAAAAAAAAAAAACCGAATTTAATAGGGTGTAAATTCGCCTTGCGCGAATGCCGATTCGTCGATCTCCTTGCAACGGAGAACGCAAATCCACCAAGACCCGTTAATTCTATTAAGTGGATCCCACTCAAATTTGGACCTCAAAATGGTTAAAAACCATTTTTTCCAACAATTTGCAAACCAATCAGGAAATTCTTGCACATGCCTATTCTCTACATGGAGATCGCACACATTCCTCAATTTCTCCTTGTGCTCCCTAAAGGGCTAACATATTAGGAAGTGAAATAGAAGATCTTTCAAGAAAAAGGAATAAAATACAAATGTCACCTACTCTTTATATGGTTCTAGTTCTCTGCAGCGACCCAGCACATAGAATTGGGCTGTTTCCACCTCCGGTTTAGACAACTTTACAGATCCTTCTCGTCCGAAAGGTTGAGCACGTTGTGAGAACAGAGACAAAGTTCCCCTTTTCTTTACTTGACCAACGTTCGAGTTTTCTTCATCTCGAGTGTATTGTGCATCAATGCCTCGACAATACATGGAACAAATCTTTGTGCTTCATTGGCGATGTATGCGTCAGCAATTGAGTGTTCTGGCTGAGCTTTTCCTCTCACATACTTCCTAAGCTTCTCCATACTCCTGAGGACGTTAAAAGCCAATTAATAACATGCGTTTTATTGTTAATCAATAGAAAATATGAATTCGAAGTGCACAACGAGTATGAACCTTTCAAATGGAAACATCCACCAAAAGCCAACTGGTCCAACAAGTCTTGCCTCGTGAGGTAAGTGCACAGCCAAGTGCACCATGATATCGAAAAAGAATGGTGGATATTTTTTCTCAAACTTACATAAGATAAACGCAATCCTCTCTTCCAACTTCTTCAGATCTTTAACATGCAAAGTTTTGGCACACAATTGTTGAAAGAAATTGGATAGCTCGGTAAATGTTGATGCAATTTCTTGCAATCGGAAGAATTCGTTGCAAAATCACATGACAATCATAAGCCTCCAATCCTGATATTTCCTTCTTCGTGAGGCTAATATTTTTGGAGAGGATGGTTGCATAAGAATCTGGAAGTCTTACATGCTTCGAAGACGTACAGAAAAGTTCCCAGAGGGGATTCGTTTGCAAAGTATAACATGCAGGTGGCTTGAAGAACTTGTTCCCATAAAGTTTGACATGCAATTCTTTTCTTATGTCCAAATCAGCCAGTCCAAGCGATCTTGTATCATGTCCTTCGTCTTGCCTTTGATGTTCAACAATGTTCCAATGATATTATCACACAGAATCTTTTCAATGTACATGACATCCAGGTTATGTGTAACCTTCAATTTGGACCAATACTCCAATTCAAAAACAATACTTCTCTTTATCCAATTGTCGCAGAGTTTGCTACGGGGTCTATTTCTATCGCTATTATTTGGATGTTGTCCGGGCTTACGAATTGGTACGGAGTTAAATTCACTCAATAATATCTCTTCTCCAGACCTTACAATTGGTGGTAATCGATGTCCTTCAAACAATTCTTTGACATATCCAACATGGTCTCGCCAAGAATGACCACTAAGCAAGAAAACGATGATGACCCAGATAGCATTTCTTACTCTTGCAACGATGATCAAACAAGTGTTTCTCTCCCTTGCATTGCTTTTTCTTCCGCCTGAGTGACAGTACGGATGTCTCACTATTACAAATTGGACATGTCCAATACCCTGTCATACTCCATCCGCATAAACTCTCATATGTCAGAATGTCACTTAGGGTCCACGGTACACACGCATGCAACTGAAATATTTCTTCAGTTGAAGCATCATGTGTTTCAACTCCATTGTTCCACTAGTCTTTTAACTCGTCTATTAAAGGCCTCAAGTATACATTGTAGGAAAATCCGGAAACTGATCTTGTATAGCTGTAGGTTTGTATAGCTGTAATTGTATGTCATATATGTATTTTAGGAAAGTATTGTTAGTTTCCTAGAATCAGTTTTGTTAGTTTCCTAGAATTTGTATTTTACTGTTTCCTTTTCTTGTTAGCCTGCAATTGTATAAAGGTTATTTAGTAAATGAAGAAAAATATTCCCCAAATTCTGAGTTTTTTCTCTGTTTTTCCGACTTGGTATCAAAGCCATTCTTGGCTGTTTGTCTTTATTTTTTCATTCTTCTTTTTCTGCTCTTTTCTACCTTTAAGCCACTATGTCTACCGAATCCAACACTAGTCAAAATATCCCTTCTTCAAAAAGATTAGCCGACCCTATCAAAGCTAATGGAGAGTCTCACTCGGTTCAAATTACTACCATTCGTTTGAATGGTGATAATTTTCTGTGCTAGTCACAAGTAGTTCGGATGTGCATTAGAGGCCGTGGAATGATGGGATACTTAACAAGAGGAACAGCAGCCCCACCAAAGAGAGATCTGGCCTATGCCACTTGAGATGCTGGAAATTCTATGGTGATGACGTGGCTCGTGAATTCTATGGAGGAAGATATCAGTTCTAATTACATGTGCTACTCAAAAGTACAAGAGCTGTGGGAGAATGTCAATCAAATGTATTCTGATTTGGGGAATCAATCACAAATTTTTGAATTGACTCTCAAACTTGGTGAGATGCGGCAAGGAGAGGATAATGTTACCAAGTACTTCAATTTGTTGAAACATGTTTGGCAAGATCTTGATCTTTTCAACAATTATGAGTGGAAGCCTTCCGAAGATGCAAACCACCACAAGAAAACAGTTGAAGATAGCCGAATCTTCAAATTCTTGGCTGGCCTAAATGTTGAGTTTGATGAAGTTAGGGGGAGAATCATTGGGCAACAGCCACTTTGTAACGACCCCTCACGAACCGTTACAGTTGACTTCTTATTTAATCATTCATCTCTTATAAAATTGCGGAAAATATTAAGCTTAAAATAAAAATCTTTATATAACGGAAAACTTTACTTAGATGATTTTAGAAAAACTCTATAATTTTTTTGTAAAACTATATCAAAATTAAACTTCATAATTAATATATTTATATTTTTAAAAACCCAATTCATGAAATAAAATTTAAATCCATATAAAACATCCAATCAAATAATAATAAACTAAAGTCTCAAAGCTTTATTTGAAATAAAAAAATAAAGTCCATCTCATGATCGTTCCTCCCGTTTTCCTATCACATATCGTCCCGCTATCCGCTCGAAGCTCCTCCAACACTATAACTTACCATTTCCTTTATCTACAGCATGAATTAACTTATATAAGCAAGGGCTTAGTAAGACACTTAAATCTCATAAATGTAAATAAACATTTTTCTTTTATCATCGTAAATATAAATATCATTTAAATACTTTTTAACTTTTAAAACCGTCATATATTGGGCCCGGCGTTATACCATCATAACGCGCTAGTCACGAAAGGGTTGGGGTAGCAAATCCCAAACCAATGGTGACAAAAGTCCACTCACCGGACAACATCATCATCATCATCATCAAGGGTTGTACAATGTCATTTTAAAACACAAAATACATATACATACCATATACATCAAAATGTCATCATAGGAGAAGTATTATTTAAAAATATCATAACATCATCATCAACATCAAAACATATACTTCTCAAATCTTTAATTCATGTTGCATATGAGAGTGTACTTACATAAACGCCTTACTTAACCTTTTCAAATTTTCCGATGGTGACGTGCGATTGAGGTCTCGGGTGCTCGTCTTTAGAACCGCTCATGCCATGAATAATAAATATAATAAAATTAACAAAAGCTCATAATAATTCATCAAACACATCCATCATATCATAACAGCACCTACAAGACCTATTTCATCATTCAATAACATCAAAATACAAAAATCGAACAATTTCATGAAATTACAAACCTTGACAGAAATTGCCAGTTAGACCTTTGTCCGTTCAAAAATTCATAAAACTTCATACAGGACTCTAAATGATCTGAAACTAATTTTAAATGAAAGTCGACATCTAGATCTTTCTAATGATACCCAATTCGTGAAAAATAAAGACCGTTTGTACCCTCAAAAATAGTTTTAAATTCTGATCATTAAAATTTTACCGAATTTGGCAGTCCGACCTCTGCCTATTTGAAAAATCATTACAATTTACACATAACTCCAAATCTTGTCACCCTAAAAAACTATTTGGAATTCTTATCTTAAAATCTGGAAATTCTAGTAGCAGTGATCAAATCCGAAAATAATTAAAAATATAAAAATTATCACCACAATATACATGATTCATACACACACATACACATAAAACAGCCCTAAAACATCTTTCTAACACATAAAATTATTCAATCCTCATACCAATGAAATCATAAATCAAGAAATTAAAAACCCTAATTTTGTCTTGTTCACAAAATCAACCATATCGTCATTCTTTCGATCATCATTCGATAAATATTTCTCATCCTCTCCTCAAAATCAAATGAAGACACTCATCAAACAAATCATCCAATCCCTCAAAGAATCCCAAACTAAAACAAATAATAAAATCATCCTCATCATCAAATAATACCGAAACATACCTTGAAATCCTTTGATTTTCGGCTTGGAAGAATTTGGAAGTTTGGCAGATTCTTTTTTTTTTTTTTTTCTTCTATTTGTGTGTGAGAGAGGGGCAGAGAGAGCAGACAAAGAGAATGGGAAATAAAGAGAAAGGGAGGCTAGGGAAGTGCGAGAGAGAGAGAGGCAAAGAGTAAGTGTTATTGCCAACGTTGTGCATTCAAATTGTAATCAATTGAATGTTAATTGGCTGGAATAATGAGACTAAGGGCTGTCAATTCCTTATTTTGGGTAGGGAAATTATTAGATAAAAAGGGGGAATTGAATGGGAATTAAGAACATAATTTTTTTTTTTTCCGTTTCCTCCATTCCCCATTCGAATTTACCAACTTTCCTTTTCTCCTCTATATTTATTTATTTGCTGCTAAATATCTTCCTCTCATTGCCCATTTTTCATAAATCAAACATTGACTTCAACACAATTACCATATACCGTGTATATATATAACCTTCGTATATATAAAACCAATTATATATATAAGTAAAGCTAGAAAAATATAAATATAATATATTTATATTGAAACAAAACATAATATATATATATAAACTCTAGAAACATAACATATATATATACTATTCTAATATTATACATATTTATATACACAATCTATTATATTATTAAAGTACTATCGACACATATTAATCAAATCATTTTATAAAATCCATCAATTTTGGCATGAATTTTATTCTAACATATCGAGTTCTCGTCGCGTCAACTGTGAAAAATAACTCAACATAATTTTAGAATTAAGAAATTGTAATCTCATCACATTATCTATGTTAATTCTAATGTTAATTCTCTAACGTTATAGTTAGGTAGCATTTGGGGCTTTACAATCCCTCTTATCTTATAAAAGTTTCATTCTCGAAACTTAGAATAATTCCAAATAATTCGTTCTCATAGCATCTTCTCGCTCTCATGTGGCTTCCTCCATCTTGTGATTACGCCATAAACTTCATAATTAATATATTTATATTTTTAAAAACCCAATTTATGAAATAAAATTTAAATCCATATAAAACATCCAATCAAATAATAATAAACTAAAGTCTCAAAGCTTTATTTGAAATAAAAAAATAAAGTCCATCTCATGATCGTTCCTCCTATTTTCTTATCACATATCGTCCCGCTATCCGCTCGAAGCTCCTCCAACACTATAACTTACCATTTCCTTTATCTACAGCATGAATTAACTTATATAAGCAAGGGCTTAGTAAGACACTTAAATCTCATAAATGTAAATAAACATTTTTCTTTTATCATCGTAAATATAAATATCATTTAAATACTTTTTAACTTTTAAAACCGTCATATATTGGGTCCGGCGTTGTACCATCATAACGCGCTAGTCACGAAAGGGTTGGGGTAGCAAATCCCAAACCAATGGTGACAAAAGTCCACTCACCGGACAACATCATCATCATCATCATCAAGGGTTGTACAATGTCATTTTAAAACACAAAATACATATACATACCATATACATCAAAATGTCATCATAGGAGAAGTATTATTTAAAAATATCATAACATCATCATCAACATCAAAACATATACTTCTCAAATCTTTAATTCATGTTGCAGATGAGAGTGTACTTACATAAACGCCTTACTTAACCTTTTCATTGTGCTACTTTTTTTTATCAAAACCTTATATTGCTTCCAAACCATTTTATTTAATAGTGATGTCTGGGGGCCTTCAAGAGTTACTATTATTTCTGGAAAAAAGTGGGTTGCGACATTTATCGATGATCATTCTCGTTTATGCTAGGTACATTTGATGAGTAAAAAATCTGAAGTGGAAAAGATTTTTATAGATTTTTATAAAATGGTAGAAAATCAATTTCATACTAAAATCAGCATTTTACATGCTAATTATGGTAAATAGTAGTTTAATAAATACTTGGGACATTTTTTGTGTGAAAAGGGCATCCAACATCAATCTACATGCATTGACACTCCTCAACAAAATAGAATTGCTAAACAGAAAAACAAACATTTACTTGAAGTTGTTCAAGCTATCATGTTTTCTACATATGTTCCAAAATATTTATGAGGAGAAGCAGTTTTAACCGCATCTTTTTTTATTAACAGAATGCCTATACGAATTTTAAAATACAAAACTCCTTTGGAATATTTCAAACAAGTTTTTCCTCAATAACGGATACACATTGAGTTGCCTTTAAAGGTTTTTGGTTGCACTGTTTATGTTCATATACTAGCAAGTTTTGGTCAAAACTCGATCGTAGAGCAGAAAAGTGTGTTTTTGTAGGCTATACTCCAAATATAAAAGGATATAAGTATTACAACCCTCAAACAAAGAAAATTTGTGTTTGCATGGATGTTACATTTTTGGAAAATCAACCTTTTTTCAAAAGAACTTTCTTCAGAGGGAGAAAGAGAGTAGAGATGAAAATTGTTTTTGGGATTTATCTGCTACTCCTCTACTAAATATAATTTTGCTTAATTCTCCTCTTGATGTTTCCAATTCTACATCTAATTCTCAAATTAAGGAAAACATTGTTCAAGATTATGGAAATAATGGAAATCCTTGTCTATTGTTGCCAAACATTGATGAGTCACAAGTAGGGGGAGAAACACTTCAAAATCGTCCAAATCGTGAGATTCTAGTTTATGCTAGATATAGACTTCATCACAAAAGTAAAACTCCTATCATTCTTGGTCAAGATCAGTTAGAACCTCTGGGCAATGGCTCTATGAAATATTCCAGGTACTCATCTTCCACTTCCATCTCCTATTCCTATTCCTATTGAATTTCATGTTCCAATTAATCCTTCTACTCCTATCCCTATTGAACTTCCAGTTCCAATTAATCCTTCTACTAAAATCATCAAATCTCTTACAAAAATTTTCAAGACCTTCACATTCCTATAGCAGTTAGGAAAGGAACACAAACTTGCACTATACATCCCATTGCCAAATATTCATCCTACAAAAATCTATCCCATAGTCATAGGGCATTTACTTCTAAGATCTCTCATCTGTTTGTTCCGAGAAATATCCAGGAAGCACTTGATGATCCGAATTGGAAATTAGCAGTGATGGAAGAGAAAAATGCTCTCAGGAGAAGTGGTACTTGGGAGGTAGTTGATTCGCCAAGGGAAAAAAGATAGTTAGGTGTAAGTGGGTGTTTACTATGAAATGCAAGGCTGACGGAAGTGTAGAAAGGTAAAAGCAAAGCTAGTAGCAAAAAGCTTTACACAGACATATAGAATTGATTATCAAGAAACATTTACCCCTGTAGCTTAAGATAAACTCAATTTGAGTGTTATTATCATTAGCTATAAATTGTAATTGGCCTTTGTTTCAATTAGATGTAAAAAATGCTTTCCTGAATGGTGAATTGGAGAAAGAAATCTTTATGAGCCTTCCACCTAGTTTTGAGGGAAAGTTTGGAAGAAACAAGGTCTATAAACTAAAGAAGTCCCTGTACGGTTTGAAACAATCTCCTATGGCGTGGTTTGGATGCTTCAGGAAAGCAGTAAGAAGCTATGGGTATTGTCAAAGCCAGGTAGATCATACCATATTCTACAAACATTCTAAGGAAGGTAGAATTACTATCCTAATTATGTATGTAGATGACATAATCGTGATAGGTGACGATATAGGTGAATTGGAGAGATTAAAAGAAGAGACTTGCCAACGATTATGAGATCAAGGACTTGGGAACGTTGAAATATTTCCTTGGAATAGAATTTGCCAATTCTAAGGAAGGAATTTTTGTTAATCAATGAAAATATATTATTGATTTGCTTAGTGAAATAGATCTACTCAGTTGCAAAGCAGTTAACACTCTAGTTGAACCCAATCAGAAGCTATAACCTGTCAAGTCAGAAGAAGTAGTAACCAGGGAGCAGTACCAAAGACTTGTCTAGAGATTGATCTACTTGTCACATATGTGACCTGATATTGCCTTCACAGTGAGCATGGTGAGCCAATTTATGTATTCACTAGGACCAGAGCATTTTGATGTAGTCTAAAGGATCTTGAGATACTTAAAAGGGACTCCAGGACGAGGATTGTTGTTTGAAAAACATGAAAACTTATAGGATGAAGTCTACACAAACGTAGACTGGGCTGGAAGTGTTACAGATAGACGATCAACATATGGTTATTGTACCTAAGTTGGAGGCAATCTAGTTACTTGACGAAGCAAGAAATAGAGTGTGGTGTCTAGGAGCAGTGCTAAAGCTGAATTTAGAGCGGTTGCTCATGGAATTTGTGAAGAAATATGGACTAGAAGACTGCTAGAAGATCTAAAGATGACTGATCCTCTACCTATGAAAGTATACTGGGACAACAAAGTAGCCATCTCAATTGTACATAATCCAGTCCTTCATGATAGGACAAAACTTGTGGAAGTTGACAAGCACTTCATCAGAGATAAGGTGGACAATGGGTTAATTTGCATGACGTATGTTCCTACCAACAAGCAAACAGCTAATATACTCACAAAGGGACTACACAAAAAGCAGTTTGAAAACTTGATTGGCAAGCTAGCTATGGAAGATATATTCAAGCCAGCTTAAGAGGGAATGTGGGAATATTCGGCTGTGATATTGTTAAATCATAGAAGATATGTTAGCTATTTTTTATGAGGATTAGTTAGCTGATTTGTTATTGTGTAAATATAGCTAGTCAACTTTTGTAAAATAGGAAAGTTAATTATTAGGCCAGCTAGCATAGACATTAGTTTTCTATTCTCTATAGTCTCCTATAAGCCGGAACCATGTAAATCAGTTTAGTGTGTGACAATATACAGAAAATTCATTCCTCTTAAAGTTTATATAATACAATTTTCTCTCTCTTTCCCTCTCTCCTACCTACGACAGCCCTAGGAGCTCCCCCTTCCCTCTATCTCATGCCTGTTCGGTTTTCTCGCTGATGCAATCACTGAAAATCACATCGATACTGCTCGCGACCACAGCTCCAATGGTGGAGATCGATGACAGTTGAGATCCACGACACGATCGCCTCCCACCACTATGATCTCCTCCCAAACACTGCCGAGTTGCAAATCTGATCGGCGAGCTCTGCCTCCTCCAATGGTGGATCTCAGTCACAGGGGGAGGAGAAAGAAAGGAGATGAGATGTTTGGGAAAAATGAAAATTAATTAAGCAAAATATATATTAGGTCATTTAACTAAATAAATAAAAGTGTGACAATCTATTAGATTAGGCAATAAACATAGGCCACCCACCCTAATTATCCTTGTAAAATCAGGAATTTCAAAGAAAAGAGAGAGAGAGAGAAAATGAAAGAGTAATATTGGAAACTAAAATCCAAAAACGGAGAAAAAAGAATGCAACGAAAGGGGAATCAAGAGAGAAAAGAGAAATGATCACAAGAATTTAGCAAAGATTTATAAAGACCATTTTTTGAGCGACCACACCATGCAAATGTTGGTCGTCGCTAAAACTGTCATCACACTCTCGTCACTTCCGGACTTTTGGAGGACTAAATTTGAAATTTAAGTAGTCTCTTTTAGAAATGGCTTTTTTGCAATTATAACATTGAACTTGTTACACAATTATATTTTACTTCCTAAATTCTTTATTTTACTAAATTTTCCCTCTAAACTTGATAGTGTATAGCAAAACACTCTTACTTGATTAATTACTTATTTTTTGACAGAAAATAGCACGTGCATGAGTCATTAATCAATGATATAAATAATCATTTTGTATAATTTTAATTCAATTTTAATAAATTTAGGATCTCTAGTTAAGTTTTATCATTATTAAAAACTAACAAATTTATTTTTAAGTTATAGATTAATTACCGTAAAAAAAATTAGCATCATAATTAATTAAGAATTTTGCTTAACATTTTTAAGTTAAAGAGAAAAAATGTAAAAATCGAAAGCAAGTTTAAATTGCAATAGTGCAATAAGTTCATATAGACACCAATGAAAAAAAAAAAAAAAGCTTTTAAAAATATTTCATTCTTGAAATTTTCTAGAATTTAGGAGTGACAATGGAGGAGCAGTGGGTATGCTTCTTCTCTCAACCCCTCCCCCAACACACATTTGATGTGGGGACTGTGTAATTTTCATTAGAGGTGTTATTCTACATCCTATCTATTTACATATTAAGAGTTAAAAAAAATCAAAGAATATTCCTTTTAGGTTAATATAAATTTTAGCAATATAATCGTTGATGGAAGTAAAAATAAAATTGAAATCTTAAAATCAAATCCAAACTCTAATTCATTTTATTTCTTTATTGTTTTTTTTTTTTTCCTTTTGCAAGTGTTTTCCCTTTTACTTTCTTTTAAATATAAACATTTAATATATATATATATATATATATATATATATATCATAAGAGTGTATATGATGGGTTGGGACGGGTGCATCTATCTTGGGGTTAATTTTAAATGCCATATCTATCCTTGATCTTCTGTAATGTCCCCATATCCGCCCCCGTCTTCCTATAATATTCTTCATGTTCGCCCATAATAGGATGGAACTTGCGAATATCTATATCTATAGATAAAAATATCATCCATAGTGGAATTAGATCACTAACTTAAAAAAAAAAAAAACTAAAAATTGTCATTTTATCAAATAAATAAATGAAAAACGTTAAATATTGGAAGTTGTGTTAAATTTTTAAATTACAAACAAATATGCCAAATTAGTCGTTATATAAATTAAAGATAATCTTGTTTGTTATTTTATGTTTTCTTAAATGAAGTAAATAAATAAATAAGCCTCGCTCTTTCAAACAGACTACAAAACACAAATAAAACAAGTTCTCATTACCGGCATCCAAAATTCAATGAGCAATTCCCTCACCTAAAACAATAAATAAATAAAAATAACAATCAATGAGCAATCCTTTCCCGGAGCCACTCGTCTTGTTGAAGTATTGTATATGTCGAACTCGGTGCTAATTATCATCTAATAATCTATAATGCCATTTGCCTCTGTTTGTCTTTTTTTTTTTTTTTTAACGGTTAAATGACAATTTTAGTCGTCAAATTATAAATTTAGTCTCAATATGAATCTTTCTATAACATCTTAGAACGAGTCGATAACAATGAAATTGTGTCGGATTTTTTTTTTAATGACGAATTTAAACTCTTCATTCAAATGATGGAATCAAGTAAAAAATTATAATTTAATTATACTTCTAGTATCAAAATTATCCCAAATTAGTCCTTAATAGTTACATCCATCCGACTACTAATATCCTTATGAAAAAGGGCATGTAAAATCACGTGCAGTTTTGAGGAGATCAATTTTGTAATTTACATGTTAGGACATTATAATTAAGAAGGATGTCACGCTTTTTACCAAATAGAATGAACCAGATTGTAATATTAACAAAAGAATATCACCCCTTTTGGAAGAAATATAAGTTATGGGTTAAGCTTCCTGGAACTTTCAGTTTCTATGTTTTCCAAGTTCCCATTTGTTGAGCTTTATTGAATTTGAACTTTGTGGCAATTTTCTATGTTCTCTTCTCCATCAAATCGTTACTCAATGCAAATATGTCACACAAAATATGGTAGAATACCTTGCTTTGTCTCGATCTGTCAAAATGAGATTTATGACATTTCCAGATAAAGTTTCCTCTGTTAGCTACCACGCTTAATTTCTTCTAATTAAACTCAAATCACAGGATCAAGCCTATCTCGCATGAGCAAACAAGGGCATTCGTGCAGTTTTTAAAGCGACAAACGACCAACTGTAAATTTTCTTAAGCAGACTAAAACAAATATATAGAAATCCTAAGTGACTGCAAAGTAGTCATTTAAAAGAAAGAGAACTAGATTCATCGAAAGCAAGATATCTAAAGAGCAAACAAAGATGTCCTCACTCATTCAAACAGAGACCAAAACACAAGAAAAACAACCAAAATCCAAAGAAGCCCTCGCTAGATACTACTGTCAACGTCTTCATACTCGGGGGCACCCAAAATGCTTGGCAAAAAAGTCATAGTTGGTTGGAGAAGAGTGACGTAATACCACTAGCGAAGTAAATTTGCCGGCCCTGTTAAACGTTCGTGACCAGATCTACTTCAAGTCCTTTCTCAATGAGTAACCTGCTAGAACATAAAAACATTTTAGCAGAAAGCTTAATACTAACGAAAACAAACAAACAGAAATATTCTGATTAACAAATAGTTACAAAGAAATGCACAAACCAGAATCACTTTGTAGAGTGGCTGAGACATGATGGATTGCTGCTACTGAAAATAAATAGCGAGGCATGTGTTTGCTCTCTGCTAGGACCACCCACAAACTGCTGCACGAGCAAATGGCAACAAAAATTGGACAATAGAATATAATGCACTTCGTTGAAAGAGAACAAATAACAATAGCGAGTTACATTACATGTGCGGTTAGTCAGAATCACTCTCACCGTCACTGTCGTCATTATTGAAGGTGCATTCAATATCATCATCCTCAGAGGTATAGCTGTAAAACGGATCATCGAACATTTTGCACTGGTCATCTTCAACATCATCACAAGAAGGCATGGGATCATCATTAATCACCTCCTCTTTCCCAAATTTTGTAACAAGACTCTCATCTCGAATGTCACCAACATGTTCAGTCCATTTGAAATTATAAGACTTCTCGTTCATTTTAGGACAGACCGTGCCTTCAGCTTCTTTGGCACTTATCTCAAGAGCATCCCAATAAAGTCAGTGTTGCACTTTTTGCATTTTCACGTAGTCAAGCGTTCCATCACTCAAATAAAATGCCTGGTGCACCTCATTTCGGAGAATAAATGGACAATCGTCATACCATGTAGAACGGGTTCGAATAGTTGTAATATTGCAAGAAGTACTTATATTGTGGTCCTTTGGGTCGGTGCCGAACCATTTACACTTGAATAAAACAATCCGATAACCAAACTTAAAGTTGAGCTCGAACACGGTGCATACAGCACCCTAAAAATCCATATCTTCACCTTCATGCGTTTCAGAGGCAGACACCTCACTATTCTGGGTAATTCTATGCTTATCTTCCTCTTCAAAAAGGAATCTAACTCCATCAACGACACAACCAGAGTAAGTTTTTACCCGAAACTCGGGTCCTAGCTAGTGCATAAAGTTCATCCGTCACTTTTGTTGGTTCGGTTTGACGCAAAGCTTCTATCTGAAGATGGTATTTATATTAGAGAGAGAAAGAGCATCATCTATGGTAGAAACAATAACAAGATGAACTTTTACAAATAGGAGCACCATATTGACTTACATGATTTGCAAACCAATCATGAAATTCTTCTCCTTGCCTTTCCTCAACATTGACACCAGATATCTTCGTCAACTCCTCCTTGTGCTCCCTAAAGGAATAATTTTATTAAGACGTGAAATAAAGGTCTTGGAAGAACATATATATGTGTATGTGTGTGTATAAATATATTACACATGTAACTTACGCTTCATATGGTTCTAGTTCTGTGCAGCAACTCAACACATACTTGTGGGCTGTTTTTATCCCTCGGTCAGACAAATTTAAGCATTCTTGTTGTCCAAAAGGTCGAGCACACCGTGAAAAGACAGAAAAAGATCCGGTTTGCTTCTCACGGCAAACATCAGAGTTTTGTTGATCTTGATTGGAATCTATGCCAGTGTCGGGAAGATACATGGAGCAAATCTTTGTAATTCACTTGCAATGTATGCCTCTGCAATTAAGTGCTCTGGCTGAGCTCTCTCTTTCACATACTTACGAAGTTTCTCCAAATTTCTACAAGAATTAAAATCAATTAATCACATGATGTTTTGTCAATAGTAAAAATGAATAAGGAGTGTATGATGAGAAAAAACCTTTCAAATGGATACATCACCGAAACCCAACTGGTCCAACAAGCTTTCCCTAATTGGGTAAGTGAACAGCTAAATGCACTGCGATATCAAAGGAGGGTGGATAGATTTTCTCAAGCTTACAAAAAATAAATGCACTCCTCTCTTGCAAGTTGTTTAAATCTTTAACATGCAAGGTTTTGGCACACATCTGTTGAAAGAAATTGGATAGCTCAGTAAATGTTGTCCTAATATCACCACGCAAACCTTGAGAAGCAATTGGGAGAAGTTGTTGCAAAATGGCATGACAATCACATGCCTCCAATCCTGATATTTCTTGTTTTTTAGGCTAATAGTTTTTGAGAAGTCTATCGCATAGCAATCTGGAAGTCTGGCATACTTCAAATACCTACAGAAATAGCTATTCGAGTAATCTGGCAAGGTATAACATGCAGGTGGCTTCACTAACCTGTTCCCGAGAAACTGTATTTGCAATTCTTTTCTTATCCCCAAATCAGCCCAAGTCCAAGTGATCTTTTTTTGAATCCTTTGTCTTGCCTTCGATGTTCAACAACGTTCCAACAATATAATCACATAGACTCTTTTCAATGTACATGATGTCCAAGTTATGTCTGACCTTCAATTTGGACCAATACTCCAATTAAAAAAAAAAAATTCTCCTTATCCAATATTCGAAATATGTGCTACGCTTCCTCTTTCTATCCCAATTGTTTGGATGTTTTCCGGGCTTACGAAATGGGTCAGAGTTTACCTCACCCAATAATATTTCTTCTCCAGTTTTCACAACTGGTGGCGAACAAGGTTCTATGGACAATACATTGTCATAAACCATATGAGCTCGCCAAGAATGACCAGGAGGCAAGTACTGTCGATGACCCAATAATAGCATTTCTTACCCTTGGGACGATGACCAAAATAGTACTTCTTACTCTTGCATGACGTTTTCTTCCGCCTGAGTGACAGTCTGGTTGTCTGTCTCTTGCAAATTGGACATGCCCAATTCCCCGTCATACTCCAGCCAGATAAACTCTCATATGTTGGAATGTGACTAATGGTCCATGGTACACACGCACGCAACCGAAATGATTCTTCACAATTGAGATATCATATGTTTCAATACAGTTGTTCCACAAGTCTTTTAACTCATCGATCAAAGGGGCAAGTATACATCAATGTCTCCTCTAGGTGATTTTGGTCCTGGAATCAACAACGAAAGCATTAAAAAGTCCGCACTCATACACTTTTCAGGTGGCAAATTATAAGGCACAAGAGTAACCGGCCACATCCTATATGAGTCGCTTGACTTTCCAATGGGTTGAAGCCTCCAGTCGCAAGCCCCAATCGAATATTCCGAGCGCCTTTTGCAAACCAAGTGTATTGCTTATCAAAATCTTTCCACTCTTCAGTATCTGCAGGATGATTAAATACACCTTCAGCATCAACACGCTTCTCTTTGTTCCACCTCATATCACTTGCAATGTCTTTCGACATAAAGAGTCATTGCAATCTAGGCTTCAATGGAAAATAATACAAAACCTTTTGCGGATTCTTCTCGCCCTTCCCATTCTTGTACTTGTATCTTGGCTCATTGCATATGGGATACCTATCATAAGAGGCGTACTCTTTCCAAAAGAGTGCACAATCATACTTGCACGCATGGATTAACTCATAACCGAACCCAAAGTCTTGCAGCAACTTCTTAGCATCATGATGGGAGGCAGAAAGCTTTGCACCTTCTGGAGAAGCATCATTCATTAACTGAAGGTACGTATCAATTGCTTTGTTGCTCAAATGGTTCGGTATCTTTAGGTGCATCAACTTCTCCAAGAACTCCAATGTTGACGTTTTTGTGCAGCCCGGATAAAGTGGAGAACGAGCGTTATCGAACAGGCTTACCAAGTCACTTGCCTCTAAATTAATGACAAAATCACCCGTGTCCGAATCACACCCACTGCCTTCACTTTTAGAACCCTCACCAACGAAATGCTTAAGACTGTTGTTTGGAGGCCTCAGCCGGTGAACATCTTGTAAGACCGGCATATCTTCATGTTCAAAACCGTCTTCATCGAACATGGTATGTAGATTGTCACCTGACCCTTCTCTGGGAATTTGAACTCCTTCTCCGTGGAATATCCATCTTCCATAGTTGGAGGTAGACCCATACCTTTACAAGTGATTCTCAATGGTGTCTATACGATGAATACGAAGATTAATTCTTACACTCTCTACAAGGACAACGTGCCATTTCCATGATAGTAATGTCCCGACCAGCCACCTCGATGAACCGCTTGACACCGTCTATATATTCTTTGCATAAGCGATCTTCTAGGTACATCCACTTTCTATTCATCTTTCACTTCCTGTAATTGATTGAGAATAATTAACGACATATTACGAAATAACAAACAAAGCCTATATAAACAAAGTTACTCTAAGCAGAACAAAGTGTATTTTAACATCACAATTATGTTCTTCACAAAATTAAATACCAAAATAGACACTGTAAAAACATCATCTTTTTTATAATTATTAAAAGCAGAAGATCATATCATTGAAAGATCAACAAGAAACAGAGTACTACTTTCTGGGGGAAAAATCTAATTTGTATAGTTTTACAATAGAACAGAAATTCTAAAGACATAAAAAATAAATATAAATATAAAACCTTCAAATCTTATGTAACTGAAGGGGAAAAAAAAAAAAAAAAACCATCAGTTCTACAAATTACAACTTTGAAACATTCCATCAGTTCTACAAATTACAACTCTGAAACATTAAACAGATCATTCTTAGCAGAATAAATAGTGAAAAATAAAAAATAAAACAAAAAACAAAAAAGAGTCCCACCAGTTTCAGAGTAAGAAGATATTTTATCTATATATATATATATATATATATAATCGCAAGAGAACCCAGAAAGAAATCAAAAGAAAAAAAATGCCCAGAATTTAACAAAATGGGAAAATGAAAAATTAAAATTGCCAGAATGGAGAGCTGGAAGCTCCGCGACAAGGTGGCGACAGCAAAGCAACGAAGAGAGAGATGGTTTGTGGGAGGAGGTTAACACTGGAGAGAGAGAAAGGGAAAATGGAGGAAATGAAAAGATACATACATACATATATATATATATATATGGCGTTGTTGGGTTAGTCTAGGGCACGAGAGTAATGGCTTTAAGGGTTGAGTTTAGACGACTGTTCTTGCATGGATACTTTTCACGACGCTTCTTGTAAGATGCTCGCTGATTGGTAGGTTTGTGTTTCTGTACTAATTTCCTAATTTTTCAAAAGCGTCATCCTTCTTGTACAACTTTGCAGGTGAGGACCTAGAACATTTGGCGGGCTGTTTTTTTAAGGCAATCTTTTGGCGGGTTTTTTTTTTTTTTTTTTTTGGCAATATCTTGGCGGGCTTTTTCATTGCTTTACCTAGGCATCAATTAATTATAAGATAAAACAAAACACCTTAAAAATAATAAAATAAAACAAGCTTAAAAACTAAAAATAATTCTTATAATTACATGCGTAATTTAATAATAATTTCACACATAATTATATTATAAGATATAAAATTTAAATTTCTCAATTTTTAAATTAAAAAAAACTGAAAAAATAATCAAAATTAGACATTGGTTTAGATTATAAATTTGAAAAGTAAATTATAATACTATTTAATTTTTTAATGAGAGAAAATATATTATGATACTTCAAATAGTATTCAAAAAAGTTTCAAAATAATTATGCAGGCGGGCTATGACAAAAACTCATTTAAAAATAAAAAAAGATAGGTCTTTTGAAAAAAATAATAATATAAGATGGGGACTTCTCTAGGAAAGGGTACTATTTCTCTAGGAAGGATCTACTATCTACCGTGCAAAACACTACTTGGTGGTTTGATGGCGAGAAATGTCTATTTAAAGCGGGAAAGGTTACGGTAGAGACCCTCAGAGGGTCTCTACCGGTAAATACCTTTTTTAGATCGTTAAGATTTAATCGAACGGTTCAAATGTTGATTGTGTACGATGCACCTAACCTCACACAATCATTCCCACCTAAACTCTTTTCCGTCGCCGGCGATCTTTCTGCCGCCGGCGACGGATGCCGGCGACTCATCCCGACGCCGGCGACCCAACTCCGGCCACCTCCGGCTCCAGCCCTGGCCACCGGCCGTCGCCGCCGGCGACCCTATTTTCTCTCTCTTCCCCTTTCTCCTCTTCTCTCTCTCTCTTCCCCTCTCTCTCTTCCCCTCCCTCCCGCCAGCCCCCACCCCGGCCGGCCCCCACCCCCGGCTTCCCCCCACCCCCGGCCGCCTCCCTCCCCCGGCCGCCACCCTCCCCCGGCACCCCCCCAACGACCCCCCCTCTCTCTTTCCCTTTCTCTCTCTTCTCTTCTCTCTCTCTCTTCCCCTCTCTCTCTCTTCCCCTCCCTCCCGCCGGCCCCCACCCCCGGCCCCCCAGCCAGCCCCCCGGCCACGCCCCCCTCCCCCGGCCTCCCCCCACCCCCGACGACCCCCCCTCCCCCGGCCGCCACCCTCCCCGGCCCCCCCCTCGCGCGATTTCGCAAAATCGCGATTTCGCGATTTCGCGATTTCGCGATTTTGCGAAATCGCGACAGGGGGGGGGCCGGGGAGGGTGGCGGCCGGGGGGAGGGGGGGTCGTCGGGGGTGGGGGGAGGCCGGGGGAGGGGGGCGTGGCCGGGGGCTGGCTGGGGGCCGGGGGTGGGGGCCGGCGGGAGGGAGGGGAAGAGAGAGAGAGGGGAAGAGAGAGAGAGAAGAGAGAGAAAGGGGAAGAGAGAGGGGGTCGTCGGGGGGGTGCCGGGGGAGGGTGGCGGCCGGGGAGGGAGGCGGCCGGGGGTGGGGGAGGCCGGGGGTGGGGGCCGGCCGGGGTGGGGGCCGGCGGGAGGGAGGGGAAGAGAGAGAGGGGAAGAGAGAGAGAGAAGAGGAGAAAGGGGAAGAGAGAGAAAATAGGGTCACCGGCGGCGACGGCCGGTGGTCGGGGCTGGGGCCGGAGGTGGCCGGAGTTGGGTCGCCGGCGTCGGGGATGAGTCGCCGGCGTCCGTCGCCGGCGGCGGAAAGATCGCCGACGACGGAAAAGAGTTTAGGTGGGAATGATTGTGTGAGGTTAGGTGCATGATAAATATCGTACACAATCAACATTTGAACCGTTCGATTAAATCTTAACGGTCCAAAAAAGGTATTTACCGGTAGAGACCCTCAGAGGGTCTCTACCGTAACCTTTCCCATTTAAAGCTTTAGCTTTTATTAGATTAAAAATTCAAATCGTGACATACATAGAGTCTAGTTTGATAAAAAAGATCATGTGATGTCTATCTTTAAAGTCTGAAGTCTACTAGCTGTGAAGACCTAAGATCAGGTTTATTGTCATCCTATCAGTTTGATCACTGGGACGGATGTATGAAAATACCACTGATTTCTTTTTTTTTTAATTCACAAAAAAATGCAAAACACAACTATACTAGAAATTGAATCAGAGATGTAATATACTCTTTCCATAATTTATCCTACTAGACCGCCCATTAAAATGCAAATAGAGATTAAGAAAATGTGGTCAACAAAGAATAAAAAGACATGTCTATGCCCTTCGTATTGTTAATTTGATCTGACCTCCTATTGGCGCTTCTATCACTTGGTCCGACATACGAAAATGGAAATCTTATGCATATTGCTGTTGCAGTTAAAATAAAAATGTAAAATAAAGTGTCTCTTGACATGTTGAAATCAACTTATAGAGGAAAAGTTCACTTCAAAAAAAAAAAAAAAAGGAAGAAGAAGGAAGAATATAATTTTCCTAAACTTTTAGATTTTGTAGGTTTAAACATTAAGATCATTTAGATCTTATTTCATTTACGGATATTTTTTTTTTTTACCTTTTGAATTTTAGGTTTCGTTTGGTATTTAAGTTTAACTTCAACTAAACTGGGCTTTTTCATCTCAGTTTTTTTTTTTTTTTTGAAAAGTCAATGAAATTTATAACTAGTTTTTGAAAAATAACCAGCTCCAACTGAAATATTTCATCTCCAACCGATAAACCAAATGCAAGCTTAGTATCCTTATAACTTATTCTCCGAACTTTGAAATGGATGTTTGTAATCCATCTTTAAGCAGTACAAAAATGTCCCTCAAATTTTAGACCGTTAGATTTAAAAAAATCATTCTATCACATTTTGGTCGCTTAATATTTGGACAAACTTTATCATCTTGCAAACAAAGTACAATGGAACCCTACATTCATGAGGGGAGGGGCGGAGTGCGTGATGGTAAATACAGTAGCTGTAAAGTCTTATGCTCCCATTCTAGATTCGAGTTCCTATCCCATGAAGGGGACAACAATAATTCATTTTAGTATTTGGACTATCCTGAGCATATGTAACATTCATTAGTCCATACAAGTACAAGAAAAAGGACAAACTGTATAGTTTGGCTTCGTTTAGGAATAAAAATATATAATGCTCATAAGTAAAGCGACCACCTTCTAATGATATGAGATATTTTAGGTTAAACTCAAGAATAAAATTATACAGACACAAGGTCCAAAGCACACAATATACGTGGATCATTACATGATACTGTGAATTAGTGGATATTGGGCTTCTGTTACATGTGTGATTTTTAAGTTGGATTTCACCTCATTTTTCACTTGTGGTTTCAGTAAAATTCCAATATGGTGCTAGACAGAGGATGTGAAACACCACAGAATCTTTCCTTTTTCTTAGCAAAAACAATTCATTCGAGTAAAAACCAGAAAATAGGGACCAAAGAGTGGAGAGCCCTTTTGCTCTTTCTTTATTGTAATTTATCATGTAAAAAAAAATTGAAAAAGAAAATTCTAGATCAAGCTCTGCTTCTTACTCTTTGATACAAATCATAGCACAACTTCAAGGGATCCAATTCAAGTTCTAATTGGGTCGGTTACGGGAGCTTGAGCAAAGAAGTTCAAAAATATACTCAACGGGTATATTCAAGAAGTTTGGACTCAAGCAAATTCATTAAGACCCATTGAGCATGATCCACGTGTTCACAAAGATGCATCAACATGATTCAAGTTTTATAAGAATCCGGCCAATACTAAGCTTAATTTTAGCAAGTTAAATTGGGATGTTTAGGAATATTCTATGGTCTGATTGTATATTTACTTTCCTTTTATTAGTTTAGTCCTTTGACTTTTACTTTCTTTTTATTAGTTTAGTCCTTTGACTTTAACTTTCCTTTTGTTAGGTGTGTGTAATCAGTCCAATATCGGGCTGATTGTTTTCTTTATTTTATTTAGGCTTTTGACTTTCACTTTCCTTTTCTTAGGCATGGAAATCAACCAACTAAGGGAGCTGATTGTTTTCTTTATTTTTAGTCCAGATTTTTAGTATTATTTAGTTGTTTTAAGAACTTTTCTTTGTAATGCGCAACTATTAAAAGGGTGTCTAGGGAATGTAAAAATCAGATCATTGTATTTAGTAAAATTATGAGATTTCTTTTTCTTTTGATTCTTTGAAAAACTATTCGAACTTATTGGAAATTTACATGACGTTTACCATCGACTTATCAAACAGATTTCCACCACCGTTTGTGACGTCTTCCTTATACCGAGATTCTTGTTTCGCATTAAACAACGGATTGAGCTCATTAATACCAAGGTTCTTGTTTTTGCTGAAGTAACGAGTTGAGGTCTCCCATCCAAACCTGATCGAAGAGCGTTTTTGGATTCCTTTTCATTGTCGGGTCTCATTATTTTTTACGGGGTTCACATCACTCCTTACTCCTAATTTTATAAGGTGAGACACATGAAACACCACTTGGTTTGTTTGTTTGGATGACGTTGAAACTGAAGGAAGATATTAACTGGAACTTTGAAATTTGGTGTGTGGACCGAAAACGTTGTTCATTTGAAATTCCAAAAATTATTCCATGTGTATGTCTTTGGTCCTTTAATTAAGTACTACGAATTCTTCTAGGTCCCTTTGATCAAGGGAAACTTTTAACTGATCTCGACTAGCCACTTGATAATGTGTTCGACACATTATTTTGGAATTAAAAAAATTTCAAATCAAATTAAATAGAAAGATGTAGCTCTAATTATAGATTCAAATCCTGGACTAAATAAAGAGAATTAGTAGTGATGAGAAAAAGATGGCAAAAAAAGAGAGGTAAAAGATGAAGAAAGTTAAGGTAGTGGCAGGGTACGCGAAATTAGAGAAACAGGACACAAAAAAAAAAAAAATCGGGTATACGTGATATATCTTATCTCATGATATCAACAAATTAGACCCATGCCTTCCAGTTTTTTCATGCTACAAATAAACTCGAACGAGGACATATAGATTCACTTCTTTTACAACCCAAGCAATCTTTTATTCTTAGAGCAGAAACTATTTGTTTAGCTTTACACTCATTTTAAGATATCATTTCAAATACATTTGTAGGATAAGTTCGGACACATTGAGTACACTCTATATACCTATCACAAATTTTTACTGAATGTGTGACATTCGTCCTCCCCTACTCACCGTCAAGTGACAAAATTTTTTTAGTTTAATTTTTTTTGTTTGAAAAAGAACAAAAACAAAATACTATGTAGAGATTTTTCTTTTTTGTTTGCTTTTATCTTTGGCACAGTGCGGCAACAAGCGGACGTTGCAAAGATCACCTTCTCCTAAGAATCATTTTCTATTTAAAAAAAAAAGAGAGAGAAAGAAAGAAAGAAAAAAATTCTCCTAATAATAACGGTTAAAGTAATTGATTTAAATGATCCATAAATTATTAAAAATGTGATAATTTAATCCTTATTATTTCAGTGTTGGTTGAGATAATCTTATATTTTCTAAATATTGAAAATTATAATTCTTTAATGATATTGATAATTATAATATTTGAAAGGGTATTTAGTAATAAAATAATTCATCTCCCTCCTCCTCCCCACCCCACAACCCCCCCCCCCCCCCCCCCCGCGCGGTGCTAAAATGGCTTGTCTGATTTGGTGGGTGGGTTGGGGGAGGGCGCTTGGGCTTCACCGGCCGTGGGGTTTGGAGGTCTTTATTTCAGTGCTCGCCCGATTTTGACAAGACTGCACAGGAGGGATTGGTGGGGGGAACGAGCTCGCCGTTGCTGACAGGAGAGATGACGTGGGGTGGAGGGGATTGGGTTTTCAATCAGTTCACTCTCTCTCTCTCTCTATTTTTTTAAATGTATATTAATTATTGTTTTCTCAAAAAAAAACAAGAATAATTTCGTGTTTTAATGATTAATTTAATTGATATGATAAATTAAATGATTTTTTTCGTTAAAAACTTAACGAAATTAAATAAAAATTACTAGATTATTATCGTTTAAAAAGTTTAGATCATCTAAATTAATATTAAAAAAATAAAAATTAAATTATTATTTTTAAAAAATTTTAGAAACTAATTTGGTCAATTATCAGATTATGACATCAGTGCTTACTGTCCAATGACTTTGGCGTTTTCACAATAGATTAGCACTTTAAAATTAGAGGTAATGACATCATCCCTTCCGTCATCTAACTTTTGAGTTGACCCTTGATTTACTAGAGTTTGACTATAAGGTTGAAAATCTGTATTAAAGAGTTAATAGTACACACTACACAGCTAAGTTAGAATATGATTAGCATCATTTCAAAAAAAAATATATATATATATATATATTTTTTTTAAAAGAACAAGGATACCGGAGGGGGAAACTTTTTTCTGACAGAGGAGATGGGAGCCTCCAAATAAGACCAGGTCATTTGATGTGGCCCGTTGATCTCTGAAAATAATCGAATATTGAAGTAACTGGAACTCACTTCTTACGAAGTGAAAGAATGTCTAATCAATAATCTGTCTGTCTAAAATAATTTTTTTTGTCCTTGTACGTGATCGCTTTGAATTCCTAGGACACGTTTAGATAATACGAGGCTAATACCTGTGGTAACGTAGAAACAAAATTTAACAATAAAAGTATAAGAATAAATAATATATATCAAGCGTAGTTAAGTAAAAAAGGTAATATATTTACAGTAATTTTAAAAATTTAGTTATTTTTTTAATTTAAATTTACATTATGATATCTGTATTATATATATCAGTATAGATATATATTTATATTTATAGATACAAAAAGTTTTGAAATAGGCAAAAAACAACATACTCAAGACTAAAACCAACACTTACGTCACAAAAAATGTACCGAACACAAAAAAGGGGAAAAAAATAGAACGGTGCAAAAAAAAAAAAAAAAAAGGGTTCCGAGAGAGAAAAATTAATAAGCCGAAAAAAAAATTAGGGTTCCCAAACCAAAACCCCCAAATTCTGAGGGAAAAAAAAATCGTAACAAAAACAATGTTCAAGGATAAAACAACACAATAAGGATGAGCATCCACATTTTCAACATAAAAAACATCTGGCCGTACAAAAAATAATGCAACATTCAAAAATTAGGCTTCGGAGATAGGGGAACAAAAAATCAAGAATCAAAAGTGAACATTACAAAATAATGAAATAAACAAAACCCAGTAGAAAAAATAACTCAAAAGTTTTCGGAACAAAAATAATTTCCAAAAAAAAAATTTCAAGAACAATCAACAAAGACCGAACTTCGAAATCTTGAGAGAACAAACACAACCAAACGAAAAAAACATGAACAATACAAACCCAACCAACAAACATAGAATGATCGGCCATCAGTGCAAAAGAAGCCCAAAATGGAGGGTTTGGACGCCAAAAATCCAAGGAAAAAAAACACAAAGAGAAGCAGAGCAGTGGAGAGAGAGAGAAGGAAAATATAAAATACACAAACACAAAATCAAAGAGGAGAATCGGCGGTGAAAGGTAGAAGAGAAAGGGAGAAATAGGGTTTGGAGAGCAAAAGTTTCAAGAATATGAGAGAGAGAGAGAGAACGGCAGAGAGAGAATGAGGAACGAAAAAATATAGAGAGAAAGGGCAAGAGACAATGGGCGGCAGCAGGAAGAAGAAAGGGGAAATAAGGGTTTGGAGGACAAATAATTGAATTTAATTTAAAAATTTTTAAAACTCCCGCCTTAATACCTACCACGACGGTTATTTGGGAAAACCGTCGTGATATGTGAACATACCACGACGGTTTTCCCCAAAAACTGTCGTGGTAGGTCCAAAAAATTAAAAAAAAAAAATTTTGGACCCTATCACGACGGTCGACAAAAACCGTCGTGGAAGCTCAACCGTCGTGGAAGCATTAAGCAACAAAAAAAAGTACAGAAACATACCACGACGGTTTTCCCCAAAAACCGTCGTGGTAATATGTGAACATACCACGACGGTTTTTCCCAAAAACCATCGTGGTAGGTCCAAAAATTAAAAAAAAAAATTTTGGACCCTATTACGACGGTCGACAAAAACCGTCGTGGAAGCTCAACCATCATGGAAGTACAGGAACATACCACGACGGTTTTCCCCAAAAACCGTCGTGGTAGAGTCCAAAAATTAAAAAAAAATTTGGGCCCTACCACGATGGTTGACAAAAACCGTCATGGAAGCTGAACCGTCGTGGAAGCATGAAGCAACAAAAAAAAAGTACAGGAAAAGCAACAAAAATTAAAAAAAAAACAAAAACAAAAATCACTGATATTAAACGGTGAAATATTGCACAGTAGCAAAGCAGCAAAAGTAAAAAAAAAACTCAATGAACAGTACAGCAAAGCAGCAAAAGTTAAAAAAAAAAAACCGTAGCAAAGCAGTAAAAGGGAAAAAAACACTGTCCAGTGAACAGTAAAAAGGCAACCCTCCTTTAGTATATTAAGTAATTTTATTTCTATAATTAGTATAATTTATTGTAAAGAGAGAGAGACACGAAGAAGATTCAAAAGAGAAAGAAAAGAGAGAGAGAGAGACGTGCGCAGAAGAGAGAGAGAGAGAGGGAAAAAAAAGGTAGAAAGAGAAAGAGAAAAAGATAAAGAAACCGACAATCATTCTTAGAGGGGTAAAATGTGATTTTACTGTTCATACCTCCTTTTAGTATATATAGAACCTCATCCGGCAGCCAGGGGAATGAGGGTAAAAAGGTAAATGCACTGTGCAACACTGTTTGCACTGTTCAATACTGTGCGTCATTGTAGTATCAGCGCGAAAAATGGGATGTTATGCACTGTTCAGCACTGCGTTTTACTGTAACAGCAGTGCGAAAAACGGGGTAGGGTACTGTTCAACACTGTGCGTTACTGTAGCTTGAACGCAAAAAAGAGGGGGGAGGGGGGGAAAATTACTGTGCAATACTGGTACGATAACAGTAAAAACCCCCTTCACTTTAGTATATGTATATAATATAATGTCTATTTTTAAATTGATTTTCTTTGAAGCGAGAAAAATCATTTTATTTTAACAGTGAGTTAATATTTGGATGTAAAAAATTTTTTCTACTTGAAAACAAATAGAGCTAGTTTAGTTTGGAAAGTTTCTCTCATTTTTGAAATTTATAAAAATGACGCTGAAAATAATATAATAAAATAAATTCAAAAAGATTCTAAAAATAATTTTAAAAAAACACGATACAAAATATATTTAAAAATAAGATATCTATCATTTTCTTATTATAAAAAAAGATATCTTTTTTTTAATGAAAAAATAATAAAAAAATTAAAAAAAAATTCTTTTATTATTTTTTAAACCTATTTTAAAAATGGACATATGAAACAGAAGGTATCTTATTTTCCACTAGGTGAGAGCATGATTAGCATAGATGTAAATCTGGTCGTCGTTCAAATTCAATAGAGATCAACAGGATAAAAGTTTTGTCGCAATTTCTTCTAGAACTCGCGCCCCACACCCTGCAAAAAGGCCCAAAAACGTTGAATCCTCAGTATTAGGACCTGTCAAAAAACGTGTTGCTGTATGGTCCACATCCAGTTTGTTGATCTCTTCTTTATTAATTGAAAAAAGAAAAATATTATACCCTAATTTTAATATTAATTTTTAAATATTAATTTATATTATATATAAATTATTATTTTTTATTAATAAATATTTAAAATATTATTATATCAATTAATTATATTTATTAATAAAAATATGATATATTAATTAATATTTAAAAATTTAATATTATATTAATTGATATCTCTAATATTATTTTTGTAAACATTATAGCAAGAGTCTATTTTTAGAAAAGTGTATTAAAACTATTTGAGTTGATGTATTATATGTATTAATTATTTTCGTTGTTATTATACATATATTATATATATTTTTAACGACGTTGTATAAATTATTTCGTCAGTATATATTACATGAGTTCTCAGTCAAAACTCCGAGCACACAGAAATCTCACTGTCGGGTGAACTCAGGAGATCAAATTTCATGGACTAGGATCCTGGTGACACAACTGAAGGCGGCTTCGAAGCTTCGGCCCGTCCACTTCTTTCAATTTTTTTAAATTATTTATTAATTTTTATAAATTTTTTACGGTACTTCAGGGGCAGCCCTTAGGCTATGCTTGTTAAGAAGGATAGAGAGGAGGGATGATGAAGAGAGTTTGAGGGATGGAAAATGTGAAAGAAGGTGAGGATTATCCAAATTCTTCATGTTGTTAATTTGATAAGATAGTGTGAGAATTAAAATGATAGATACTAATTTTTTAATTAATTATTATATTGTTCGTTTTAAACTTTTTTTTAATAAATAAATTAAGGATAAAATTATTTCTTTAATTGAAAAGAGGAAGGAGATGCTTAATGATGGGCTCATAAGGAGAGATTCTCCCCCCCATCTCTCCTCTCTCTCCTCATTTTCCTTCTAACCCAATAATAGATGGGGACTCTCCCTCCTTCTAACTCTCTCTATCTCTGTCTCTGGCCAACCAAACATACCCTAGTCGGATGGATGCTCTTCCGTTTCAAATTTGTGGACCTTAATTTGGTTTTTTCTTATATGACCAAACAAATCTTTAGTGGAAAATTCTGCGCCATACATACAACTGAACAATGACAATGCAAAAAGTTGAGATAATTATCAGCCACACATCACCTTTTTGCACCAAAAACACGGTAAAAGCCTGTCAATTATTGAACATTCTCTCCATACTACTCTAAAGCATATACCATGTATATATTAGATGTATTTAAAAAATTTTATGTACATATGAAAAATTCAAAACAATAAGTTAAAAAATAGACCCACAAAATTAAAAAAAAAAAAAACAAAGAAAAAAATTACCTAAAAAAAAGATAGAAGGACAAAAGTCAAAAGAAAAAAAAAAAAGAAATCGACCAATACAAAGAGACTAAATTGTAAAAAAAAATAAAAAAAAATAAAAAAATAAAATTGGGCCAAATAAAAAAAAGTAGGACTGAAAAGTAAGTACAAAAACATGTTCGTCCAAAACGAATTGTTTTGGACGAAAATACTTTGCACTATAAAACACATTAACGAGTTTTGTGATTTATTTAAAATATAATTAAAAAGGTAGTTAACATATCACTTATGAGATTATGAAACCGATGCTACATGATCAGACAAGACCGATGGAATTATCAAATATGGTACTTGAAGTATTCTCTCTTTATACAGCCATTGAATCTGTGATCTGGTGGAAGGATGAAAACACACCAACCGCCTAGGCTACAGAGAGGGCTGTATGGATTCTAAAAGGAAAAAAAAGTTGCTCAGAGGTCACTACCACTGCACCGCTATTAGTTGTCAAAATTTGGAATAGTTACTCCATTTTTCCACTCAAATCATTCTCTCAAAAAACGTCCACCGTAGAGAATATTTGCAGTTCAATATACAGAATTCAAAAGTTCTGTTATATTTATGACAATAATGTTTAGTACATAAAATATATTTATAGAGGATTTCTAGGATTCCTCCGGCATAATATAAGATGTCTCCAAACGTACGTGATATTAAATGAGTAAGACATAAAAAAAGCGTAATTTAAGAAAAATATAATATAATAGCATGATAAACTTAAAATATATATATTGCAAATGAAAATCTTATACTTCTTTTTTTTTTTTTTTAATGTATTAACACGCACAATAGGTCTTTCAAATTCATCTTGTATATTATGTTTTTCTTGAATCGCTATTAATTACATTTCATTTATTTAATGTTACGCCCGATATATAATACACACACATACAGAATGAACCGAAAAGGCCTCATATTTGTATGTTGACGTTTTGCTTTACCACTGAATTATGTGTTCTTAAATGTATAACTAGATTGTTCTTGAATATATATAACACGAAATTTCGCGTGGTCGAAATGAAATTTTATTCTTAAAGTAAAAATACGATTTCATAATAGTCCAAAAAACTGATTGGTCCATGGTTTTCCACGGTCCAAATACTTGTACGAACATCGATCCGTTTCTATCAAAATTTAAAACTAAGAGAAACAAAAAAATTAAATGAAAGAGAATAATAATCTTCGTACAATATAAGAAGTAACGCTCTACATTACCACACACCACTCTCTCACATATCTTCTCTTCCACTGCTGATCTCTACTCTCTCTCTCTCTCTCCCATGGAGGAGAACTCAATAGTAAAATTAGTTTCCTCTCCTCTTTGTCAGAAAATCCACATTAAAAGCAGCCTATTGAACAGAGCCAAAATAAATCTGATAATCTTACTCTTGCTCATCTCTCTCCTTGTCTATCGTCTTCTCTCCTACTTCAACAAGGATATCAACAATGACTTCACCTGGTTCCTCGCCTTCCTCTGCGAGTCCTGGTTCACCTTTGAACACTTTCTCTCTCTCAACATCATGTGGACTCCTGTCCAGTTCAAAACACACCCGCAAACCCTCTCCCAAAGGTCTCTGGATTATTAACTAAATATATATATATATATATAGATATATTATTGTGTACTATTTATTATCTATATATATACGTTCAGAAACATGGAGTATCGACTAAATATTTATGTGTAATGAATAGGGATGCCGCAGAGCTTCCTGCTGTGGACCTGTTCGTGACGACTGCGGATGCGGCGCTGGAACCGCCAATCATGACGGTAAACACCGTGCTGTCGCTGATGGCCGTCGACTATCCAGCTCACAAGCTAGCTTGCTACGTGTCTGACGATGGATGTTCCCCTCTTACCCTCTACTCTCTCGTTGAAGCCTCCAAGTTTGCTCGCCTCTGGATTCCTTTTTGTAAGAAGTACGATGTTCAAGTCCGAGCACCTTTCAGATATTTCTCCAGCAACGCCGCTTTTCGGCCTAGTGATGATGACAAGAAGCTGTCCGAATTCCATCTCGAATGGAGAGGGATGAAGGTAATAGATAGCGATCAACGGTGATTTGAATTATTGAACTTCTTTTTCTCTTTTGTTTTTTTGTGAGCTTCCTTTTTCTAGAGATTTAGAAGTAAATAGCCTTTTTAAAGATTTTTTTTTTAAATTTACAAATAGTCAGAGTTTTTAAGAATTAATTAAAAGGTAATATTTTAATAAAATAATTAATTAATTTTTTTAAATGATCAATTAATAATTAATTAAATAGTATTATTAATTTAAAAAATCAGTTATTGATCATCGTCAATTATTAAATTATTAAATGATCATAATATAAATTATCAAATTTTAAATTAATTGTTAATTAATCAAATCTGAAAAAAAAAAATACAAACGATCATTTTACTTAATAAAAATAAGTTTGGCCATCAAGTAAATTGAGCGATCCAAATAGACCAACTATCCTAATTTTCCTTTGTCTGTACCTTGTATGTTAAAGGGTATTAGTAATATTCAACTTAAATATTTTCAAGAAAAGTAATAATATTTAATTATTTATTTCTATCTGTTATGTTAGTTTTTACTTTTTAACAGACGATATCAAATTTTGGAATCTTATCATAACGCAAACATTTACTTCCTAATTTATATTAGATATATAGAGAGTCCGCATATATATAATTTGTTGTTTAGGCTGGGTTTTGGTTTTGGTTAAATAAAAGGACAAAATGACAATTCTAGCCAAAAAAATTTTTTTTTGAGAAAATGAAAACAAGGAAACTGTGACCTTTTCGTTGTGTCATATATGTTGTCATATCATTTCAACAATTGGGCGAATAATATTGCACATTTACAGGAAGAGTACGAAAATATGAGACAAAAGATAGAAGAAGCAGCCAACGGAGCGGCACAGATTGAACGTGGTGGGGACTACGCCGCTTTCGCAAATACAACTAAAAGTGACCACCCCACCATAATCAAGGTTTGCCAAATTGTTTTATTATTTTATTATTAATGTTCATTTATTTGATTTGTTTCTTTAATTAATATAACACATGCAGTTATTTTCTTCTTTGTATAAGAAAGAAACAGAAGTGTTGAATTAATTTGGAATTTTATTAATTTTTGCCAAAGCAGGTCATATGGGAGAACAAGGAAAGAGGTTCAGAAGGCATTCCTCATCTAGTTTATGTGAGTAGAGAGAAGCGTCCAAATTGTCCTCATCACTACAAAGCTGGTGCTATGAACGTTTTGGTGAGACCCCCACCACTTCTTAGTTTTTATAATTACTTGGAAGTGGAGAATTCCAACACTAAATCTTATAGCGGAATATCAGATATATAATTACTACTTAGATTATAGCTGTAACTATTTTTGTAATTTGTTTTTTTTTATATCTTGAGGAAATTGATTGATGCAGACGAGAGTCTCAGGAGCGATGACAAATGCCCCGTTCATGTTGAATGTGGACTGTGACATGTTTGCCAACAATCCTAAAATAGTTCTTCATGCCATGTGCTGTTTCCTTGGCCTCAAACCTCAAGATTGCGCATTTGTTCAGTTCCCTCATGACTTCTACAATCAGTTGAAAGATGATCCTTTTGCCACCAATATGGCTGCTGCTGTTCAAGTGAGTACTATTACTTTAACTAAAAATCTATACATTTGCTAATTCACCGTTCTTTCTATTGTCGTTTAGTTTTGCTGGGTTGCTTTTCTTTTTCCTCTTAGATCTTTTCTTGTTTTGGTTTGGAAAGCACTTTTTTCTCTCTCTTTTAATTTAATAAATCTTTGCTTATTGAAAAATAAATAAATAAAATAAATAAATACGAAGCAGTTACTCTCGTTATTTTTGGATATGTGGTTTTTACTTGTGTTTATCACACAGATTGTTGGGAGTGGAATGGCAGGGATCCAAGGACCTCTTTATATAGGAACCGGCTGTTTTCATAGACGTAAAGTCATATATGGTTTCTCCTTAGACAACAATGCAGATGTTCAAGGTACTCGTTCCTTCTTTACTTCTCTTTACTTTATTTTTTCAGCTATTAGATTAGATTAAATGTGAAATTTACAGGATGCTAAAAAATTCTTCTTTTCTTTTTCTCCCGAATATTTATAACAGATTCTACGGACTACGTTAGAAATCCTTAATTTGAGATTTATGTGTGCCATTATTTTTCTAGATATACTTCTAATTTACTCTCTCTTCTCATATATATTATTTTTCGTCCTCATCTAGGAAAAGAGGATGACAGGAAAGTACTGAAAGAATCATTAGGAAATTCCACAGAATTCTTAAATTCTGTGACTCAAAGTTTGAAGGAACATAGTAGTCCCGTACAAGATCTTTCAAGTGCTGCAGCTCAATTGTCTCCCCAAGTCGCCCGTTGCGACTATGAGCATGGTACTTCTTGGGGAACAAAGGTTAGAGAAGTACTCTCTTTTTTATTACCTCATTAAATTTCAACAGATGATCTTTTGCAATTTTGATGATTCAATAGGATGAATCAATAACAAGTATCGATCAATGATTTACGAAATTCTTCAATTAAAAAAAAAAAAACGATTTCTTTCTTTGTAAGTTTAACAAAAGCTCGAAACATTAATTACCTTATAAAAAGTTTACATTTCATCCATCACGTGGATCCATTTCAGGTAGGATGGGGTTACGCGTCGGTGACGGAAGATATCCTAACAGGGATGAGAATCCACCGCGAGGGCTGGAGTTCTGTTTGGTGCTGTGCGAACCCACCTGGTTTTCTAGGAACCGTACCCACCAGTTTGCCTGTTTGCTTGCTTCAGAAGAAGAGGTGGACCACGGGCCTTCTCCAAGTCTTCTTTAGTAAAAATAACCCTCTGTTTGACACCTTATATGCCAAGCTTGGGTTCAGGCAATCCTTGGCTTACATTTGGATCCTCAACTGGAGCTTGAGCTCCATATTTGACCTCTGCTACTCTCTCTTACCTACCTACTGCATCCTTACCAACTCAAATTTCTTACCCAAGGTACATCTCTGCTTTCTCAAATTTTTGAAAATTATGCATTGCATGCCGTTTCTTTTTTGACAAATGATTTGGGAATCTAATGGAACCATTTGTGGAATTGTGCTAGGACATAATCCATTTTCCTATTGGACTCAGCTCAAAATTATCCAATCTACCATTAGCCTAGTAGTTCCCATAAGAAAGTAATGTTACTTTTAAGACTAAATCTCAAAGTAAGGATTCAAACTCAGATGTCGAGATTGGGGGAAACCTAGGATTTTTTAGGTACTCTAACAAAATAGGGATGTTAATGTTAGCTCTTCCATCCCTAGTTTCTCATATGTTGTTAGTGTTAGCAGTTGAATTTGTCTCGTCTCATCAAGTTATTGGACTATCATATGGTATGTATATCAACATTGGACACTTTCTTCTCCTGCTCTAGCTTTTGAGAGTGAGTTCTACCCAATCCCATTTATCATAAAATCAGAGCTAGAGTTTGTATGTGATAATGGGTGGACCCGACCCATTTGTATGACACGCTAAGTATGAGAGAAGGTTTTAGAAGTTAATTTTATCCAATATTGTCAAATTACCAGACTATTATGGTGGTTCTATGTGGATTGGACACATTCTCACTTTCAATTAACTTTCGGAATTGAGTATTATCCAATTCCGTTTATCAATTAGCTCAAAACACAACATTGTTTTACCCCCCTTTTTCTAATGAAGATTTAAAAGATGCAAAAATAATTAAAGTTGTAATGTCCTCAATTTACTAATATTGTGGAAATAACTTGTCAACTTTACCATCCTATTTTCATATAAGCATGATATATATGCAGAACGCAAAACTCTTTAATCCTTATTTATTCAAATCAACAACTGAAATAGAACGATGTTAAAAAATCTCACAACCTTCAGATGAGATCCATCTTCTATTAATAATAAGGTTTAATATTGATGGTCTTTAAGCATTTTTCATGTACATTACATTAACGTTTTAATTCACGTTACCCTTACATATATATACTTTTTTTTTTCTTTCTTGAATTACTCCAATTCATAGTAAATTATATATAAAATTCAAAAGGTGTGGATTAATTGCATGGCAGGCTCATGAACCGGTAATGGTCCTTCTAGTTGCTAGACTTCTCATCCAACACTTACAGAACCTGCGCTTCAATCTCCAATGCGGCCTCTCAGTTCGCGTGTGGTGGAACGGCTTGAGAATTGCCAAGATAAACTCAGCCACATCAATCCTATTTGGATTCCTTTGTTTCCTACTTAAGTTTGTGGGAATTTCTGAGGTTGCCTTTGAAGTCACGCAAAAAGACCAACCTGATTCTTATGATGATCAAGACTCTGACGATCGTAAGGATCACGATGTTTCTAAGAATAATGTTGGTAGGTTTACATTCGATGAGTCGCCTATGTTCATACCAGGCACAACCTTTCTGTTTGTGAACTTAACGGCCTTGGCGTTGAGCTTGTTTGGACATGAACATGACAAGGTTGGGGTGGGGGAGTATTTGTATAGTGTTTTGATGGTGTTGTGCTTTTGGCCCTTCGTGAGAGGGCTGTTTGGGAAGGGCAAATATGGAATTCCCTTGTCTATTGTGTTGAAGGCCGCTGGTTTTGCATTCATTTTTGTGCACTTGTGTTGGGCCTGGGCCTCAGTTTTTTGATGACACGAGATGGCTAGATTACACACTAGGGAATAGTATAAGTTCTTATAGTAAGTGAAATTTGTGCTCTCATTCTTACATTTCCTTTGACTATGACACCACAAACGTTATTTCTTTGTTTTCTTTTGGTCAGTATTGAAAGGTATTCAAGGGAACAAAATCTAAACATTTTTTTTAATGTAAAAAAAAGTTGTTTCTTCAATAAATGAAAAGCGTCGAATAAAAAAAAAAGTAAAATGTCAAAAAAAAAAAAAAATCAAAATATGACATCGAGAAAAAGGAATCTTGAAACTGTGCGAAAATTGAAGGTACAAATATGGAAGATCGAAAAAATTAAATAGTTTTTAAATTTTCAAATGAGCAATATAATGGATAAAATGAATTTTATAATGTCTTATGTATTAAATTTTAGCACAAATTTTTAAAGTTAATTATTCATAAGAGTGTTTTTAAGATTAATTAATTTATATTTACTTCTATAAGCAATTTTTGAACCTAATAATTAAGTCAAATACGATCTCTAAAAAACCACTATCAAACAAGTTGGTTTATACACACACACACATAAATACAAATTTTGTCTAGCTTAACCTGCATGCACTGAAAATGTGTACATAAATGTACAACTAAATCACTTCTGAAAATACATTCTTATAACATGTATTTCGTGTGTGGTTGAAATGGAATTTTATTTTGAGATCGGTATAAGATTCCGTAATAGTCAAAAAATCTGCCTTATACATATACGTACCTATGGACTATGGTTGTACGGTCCAAATTCTTCAACGTACAGGGATCCATTTCTATGAAAATTAAAAAAAAAAAAAAACGAAAAAAATTAAAGAGAAGAGAATAGGGGATGTCATTTTTTCTCATGGGTGCAGATATTGGCGGGTACTCACCCCTCATGGGGCGGTAGGTATGGGAGATAGTATAGGGGTGTAGGGGGTGGATATGGGGATTAAGATTAACTACCCGCGCATGTGAGGGGCGGGGGAAGCTCCCCCATACCTGCCCATGTAATAACCCAACTTTTCGGAACATTAACTGACTTACTTATTATTAATTCGTTTAGTCTTAACACTTATTTATGTTAGATTCCAAAAATACATATATATATATTAATACAGATTATACTTGTACTTGAAGAATTTAATAAACTAAAATTTTAATTAAGGAAATTGAAATTTATAGATAATAAATATCATATTCAAATTCGTACTTAGATAATATTTAAAAAGCTATAACGTTATGTGAGTTAAAAGGAAAGACTCTAAAGTTTTTTTCTCATAAAGTACTCCTGCTAGTTTAGTAGTACCAAAATATTAAAAACATAGTTATAAATATAGTCGATACAAAATAATTTAAGAAGTCTAAATGCGGAAATTAAGAGTATGGTGGTATCCCACTCCCTTCCTTCATCGCCTCCACACAACTTCGTCAATCCAGAAAACATCTAAGTGGCGGGCTGCCTACCCGTATTACCTACAATACGAACACACACATATGAGTTTTCAGTCAGCAAATACACACAGTAACTCGCAAAACAATTTCATAAAATCAAATCATTACATATAACAACATGAATGTTCAAAAATGCTTATGATCTATATGTGTTCAATTCTGTTTCATTATATACATGTTTTCTCTACTTAAGGGCTTCTATGTCGTACCTATATGCGCGTAACCAATAGGGAGTTGGGGGAGCAACCCTCCAACCACCTTCAAGGTCATAACTTATAACTTTCATTTTTATCATATCCTCTCACTAATTGGATGTTGGTACGACACTTATTCCTATATTTCGTTAGCCTCCTTCTTATTAATTGTGACAATGTGAAGATTTACATGTCACTATACATCTATCATTATATCATAAATATTTGTGAGACGTGTCGATCCTATTAATGTAAAAGAAATTATGCACGTCAAATGTTTAATCAAAGCAATAAATATAACTCATATACTCATCACATATCAAAGCAAATCATAGCAAATGTCAAGCATCAACAAAGAAAAACATTTTGTTCCATGCTGTATGTGATATTTGTACCTACTTGTTTTATGTACTTAAACTTCCGGATTTGTATCTCCTACTATGTAAGTTTAAGAAATTGTCTTGATTTAACAACGTCTCATTATTAGATAGAATCATAATTATATTACTTTATTCATTTATTATATAAATTAAAGTGAGCTTAATTTACTTATATCATAATTAATCTTAACAATTAATTCATATTAATTATTAAGTGTAAATAAATTTCTACCAATTATTATTTAATTAATTTAATTTAATTTAATTGATTAATTAATCAATTGATTAATTAATTGATTAAATAATTAATTAGCTAGTAGTTAATTATTACTTTATTTATTTGAGTAATTATAATTAAATTACATAATTTTTAATTAACTAATTAATAATTATATCGTTAATAGTTTAATTATATTGCTTAAATATTCTTTCTCATATATTAATTATGAAATATTAATTCTCATATTAAAAATTAATAATTAGATTATTTTAATAATTAATATTTGATTAATCTCTAATTAATCATCCATAGTTATTTTAACAATTATATCAATGATTAACAATCAATTAATCTCTAATTAATCATGTATTGTAATTATGTAATTACTGAACATAATATTTTTATTTACATAACTAATTATCACTTATTAATTCATAGAGTTAATTAATTATTAATTATTAATTACTTTATTAATTACTTTATTAATTACTAATTAACTTTTTTAGCATAATTACATTTTGTTATGCATTTATTAGTCTATTTATTAATTAATTAATTAATTAATTAATTAATCAATCAATATGACAAGGAGTCAGCTAAGTGTATACCTTTCATCTAGTATTAGGCTTGAAAGGCCCAATCCCATTAATTACGATCATTTAGTAGGTAATCTCTTGGTATATGTCCAATAATCCTCTAGTGTACTTTATCTTAGTCTATTTAAAAACTTGTGATTTAACTTTATAAAATTAGGATTTTTCACATTATTTGATCATACACTTAATACCAACTCATTTCATAAATAAACATGTTCATATGTTATGATTTACTCTTATGTCACATTTTAATGTTTAATCGTTTTGTCGGTATGAGATTTTAAGTTTTAAGATTTATTTAAATTTGAGTATAATCCCATTTTAGACACTTAATAACTCGTTGGAAAGCTTCAAATATCTATTTTCTGTCTTTATAATTTATTTTCCAAGATTTTAAGTGTTGTAAACATTAATGTGGATGTTTTCCTAAGTGTCTTCTGGTAAAATCTCAGTTTACTAGATTACAGTATAATTTTATGTGATTTATTAAAATTTATACACATATCCGCTTTAAACGAATGATAACTCATTTCAAAGCTTGAGATGTATAATTTATAGTCATAAACTTATTTCCTTTAATGTTTGAGTGTTTCATACCGTATACTTAGGTTTTGTTACTGTTGGTCCTACGTAAATACCATATGTCCAGATTTATGGGTAAATAAGAAAAATCATAACAATTCACTTGCAAATCCAAATATGGAAAACGATATGTCATTGGAAAGCTTATGGTGTCTAGTGATATAATTAGTTTTGTAAAATATTAAGGTTTACTAACCCAAAATATACAAAATCCGTGGCTAGTAAAGGGTTCCAGCAAAACTTCTCGGTTTGTGGTCTAAATTTTTAAAATTCACCAAAAACTGTACATATATCTGTTTAAGGTGCATGATACTTTGTTGGAAAAAAGAATATAGGTTTTAGATCTATAACGTATAATCCAAAATTTTGAGCTTAAAGTGTTTGGAGTGCATAAAACCGTAACTAGACTGTACCCCAGAGGTTCCTTTTCTCTCGAGTTCTATGTTATAATTTTAAATGCACATAACTTTAAGCATACAAAAGCAAACTAAGTGATTTCAGCCTAAAATGAAGTTATCCTCTGTAGAATCTTATCATATAATTTATTTTTTATACCAAAGTTTTTAATTCTTGCCATATTACCACAACCACAACAAGCTCTAACAAAGTTCGTAGATCCTACCGAAATGCTTCGTGGATCCTTTAAGATTTTGGACCTCTTTTGTGTCGGCTCCTCAAAGTGGTAATCTTTAATGGTTTCTATCGATGTATCAATGTAGGAGTAGATGCTATAAATCTCTAAGACGTTCCACCAATACCTCAAGAATCCTTCTCAAGACTACTAATATTTCCTTTAGCAATGCATCCCTCCTTGCAAGACGTTCATCAGTCTATGTCTCCATAGTGTTTGAATTGTTCTCCCATCCTGCATTGTTCATTGAACCATTCAAACTCCAAAAATTAAACTCGGCCAAATCTTCCAACATATAACAGGCTTCGTCAATGGATTGTTGGTAGAAAAAGGTGGTACCATCTCCCTTCTCAACCCAATTTCTTGTTATAGCACATAAGCCATTGAGGAAGATTACCTCACAAGCAAATCTTTATATCTCCACCAAGCCCTATACAATGGCTCCATATTATGTTGAGCAAAACTTGTGAGGATCTGTCGATGAAACATCTTGAAGTGCTTAGAAAAAGATAAAAACAAGAAAAAGATTAAAATAAACTAAACTAAATTAAAAGAAAAAAAAAATAAAATTAAACTAGAGCTAATTGATATTGATATTTGTAAAACAAAACAATGCTCGGCAATGACACTAAAAACTTGTAGAAAACTACAAGTGCACAATAGTGTAAATAAGTAATAAAGTGATAAGTAAAGTATCGTTCCCACGAGAACTGTAATTACCAATTATCAAAATTTTATTAACTCTAACTTTATTTGAATAACCGAAAAGTGATTATTTTAAGTAAAAATAACAAATAATTTAAAAGATAAAAGACTCAAAATACTAAAAATCTAGCATTTCTGATTTCACCGGATTAATCATATTCAAATTCTCTAATCTAATTAATCAACGTCTATTTCCTATATTGCCAACAAATCTCTCTAACTTAATCATTAATCCAGTAGTCTTTTACTGCAATATTGCCTATGGTATATTATCGCTTTTGGATTTCTTATAAGATAATTTTTACTAGTTTTTAATGTGAGAATTTTTATTTACTCCAATACATTTTAATTCGTAAGTCCTTTAAACCTTTATTTTCCAATTGATTATTTGGGATGTGAAAATTTCAAGTGAGTCATTTTATAAATCAAATCCAAATAGGTGAACGAACCATATAGAGAATTCTCCATGTCTTATCACTTTTAATTATTGAATTCTCTCTATTTTAAATTGTATTGTCTTTTAATTAAATTTCTTTAAAATTAGAAAAACACTTCTTTCTTTTCTTTATTCGATTGCTTATTTCTCTAACGCTTTTGTTCTACTATTTTATTTTGTTTATTTTAATCACCTCCTCCTGGGATCGACCCTCCTAATGGTGCTACAATTGACCATTTGTTTTTGTACATATTTAGGCATAAACAATCATTTTCCTTTGCCATTCATTAACCAAATGTTGGATCGATTAGCGGGACATGAGTATTATTGCTTTTTAGATGGCTTCCGGATGCAATCAAATAGCCACAGCACCGAAAGTTCAAGTGTATACCATGTTCACATTCCCCTATGGTATTTTTTCTTTTCGACATATGCCTTTCAAATTATGCAATCCACCGGCCACTTTTCAACGGTGTATGATGGCTATCTTCTCGGATATGGTGGAGCAGAGCGTAGAGATTTTCACGGATGACTTCTTAGTTTTCGGTGTAATCTTTGATCTTTGTCTTAAGAATCTAGCATTGATTTTGGAGAGATGTGAATAAACCAATCTCGTGCTTAATTGGGAAAAATGTCACTTTCTAGTGAGGGAAAGAATTGTATTAGGCCATCACATCTCATCAAAGGGGATAGAGGTTGATAGAGTGAAGATTGAAACAATAGACATGTTACCACCACCGATCTCGGTAAATGGAATTAAGAGTTTTCTTGGTCACGTAGGTTTCTATAGAAGATTCATCAAAGATTTCTCGAAGATCTCCTAGCCGCTCTCAAATTTGTTAGTACAAGGTACGCCCTTTGTGTTTGATGAAGAGTGTGAGAAGATGCATTTACTATGCTTAAGCAAAAGCTTGTATTGGCACCGATTGTTATTGTACCCGATTGGGAGCTACCATTTGAGTTAATGTATGATGCAAGTGATTATATGGTAGGAGTGGTTTTAGGGCAGCGGAAGGAGAAGTTATTTCATGCCATCTATTATGCTAGCCAGACTCTTAATGATGCCCAACTTAACTATGCAAACAACCGAGAAGGAGCTACTTGTAATTGTCTTGGCTTTCGACAAGTTCTATCCATACCTAATTGGCAATAAGGTAACCGTTTTCATGGGTTACTCTACTATTAAATACCTTATGGCCAAAAAGGATGCCAAGCCTAGGCTCATTCGTTGGGTTCTATTGCTACAAGAGTTCAATTTAGAGATACAAGGTAAAAAGGGCACCGAGAATCTAGTAGCGGATCATCCTTCTCGAGTTGAGCTACTGGAAGAAAAAGAGTTACAAAAGCCACCTATTGATTATCATTTCTCGGATGACCAGCTCCTTGCGCTTTCATCTACTAGTTCTCTTCCATGGTTTGTTGATTATGTGAATTTCCTTGCGTCCAAGATTATTCCACTAGATCTTTCTTATCATCAAAAGACACTACTATAGAAAGCAGCTTCCACGACGGAGATTCAACGACCGTTTTTTAAAAATCGTCGTGGAAACTAAGACAAAAACATGGAACAAAAGTGACATCCGAAAATCGTCGTGGAATTTTAGTTTTCCACCACGGTTGTTTAAACCCGTCGTGGAATAATGTATTTCCATGATGGTTGTTTAAAACCGTCATGGAAGTATACATTCCACGACGGTTTATGGGCACCGTCATGGAATATCTCGATTATTACACGACAGTTCTATACTGTTGGAAAAAACGGATCCGATATCAGAGTTACGGCGCAGCGGAAGTTTTAAAAATTTTTATGCCGTGCGAAAAGAATCTCATGATGCATATAATAATAAATTAAAATCATGATCAAGCGTACCTTATTTCTCGGATTCCGGAATCACTAGAGCGTTTGATCAACGTGTCTTCTCTACTATTCTCGAGTTCCACGTCTCAGAGTGTGTGTGGGCACACGTTCTATGAATCCAAGCGACCGGTAATGTTTTCCGAAGTCTAGATCCCTCCTTCTCAATCCGATGTTCCTCGTTGAGAATACAATCCAACTTCTTTCTTCAAAACTACAAAACAGGAACCGGTTAACCTCCTATGAAAATTATCACTCGGTTTAACCTTCCTCACAGTTTTGAATCAATGGAATTTTCTCTCTTTTTCTTTCTCACAAGATAGCCGAATTTTTGTGAAGTAGAAGAAACCCAAATTATTTTTTCTCTCACTCACAAAAACGTTTTTCTCCTTGAAATTAATCAAAAATTAGTTTCTCAAGAATTCCTAGCCTTTATATAGAAGTCTAATCCTTTTCAAAATTTAATTCCGGATAAATTTTGAACCAAAAGATCATACAACTTTAGGGCTAGATTCATTGAACCTAGAAATGTTTTTCCAAGAGGAAATCTCCTCCAAAAATTCGGCCACTTTAGGATAAATATAGATTGGTGGTTCAAATTTTAAATCAAGAATCTAGACTAGTGAAAAGATCCTAGTCCTATCTAGATTCAAATTTCTTTTAAACCCTTTTTGAATTTAAATAAGATTAACTCATTTGAATTAATATTTTCCACAAACATCAACCATATTAATTAATTTAAATAAATGGAATATTTGAATTTTTTTCTTCCTAAAAAAATCCGTGCACCATATTTAAAGGAAAAAAAAAAATTCATCAAATAATCTCCCTTATTTAAATCAATTAATAATTTAATGTTAGGAATATATTTGAACAATTTTGAAACAAAATTTTCTTCTCTCCACCTATCTAAAACCGTGCACCTCTTTTAGATTAGGAGAGAAAAATTTTGTTTTCCAAAATTAAATAATTCAAACACAATCTTATTTCCAAAATTCAAGTTAACCAATCACGTGTTGACAAATCATATTATTTGTCTACACAAATCCTACATGTCCAATCGTTTTCCGGATTGCATGTTAGAGAGTACCATGTCTTAATAGACATTACAAAATTCCATTTAAATTTACCGATCTCTTTAGGAACAAATCCCGAGACGTGATTTAGAACTATATGAGCTAGTAGAGGGACCCGATGGAAATATATAAAGAGGCTCCTATAATTGTGAAAATTAATCCCAGACTGATTATTCATCAATTATCAACTTCAAAACTATTCCACTAAAAGTTTGAAGCTGAACTCCTGTTTACATACCATATTACGAAGGCTCTCTCACGCAGTGCTTCTTCCATGATTTATTCATCGCTTGTTTAATCCCCATATGTTATCCATGATTGAATTAAGGACTTTTTTCGTTTTACCTTTTCAATCTTTTAACTTAAAGTTCCATTATTCTCCATTGAAAGAACCACCAATTGTAAAACCATACAATTGGTAAACCATCAGAGAATACAAAGTAAACCGATGGCCAAGATTTTGTTATACTATCTTTCAATCCCCGAATAATGCCTTTAAGTAGATAACATGTACTATCGTTAAGATAGCTATGGATTCCATATCTATGAATCTTGATTTCTCTATCCATAAGTCATGCACCCAAAACACAAGTATATTGACCATAAATTAACAGTGTCTCACCTATAGTGCATTAAATCATAGATACGAACTCAAGTAATCATTTCAGGATTAAGATTAATACAGGATGATAATCAAAGCTTCATTGATTCTTATAAACGGAATTATTAAACCGAATCAATTAACACTTTAGGTCCAGTCCAATGTCATACCTCAATACTAGTATACATTAAAGTTTCCACTCGGAACCAATCCGATGGTCAAGACAAATCATCCCTCCAAGGAAGTAGACAACCTGTACAATCTTATCATGAATAAGATCCCCAAATCTCATTCCATCGATTGCGGACTATTTATTTTGACTGTTATCAAATTACCATGTCTTCTATGTATACCCCGTACACATATGGTAATCTGATATATAACCAACAGTCAAGGAGTATTTTATGTTTGCTCAAACATACAATCAACAAATAAAAGTAAATAGGACGCAACTTATTAAACATGAGTAATATCCTCTTATTAATATCAAAATGTCATATTTACAGAAAATCCCTAACATTGATTTTCTATTCTTAGGACACATATAGATCCCAACAATCTCCCACTTGCCCTAAGCGAGTAAATGTAACATATTACGCATCCCCATGCCTTCGACGTGTTCTTCGAATCTTCTGGCCACCAAAGTCTTCGTGAACGGGTCGGCAAGATTGTCCTCTGATGCGATTTTGCAAACCGTCACATTTCCACTCTCAACAAAGCCTCTGATGATGTGATATTTTCTATCAATGTGCTTACTCCTCTTATGATGCCTAGGATCCTTGGTATTAGCTACTGCTGCACTGTTATCACAGTAAAGCACCATAGCTTTATCCATACCAGGAACGACCTTAAGGTCATTAAGGAACCTACGGAGCCATACCGCTTCCTTTGATGCCTCACTGGCTGCCAAATACTCGGCTTCCATGGTCGAGTCAGCAATGCAAGATTGCTTAATACTCCTCCACACAACAGCACCACCTCTAAGGGTAAAGACAGAACCTGAAGTCGATTTCCTTGAATCCTGATCTGATTGAAAATCAGAATCTGTGTATCCTATAGGAACAAGGTCCTGACCGGAATACACTAGCATATAATCCCTCGTTCTCCATAGATACTTGAGTATATGCTTGACCGCAGCCCAATGATTCGGTCCTGGATTCGACTGATATCGACTTACCATACCAACTGCAAAACAAATGTCAGGCCTTGTGCATAACATAGCGTACATAAGACTACCTACCGCAGATGCATAAGGTACATTTTTCATACACTCCCTTTCTTCCGATGTCTTGGGACAGTCATCTCTAGAAAGCTTGATTCCAATCCTGAAAGGTTGGGCACCTTTCTTGGAATCTTTCATAGAAAACTTTTCAAGTACTTTATCAATGTATGAAACTTGGGAGAGTGCTATCGTTTTGTTCTTTCTATCTCTAAAGAGTTGAATTCCAAGAACATAACTAGCTTCTCCTAAGTCCTTCATGTCAAACTGTTTGGCTAACCAAACTTTGACAGATGATAACATTGCCACATCGTTTCCAATAAGCAATATATCATCCACATAAAGTACTAGGAAAACCACTTTCTCATTCTTGATACATTTATAAACACATGGTTCATCAATATTTTGTTCGAATCCATAGGTTTTGATTGCTTGATCAAACCTAATATTCAAAGAACGAGATGCTTGCTTTAATCCATAAATGGATTTAAGCAACTTGCATACCTTGTCTTCTTGGCCCTTTGCCTTGAACCCATCTGGTTGTATCATATAGATATCTTCCTCAAGAGAGCCATTCAAGAAAGCTGTCTTGACATCCATTTGCCAGATCTCATAATCGAGAGCAGCCGCAATGGATAAAAGAATGCGGATTGACTTGAGCATTGCTACAGGTGAGAAGGTTTCTTCATAATCGATTCCTTCTTTCTGCGTATAGCCCTTTGCTATAAGTCTTGCCTTGAAAGTTTCCACTTTCCCATCCACACCTCTTTTCCTCTTGTATACCCACTTACACCTAATCGATTTTATGCCTTGGGATAAGTCTACAAGTTTCCAGACCCCATTGGAATCCATAGATTCCATCTCGGTGTTCATAGCCTTTTGCCAAAGACTAGAATCAACATCCTCCATAGCTTCTTTGTACGTAGCCGGATCATCAACATGTTCTATTGATTCTGCTTCAAAAACTTCACCATTGAACATGTACCTTTCATGTTCCCTGATAATCCTCCCACTACGACGAAGCTCCCATGGTTGTTGATTCTCTAGTGTTTTTTCCACAGGATTTTCTGTGACTTTAGGAATTTCCAAATCCGAAGTCATCTCCTCAAGCACTACTTTGCTACGAGGTTTAAAGTCTTCCATATAACTTTCCTTCAGGAATGTTGCATGTGTAGAAACAAAGACTTTATTTTGCTTCGGATTATAGAACAGACCACCTTTTGTCCCTTTTGGATAGCCAACAAACAAGCATACTTCTGATCGTGACTCCAATTTCTTCGCTTTCTTATCCAGGACGTGTGCCGGACAACCCCAAATTTGAATATGATTCAAATTAGGTTTCCATCCATAACTCGTAAGGAGTTTTAGGAACCGATTTGAAGGGAACGTTATCCAGAAGATAGCATGCAGTTTGTACGGCGTGCCCCCAAAATGACAAAGGTAATATGGAATAATTCATCATAGACCGGACCATATCCAATAGGGTCCTATTTCTTCTCTCAGCTACACCATTCTGTTGAGGAGTACCAGGTGCAGTCAACTGGGATTGTATCCCATTCTCTATCAAATATCCTAAGAACTCATCCGATAGGTATTCCACACCTCGATCCGATTGAAGTGTCTTAATGGACTTTCCTAATTGTTTCTCCACTTCAGCCCTAAATTCTTTGACTTATCAAAGGCTTCGCTTTTGCGGGTCATCAAATAGACATATCCATACCTTGAGTAATCATCAATAAAAGTGATATAATACTCATACCCACCACGTGCTTCTATGTTCATGGGACCACAAACATCCGTATGCACAAGTTCTAAAAGTTCCTCGACACGGCTATCCTTAGCAACAAAGTGCCGTTTAGTCATCTTGACCTCCAAACAGGATTCACATTGTGGCCAAGGTTCAACCTCATACAAGTCAAGGCTTTCCTCCTTTACCATCCTTTGAATTCTGTTAAGGCTTATGTGACCAAGTCGTAAATGCCAAAGATGTGATTTGTTAGAGTGAGAAGACTTAAGTCTTTTAGAGTTATTTTCCAATTCTGTATCAAGCAGTGAGTGCATCTTAGGTTTGATAAAATAAAGATTTTCATGCATCCATCTATTACAGATAAGAGAATTATTTTTCCTAATAACAACTTTATTATTAAAAGAAACTGAATAAAAATCTTTAATCAAACAAGCTACCGAAATTAGGTTCCTCTTAAAACTAGGAACATAAAAACAATGTCTCAAAACAATAAATCTAAATTCATCAAAATAAAGATGCACTTCTCCCACTGCTTCAGCTCGCACCAACGTCCAATCACCGGTTCTTAACGTGAAGTTCTCCTCACGCAGACTTCTCGTTACCTTGAACCCCTACAGAGAAATACAAACATGGTTAGTGGCTCCAGAATCTATAACCCAATTGTCCTTAGATTCTTCCACTAAACAACCTTCAAGATACAGGACATTGAAATTACCTTTCTGCTTTTTCAAAGCCAGGTATTCTCGGCAATCCTTCTTGAAATGTCCTTTCTTCCCACAGTGAAAGCACTTAACCTTTTTGGGATCCACCTTTCGCTTCTTAGTCTTGGTAGACTTCTTAGAAACAGGTGCATTTCCCTTGTTCTTCCCATTTTCCTTATTCCTTTTAGGATTAGGAGCAGGCGAACTAGGTTCAGCCACATTTGCCTCAGCCTCAGATCCAGAACCCTTAAAAATGTTCTCAAAAGCTTGCAACTCTTTCATCAATTCCGTTAAAGACATCTCCTTCCGGTTAAGGTTGTAGGATGCCTGAAACAAATCGAAATCCTTGGATAAGGTTTGGAAAACCATAACGAATTGAGTTGCAGCATCGATCTCAGCCCCATTTGTCTGAGCCTCAGACAAATAACCCATGACTTTCATCATGTGCTCCTTAATGGGAGTTCCAACCTTCTGCCTACAGTTCATGAGACCTTTGATAGCATCGGTCTTAGCCTGGATAGTTTGTTCACCAAACATCTCCTCCAGGTTATCCATGATCTGCCTAGCAGTTTGATGTTCCTCATGCTGTTTCTGAAGCACGTTAGACATGCTCGCCCGAATATAGCACATGGCACTTAGGTTAGAATTGTCCCAGCGCTCAAGCGCTACAAATTCCCTATCAGGAGCATCGATCGCAGGCGTAGGTAGTCTAGGTTGGGTTAGGACAAAACTGTGTTTCTCAAAGTTTAGGACGATAAGCAAGTTCCTTTTCCAGTCATTAAAGTTTTCGCCAATTAATTTGTTTTGCGTAAGTATCACAGATAAAGGGCTCGACATTTTGATCTATAATAAGAAAACATGTTATAAGTACGAGCAAACATCCTATCAATTTATAAAATATGATTTTGTAATGAAACATAAAGATCTATATGCAATCTAAATGTTCATGTGTAAAATCCTTAAAACACATACCTTGCAACGATAATTCCTAGCTTCTGCTTTCTAAGCTACCGAGGGGTAGTCATAGAATAACTAGCCAAGAACACGGATCCCTTCCGATTAATACATATTCGTTCATGGAGCAAATTCCATTAAATATATATTAACTATCGTTTATTTGGCCACTACTTTACATATCAGAGCCTCGAGGGAGGATTAATAAATAAAGTAGCTTGAGTGTATAACCATCATTTCCAATTTTGAATCCATATTTTACATCCGCCACCGAGGGGTGATCTAAACATAAAATATGCCCAAAATTGTTATCCTTTCAGAAATCCAAATCAGTGTGCGCTCTAGGTAAGATACCTATCTGAAGGGAATTTCCGGGTCAAAACCGAATAGTAGGCACTACCATGCGTAACTATTGGACCAACGATGGAGACCGTAGGTCTTAGTGTATAAAACCTTCTCCCACTCAATCTTTTAAATTAGGGTTTTTGTTTTTCATGCATAAACAATATTTATTGAGTGGCACTCCCTAGTCTATATGGCATGTTATCAATACATCACGAAATAGTATAACATATTAATCTAGCAACACATCATCCATGGTTTGCAAAATATGTAAATAGCCCTGGATCATGATTCCATCCTAGAGAAAAGAAAATTGTAAAATTTACAAAAATTAACCGAAACATATATCGGCCTTCATTTGTAGATCCATGCCTTGTATCCTTCTTCAATGTGTCTTCTTTCTCCAATGTCATATCTTTTTCAATTTAAATTTAAAATTCAAATTTTAAAAAGATTATATGTGATTTTTAATTTTAATCAAAATTACAAAATATCAAAATTTAAATAAAAATCCGGTTTATTAAATTTTAAAATTTAAAAAAATTTGAAATTTGAAATTTCAAATTTAAATCTCAAAATTTTAAAATTCATAATAATATCCATTAAATTTAAATTTAAATTTTTAATTTTGATTTTCAAATTATCAAGATCACATATTATTGGAAAATTAAATTTTCAAAAATATTTTGTGATTTTTTATTATTTTTTATTAAAAAAACATTTTTTTATTGAAAATAAAAAAAAAAACACAAAATCACATCCTTTGAAAATTTACATACCTTCATTCATCTTCAATCTCCTCAAATCCATTGCATCCCAAATTTTACAAAAAAATTCCTATGCCGTTTCCGGCTTACAAAAATTTTAGGAATTGAAAGAACGACCTAGCGGCGATAATAGACCGCATCTATTACACTTGAAAAACTTAGATACAAATTCTAACCTCTATGGAATCATGACCGGTAAAATTGAACAAGCATCATATATTATAAAAATAATATAAAGCATTCAATTATACATCCATTCATAATATATTTAACATACACAAGATAAAACCTAGAGTGCCAACTCTCTAAAATATTTCATTAATGCATAGAGAGAAATTTATTTGATCAAATAATTTATGTTATATGCATAATCATGAGTAGACTCTGATACCAATTGTTGGAAAAAACGGATCCGATATCGGAGTTACGGCGCAGCGGAAGTTTTAAAAATTTTTATGCCGTTTCGAAAAGAATCTCATGATGCATATAATAATAAATTAAATTCATGATCAAGCGTACTTTATTTCTCGGATTCCGGAATCACTAGTGTAATAACTAGAATTTTCAAAGTCACAATGTCTTGTATAGATATTGAATTGTACCATGAAGGTATTTATGAAAAAGCCCGGTTCGGGGTTTTTATTAAAATTTGAGAGTTCTTATATTCTTATAAGACTCAAAAATTATTGCTTAGTTAAGCATATGACCTTTTGAGTAAAAAGGTATAAAATGTAATGACCAGCTTGTTTACAAATTTTGATGTCTGTTGTGAACAATCAAAGTTTGTAATTAAGAAATGTTTATGTGTTATGTTTTATCAGTTAAAGTATTGAATTCTTGATTAAAGGATTCGATAAGTTATTTATGAAAGACCTTTTTGTAGTAAAAGGCAAATCTATGATATATAATTCTCTGTTAGTAGTTTCTAATAATAAGAGAACCCTAGACGCAGTTCAGATAAATTCTGGATTATGATCCAGTGCAAGTATACTGTTATCAGTTGAAAACAGTATCTGAATATGTATGCCAGTATGAACTGTGTTTAGGAGATAAGCCAAGTAAGGTTTTAAAAGAATGATAAATCTCACTTTGAAAATTGGTCACCCTTCAAGGACTAAAATGTAAATATTTTGTCCTTAGGGGCCAATATGTAATTTTAAGAAAAATGAATGGTTATGAATTTTAAGAAGTTAAGATAGTATTAAGTGATAGTTTAAGCAAGAATTAGAGACCAAAAGCTATCACCATAATCGGCCACTTTTCAGGGACTAAAGTGCAAATATTTTTGCCTTTAGGGGCCAAAGTGCAATTTTGAGAAAATTATGGTTCAATAGATAAATTTGTAAATTTATGGAACTATGGATTTTTCTAGTTAGATTTCCTAGTTCAAATTAGCTTATGATGATTTTTAAGATTTGGTTAACCTAGTTGGAAACCAAGGAATGAGGTTAAGTTTGATTAGTTCAAAAATTGACCAATCATTTGTTTATTTTTGTGCACAATGGGACCGGTCATTTTATGGGTTGTTGAGCTGATATTTTGCTCTTAAGAACCAATAGGCAAGGTATGAAAAATTTGAAGTTCATTAGAATTTGATACCACACAAGTTTAATCTTGCCTAGTAAGCAAAGTAGTTTTGCATACTAAGCTATGTTGCATTTTGCAACTTTCACACTTAACAAAGTGTGGCCGGCCACCACATGAGATTATTGAGTAAACATGTTACTCTTATCTGCAGCTTAGAGTTATCCATTGCTCAAAAGTTTTGAGAGTATGACAAGTGTTTGATGAAGCAAGCTTATAGCTTTGCTTGCTAAGCTTGTAATCAAGCTTGTAATGACACCTCTTGGCCGGCCATTACATGGATGAAACACATCAAATTTCTAGCTTCGATGACTAAGTGTTATTAGCCTTGATGAGTCATCTACGTAGTTTTCTTCTTTGGCAAGCCAAGGCTTGCAATTTTCAGCACCAAAACCGGCCAATGAAAGGAAGACACACCATGGCATGAACTAATCAAGTTTTGCCTCCTAGAATGGCTAAGACTTTGGCACATCATCACCTAATATTCAGCCAACTTGAAACCGTGCCACATAGCATGATAGCTTGGGTGAATAAGTCACCTTAGCTGTGCTTACTCAATGTTTAAGGCCAATGATGGCCGGCCAACACACAAGGGTGGTGTGCAAAATGAAGGTTATTGGAGGACCAATTAGCAAGGCAAGAACAAAAGTTTGTCTATAAATAATTAAGGGCAAAAGTTATAGGTTTCTTTTAGTCCATCTCTCAACCATCAAGTATATCTCCTACTCCTTTAAAGCCGAATAAAAAGTGAGAGTAAGCTGCAAACAGTTTCGGTTTGTGGTGTTGGTCTAGTGAGAAAGAAAAACCTCCAAAACCCTAAGCTAGAATTTGTTCTGTGAAGCTTGAGGTAAACTCTTTAACCTCTAGTTTTTATTCATGTTTTTGATAAGAAGATTATGAGTTTGATGTTATGTATAAGCATGAGTTTATAAAAATTAAATTCAAGTACTATGCTCTATGTGTAGTTGATAGTTTTCGGTTTCGATATGTTAGTTCGAAATAGAATGTTATGCAAGTTTAAGATTTTTGTTTACAAAAATCATATGTGTAAGATCTGATTGTATGTTTATGAAATGTTTAGGTAACGCATGCATGTTTGAAATAGGCTCACGGGGAATCCGTTTGAGGTAGTGTGCACGTTAGATTACGTAAAACTCAACGAACCGAAAACTGCCAGTTTCGGGTCAAACTGGACAGTAATTTTAAAAGTGAATTTTGAGGCCCTTAGAGGCCGAATCATGAAAAATATAAAACTACAAAGTTGTAGAGAAGGGAAAATCCTAGGGGCCAACGCGGACAGTTTTTGAAAATAAGGCCTCTAAGACCTCCATTTTTATAAAAATCCGAGACCAAAATTTGAGTTAATAAAAATGGTCGACGAATTTCAAAGGCAGAAACAAGCATGTTTAAGTCAGATTTGAGTTTTGAGTTAAAAACAGAAGTTGGAGGAAACGTCAAGGTCTACAACTTTCATGAAGAAAATATTTTCAAATTCGAAACAGATTTGTTAGAAAAGAATCAAATTTAAAGATTAATTTCAAATATAGTTTGTTTTTAGAATTTTAGAATTTCAAAAGATAATAGGATTTTAAAGTTTATACTATGTTTTTGACATCCTTATGCTAAGATAAGTTGATAACTAGGGTTGTATGATACTATGATAGGATGATTCTCATCCTATGATTTTTCTGTGAAAACAGGAAAACCACTCGGTTAGGAAAAGCGCTAAATTTGAGAGTTAGAAACTGGTAAGTACAACTCCGTCTACAGCATAGACTTTCTGTTGTATACTTTACCCAAGTATGATGAATGATCGCTATTAGAGAGCGATGTAATGTATGCTAGATTTGTTTGATGCGAAGTTATGATATTATTATGGTGATATCAAGCTTATGATTATTATGATGATATTAAGTTTATGATTATTGAGATAAGGCATGATGTTAAGATATAAGTATGACTTAAGTTTAGTGACATCACGAAGCATGTTCACTAACAAGATCAATTATGAGATCATGAAAAGCAAGTATGATGGCAGGCGAGCTTGCCGTGTCGTACCGACCCGCGTCAGGTCGGGTTGAGCTATGGCAAGAGTAAGCCCATAGAGCACGCCCGGTACGTACACTTATGTTATGGGGCCCATAAACAAGATAAGTTAAGAATGCATATGATGGCATAATACGAGCATAATCGGTTCATGCATATATTATGCAATGCTATGATATGTTATGTATGAAATGTTACGATATGATGAGTTAAGTATGAAATGCTATGTAAGATTATGATATGTTATGTATGAGATGTTACGATACGATGAGATAAGTAGGAAATGTTATGATATGAAATGCTATGTAATGTTACGATGAATTATGTTTTGAGTTGTATTGTCACGGATAATTATGTTGTACTTGCTGAGCGAAAGCTCACGTCTTACGTCTATGCTGTAGGTAAGCAACCTACGGGCAGTTGTTGATACAAGATGGCGAGCGTGGCAGGGCGAACTATGAAATGTGGGATTAATAGCCGCTACGCGTTTTGTTTCTTTATGTATATAAATTTGTATTCCAAACATCTGATATTATTATGCTTTCCGCTTATCCGTGCCGTATATATATATATATATATGGCTAATCGCTCGTACGCGTTACGTATTAAAAAAAAAAAAAAATTTCCGCTGTTTACGTTAAATAAGTAAGAATGTATGTATGTATGTATGGTAACGGCCTGTGCTAGGCGGGTCGTTACAGAGTTGGTATCAGAGCGGTTTCCTGCTACCTAATTTCACAGTATGCCTGCCATCGCCACCATCATTGTAAGTAATTTTATTTTATGAGTAAATATTTATTACGTAATTATGTTATGCTAGACGCGACGTTATGGATCCCGCATGCAAATGAGGATCGGCGTGCAGTGAAGTCGTTTTACGAGTCGCATCCTATGATTTTTTGATGGCACTCGACGGACGGTGTCGTTAGCAGCATGGCTATACGACATGGAATTGATTTTCCATTTTGCCATATCGAGGAGCGAC
>CM046365.1:21057174-21080859 GCA_025413025.1 Ficus hispida
AATCTATAAACATGTTGGCTAAACATAGTGTCTGGAAAAAGGATGAAAGATTGAAAATATCCAACAAAAAAAAAAGAAAAAAGAAAAAAAAAAGAAAAAAGAACCGTGCCAAATTCAGAGAAGCGAGAGAGAATCTTGTATGTGATGTATACATTCTCGTCTTTGTCAAAAGAAACAATTACATAACTATTAAACGAATTCGGCTGTTTTGGTAGTTGCAGTACAACTTGGATTTTGCAGCCGCTTTTGAATATATTAACGTGCTTTGTTTTATCTAGTCTTTACTTTCCCCAACGGTGGGGCTCCACTCTTTCAATAAATTATGACCAAGGTTGTTCTAACTCAATAGAACCTGTAGCAAAAAGATTTGATTTCTATATATGAGCTTATATTTATGTATCTGTAAACTTGTATTTTTTTTTTTTGTGATATATATATTGTTTCAATCAGGTGATTCAAGTATAATATTTTTTAATTAATATCATGTGATAAGATTTTAAATATAAAGTTATTTTATAATATGATTATAAATAAAAAGTCACATATAAATCAACTAGTTGTTAGAAATTTTTAAACAAAAAGCTACAATTACTGGAGATACAAGACCTTTCCTCTCTATACATAATAGTAGTGCTTCTTTTTTTTGGGAAATACAAGTGTGTGTATGGCATCACTTGGTGAATAAAAATGGATGTTTTGTACTAAAAATAATAATGAAGATTGAAAAGGTCGAATGCTGTTAAGAATTTAGAGAAGTTTTATTTGCTACTATTAAATTTACAAATGCTCTTGTAATTAAAATATGTACTCTTTTCTCAGAATAGAATTATGTCATTTAATAAATATAGGAGTAGATTAAGTTAGTTGAGTGAGTAGACTTGTAGATTCTCTTTGATATCAATCACTTTTCTAATAAAGTAGCAAAAAATCATAAAAGAGTATCGGTAGAGCACAATTCTAAATAGTTATATCTTCATAAAATTTATTTAATAAACATATTTTTCCTTCCTAATCAACATGATTTCAATCTAATTAATTGTTTTAAAATTATATCTTGTTGTTAGGTTATCATACTCTACCTATCATATAACTATTTAGGGCAACTCCAACCCCACGCTATTTTAGTGTGAGAAGAGTATTTTAGAATATGGGTTGGCTCGAACCCATACTCTATATCCTACTTCAAATATGAAGTATGCGTAGTGTACTTCATGTTTGAAGTGTACTTCATGTTTGAAGTGTACTTCATATTTGAAGTATCACTGTGCATACTCTAAATTATTTTTTTTGTTTTTTAATTAAATTTTAAAGTAATATTCAGGTAAAAATAAAAATTATAAAGTTATCCTTAACTTAATTTTCTTTCAAAATTACTCATTTTTCTATATGTAAAGTATTTGTATGTTTAAATCTTAAACTATATTTAGTTTTTTTATACCTTTTTTTATTTTAATATTTGAATAAATTTCTAAGATAGTAAATCAACATACAAGTTTTACATAAATTAAAAAGTTGAGAAGATATTCTAATTCATAAACAAACCATAAACAAGCATATATAAAAATACATTAAACAACTACATGTGATAAACTAAAAATAACACAAAATACATAATGTAAAGGCATAAAATAGATAACATAAAGATATTATGGTAGAAGAACAATGATTTAATAGTCCGGTAGACCAGTACCGGATCCTCCAATATCATTGAAATATTAGTTCAATACATTATTAGACCTATGCATATCATCTTGCTGTTCTTGTTACTGCTGTTGTTGCAATCTTTATATAAAATTTTTGACTGTTCATTTTCGTGTGTATTCACGAATGGATGGGTCTGCAATTGAATTCAAGTTTATGAATAGAATCTTGTTTTCCTCTCTTTGTTGTCTCCTATCTTGACTCTTTTTTAAGTAGTCAAGCAGTTGTCGTTATCTTCTCGGAGGTCATTGATCTGTGTTGATGTTTCTTCTATTATTTTTCTTTTTAATTTTGCTTTTTTAACCCAATAGGTTGTTCAGAGGAAGTACCACCAACTTCATCCGAATCATCTAAATTGAGAAAAATGAGGACAACCCAACAGATGCTTGTGTAGGAGAATCATGAGTTGGATTCTCGGATTGAGAAGAGGCATGATCAAAATATTGTGGTTGAGTAGCTCGTCTAATGGGTTGTGATCTTTGAACTTTTCAGTCTTTCACAATACTCCAAACATGATCAAACTTGAAGCCTTTTTTTTTCCGTCTCCTTGAGTGTACAACTGTTTTAATCAGTTTAACTGCAATTATTATAACATATAAGATAAGTTTGAATCATAATAAGAAGAAGTTCAAAATAATTTTTAAATTTTCAATACTTATAATGTCTTGCTCAGATGCACCACTACGATGCATATTCTCAATTGTCGAACACATCCATTTATCTTCTTTACTGCTGCACTAATGATACTCATTCAAGACTGCAATGATCATGTATTACGAAGCTCATAATCCATAATTCTAAAAATAAAAACAATCAACGATTAATATGTTAAAAAATTGTATGGGGGCATAATTTATAAAATACAAAAATTTGTTTACTCTAAAATAGAATATTTGGGTTGAAGATGACCTTAATTTATTCAATAAGAAATTATATCAAGGACATCTACTAATTTTTTTTAAAGAAAATGATGGTGATCATGAGGAAATTCATCAAATTGAAAAGAGCAAATAACTTCCCAAGAAAAGACCCCCGTATGGGCCAAACGGGGTCCTGAATCTGGTCATGCGTAGGCCGCAAGAAGATATGGAGCCCAGAGAAAACAAAAAACAAAAAAACAAAAAACAAAACAAAACAAAACAAAACAAAACAAAACAAAAACAAAACAAAAACAAAAGTCAAGCCCTCAAGTAAACCAGTATGCAACTTTTGCCGTATTTTGAGAAGAGAAGTTACAGAAATGCAACCGATAAAAAAAAAAAACAAAAAAACAAAAAAACAAAAAACAAAACTTGACATTAAATTCTAGTATCGATATTGAAACTTTAGATTTTAGCTCCTAATTTGAAATTGCCCACACAATCACAAAAATAATCTACTAAAATACTATCGATAATCTACCATATGCTAGCGAAACCAAGAACTCCAGTCACCATCCTTGGAGAGTAATATGGTAGACTATTTTTGACAATCTATCAGATTTTTTCTCGATTTCCACAGCCAGTGATCACTGTGGTATTGAATTAATCTTATATATATATATATATTAAATCAACAGGAGCAATTTTAATGAAATATATTTGCTGACCAATCGACTAGTTAAATAATAATAATAATCTACGGCTTCAATATCTGTGTAAGAAATTTAAAGAAAAAGTCCCAAATCAAAATCCTAAATCACATTTTCTCAACAAGCTGGTGGCAGCTTTCCTGGTCCTCCGCCCAAAAACGCTTTGTGAGTATCAAGGGAAATCTTTCATTTTTTTGCCTTCTTTCTTCTTGTTTGTACTTTCCTTCTTTATTTTTTTGAAGCATACTAGTGACATCAATCTAATCATAATTTTGAGTACTAACTTATATGATATAAATTATCATTCACTAATCTCTTTAATGTCTTATTGAAACTTAGAAATTTTGAAGTTTATTTAGAGGATTTTTTTAATGTTTATTTTGTGACTTTCATTGAAAGTTTTTTAGTGTTTCTTTAAATACCTACCCCTAAATCAAAAGTACCTTTTAATAAGTATTGTGAAACAGGTCTTGAAAAAAACGAAAGAAAGAAAAAAAAAACTATCCCAAATATAACTTTTTTTTTTTAAATAAGAATAATCCCAAGTATAACTTGTCTCTTAATAATTAGGCTTAAATGTCCACTAGGCAAAGTTACATCCCTATCCTCCTACAATAAATTACTGATGCCAAACAAATTAGAAAAAAGGTCAGATATAAATCCCATACCCTTTGAATATTTTTCAACTTGAATGTTATTGGTAATCTATCAGATGCTACCGAATTCAACAATAAACACCAGCAACTCCAATTAATGTCATTGGAAAGTATTCCGATAGTATTACAATATTATAATATTATAATGAAATAAATAGTTTGGAAGTTTATTCAAAAGAATTTTTTTAAAAATCACATTTTATGACTTTGATTGAAAGTTTATCTGAAGATAACAAGTAATTCTAACAATCATCTAATTTCCAAACATTTTGTAGACAACTTTTCAACCTAAAAAAATTAAAAGCAGTTAAAAACTCTGTCAAATGCCTAAATTTAACTTGTCCCTTGAAAATAAGGCATAAATGTCCACTAGGCAAAGGTACATTCCTGTCTTCCGGCATTATATTACTGATGCCAAACAAATTAGACTAAAAAGGTCAGATATAAACCCATACCCTTTGAATAATTTCCAACGTTATCATCTTCAATTTCCCCACAAAATTTATTACCATTTAACTAAAAAACTTGTGTATTATTATCATGAATAACTAGTTGACCATGATAATGCATTTGGGGTTGTGATCTCACTCTGTTCGGCTTTGGAAATTGACCAAATTACGAAGAAACGACAAAGTCTGACCATAACAAACTAGCTCTTAGAAGTTTGAATAATGCAGTAGAAATTGTTATGGAACGTTGATGGCATAATTTGTTCCGACCATAAAATCCTATTTCCAATGACAAATCAGTCACTTAAAGATGGTAAAATCGTATCCTCCTGCCTGAACTAGATGTTGATGACCCGACTCGATTCGACTAGAAGATTCTTCCCGGGGAACCATGCCACCGGATAATATTTTTCCTCATCATCGAGGTTTGCCATGTACCCGGGTAAGGTAGTATCCGGGGATGATATTGTTGACCCAGATGGTCAACCTCTCACATGTGGTACCACGCACATGACTGGCGGCGGTGCGCTGTCACAATACTTAATCCGCCACCTGACATCTGACGCATAGTCAGCTGCTGCATGTATCCCATCGCCGACTTCTGCCGCTTGCTCCGGCTGGGGCTACGCCCACTGGTGCCAGCGGCAGCCCACCCTAGCGTCTCTTGACACCAGATCACGGACACTTGATGCCGACCTATTGGACACAATACCTGCACGCCTAAATCCTATTTACCAACCGGAGCGCTAAGGGATCGGCCCGATCCTGTCACCCGAACACCCGGGCCCCCGGGAAGCTTCTATAAATAGAAGGTCTACCCTCTTATTCAAGTATGGATAATTTTCCTTACCAAAACTCTGCGTCTTCACTTGCTTATGAGTACCCTCACTGACTTAAGTATCGGAGTGCCTGTGGCAGACACCCCACCAGTATTCCCATCACTTCAAGGTGCTTCCATTTTGCAGGTGATCAGCCAGAGTGACTGTGCAAGACCATCTCTGTCCGAGCAACCACATCGGGTGTTGTGCCGGAGATTTTTGGCATCAACATTTGGCATTAGAAAGAGGGCCCCTGCTTTTCCAGCAACCACAATCTCACCACAAACGCTCCCCAAGTGCCCGATCACGATAAAGCCATGGACGAGTGAGCCAGCCAGGACATCTAAGGCCTTGACAATCTTGTTCTAACTAGTTCACAGAGTACCCAGTGACCCCAGTGTCAGCGAGGTGCACGAGCACAGCACAAACCCACACAAACAGAAATCCTCACCGGGAATGTCCAAAGCTTGACCGAGATCGTACAGGTGCTCATGGAATCTTTCTGAGAATCGTAAAATATCCAGCACCCCCAAGCACAACCAGAAGCAGTCGACTTTACGCCGACCAGGCAACCTAGGTCGGCCGGCCGGCCAACCGCGGTACCTGTCACCCATGGCTGACCGGAGGATTGACCGGACTAACCGAGAGAGCCTCAGACATTAACAGTGAGATAAGGAATACGACTCGGATAGAGAACGCTCGAGGAGCCGTAACCAGGTCACACGCTCGAGTGCAGCTGCACTGCAGGCGACTACAAGACATGACCCGGACCGAAACTGGAGAGAGACGGTGAATGTGCGAGGGAGCACAACCTCCGTGTTCGACCGTCTAGGAAGGGCCGGGATCAACCGGCACCGGGTCTGAGATCGCTCCGTCGATAAACCGATGAAGACAGAGAAGGATGACCAGAACAAGTTAGACCACCTCGAGCGGCAGCTCGACCTGCTTATGGGCGAGCGGTATAGACTAGAGCAAGTCAGAACGGTCCATCCCCCCTTCACCCGGAAGATCGTGGTCTCACCATACCTGGCCAGGTTCAAGATGCCGTCCACAGCATCCTATGATGGCTCCACGGATGCGGACAAACACCTCGAGAACTATCAAGCGTACATGCTTATACATAACACCAACGAGGCCACTCTTTGTAAGTTTTTTTGCCTAACCTTGACTGGCGCTGCCCGGTAATGGTATCGGAGATTGATGTCCAGATCAATCAGCTCATTCAAACAACTAGCGGACGCCTTTACAGCAGCATTCTTGGGTTCGAAGGCCAAAAAGATGGAGACCTCATACTTGTTTGGGATCAAACAAGGCGAGAGTGAACCACTCAAGGAGTACCTCGGCCGCTTCGATAAGACCATAATGCAAGTAAAAAGTTGTTCTAATGACACCTTGATACAGGAGTAATGACCCGCCTTACGTAGGCCGTTACCATACTTATCTTACTTAATTGCTTAACTTACTTAACATTGCAGAAATACAGAATAAATTTTTTTTTTATAACTTAAAAACCTAAATCAATCATATACTTATATATATATATATATATATATATATATATACTTAGTTGAGTATTGGAGTTTCAAACTCATTTTAACACACTGCAAATCGTACTAGTAACAAATAAAACATTTTATTTCAAAACGCGTAGTGGTATCTAACCCGAAGTTTCATAGCTAGCCATGCCATGCTCCACCGTCTTGCATCAAGTATTGCCTATAGGGAGCTTACTTACAGTTAAACATAAGTCATGAGCTTTCACCCAGCAAGTATAACTATCTCCCGCAAAATATTTCATAATAAAATAATGCATGTACCAATTATGCTTTCATTATGCTTCTTAGGTTAGTATATTTAGGGCCCTTACATAACATGAGTGTACGTACCATGGTGCGCAGCCATGGAGTGGTTGGAGTGGTCAAACCAGTCCAACTCAAACCATGGACCAAACCCGTTCTCGTAGTAGGTCGGTATGATAAGAGAAAACTAGCTTAACATTATACTTGAAAACACATTGAAAACAATTTCTTTCTTGAAAACGGTTTCTTACTTGAAAACGGTTTCTTAAAAACAGTTTCTTACTTAAAACTTGATTGTATTCTTACCATGTAATTTATTATTAGTGAGCATGCTTATATGATACCACAATAATAATATTACATACAACATATGCATTACAAACATTAATGCATGAGCTTTGAAAAACATGCAAAGCAATAAAACAGTTTGTCTATGCTGTATGCAGAGTTGTATTTATAGGTTATCATAGATTCTGGGTTTGTTGTTCTAATGAGGCACAACGATAGGTTACCCTCTTGTTTCCAAATATGGAGTAAAATAAGAATCATCCTATCTTAATATAAACTGCAATCCAGAATTTATCTGCACTTAACTGGACTGCGTGTAGGTTTTTTTTAAGACTTGAAGCTACTGAGTCCTTATTCCTCTAAATATTATACCTAATTTTTCTAGAGTGGTCCTGTGCCTTTTTCATTCTTCTTTATCTATAATGACGGTTTATCGCAGTATAATTTTTATACTATTTATTATACCACAGTACCATTTTAATCATATCTTAAATCATCCTGGTCAAATGTTGACCGGAATAAAATCGTAAATCCTTATTCCGCCTCTTTCATCAAAAGGCCTTATACTTGACTAAATAAACTATTATTAAGTCTTATAATGTTATAAGAACTCACACACATTTTGATAAATCAGGCCATATATTTCACATAAATATACATAGTACAAACCTCAATTCCTTAAAAAGGAAATCGTGAATTTGTAAAAAGATTGGCTATTAGAATCTACCCCTTTAAAAATTTTCGTCCCCGAAAATTAAAATAAGTTGGGATAGCTTTTTCTCATATCCTCTTCTAGTTCCCAAATTGCTTCTTCAACATTATGATTCCGCCATAACACTTTAACCATAGGAATCGCTTTGTTTCTTAAAACCTTTTCTTCTCGATTTAGAATCTGGACTGGCTTTTCTTTGTACGTTAAATTAGTTTGGATTTCAATAGGTTCTTAACTTAGAACATGGGAAGGATCAGGTACACACTTTTTCAGCATCGAGACGTGGAAAATTTCATGCACAGAAGCTAATTTTGGTAGCAAAGCAAGCTTGTAAGCTACTTTTCCAATCTTCTCAAGGATTTTCAAGTGGTCCTGTATATCTTGGACTAAGCTTTTCTTTTTAACGAAACCTCATTATTTCCTCCATAGAAGCAATCTTAATGAAAATAGAGTCTCCAACTTAGAATTCTAAAGGCCTTCGACATTTATTGGCATAACTTTTCTGTCAACTAAAAGCTATGTCGAGTCTCTATTTGATTTTCCTGATATCCTCTGAGGTTTTTCTATTGAAATCCGTAGTTTGAAACTAATTTTGTCCAACTTATTCCCAATGAATGGGAGATAGATATTTCCTTCCATATAACGCTTCAAATGGAGCCATACCAATTGAGGTGTGACAACTGTTATTACAAGAAAATTCGATCAAAGGTAGCTTCTGATCCCAACTTCCCTTGAAATCCAAAACACATGATCTCAACATCTCTTCTAGTATTTGGATTGTTTGTTCCGATTTTCTAATTGTTTGGGGGTGAAAAGCTACACTGAACTTCAATTTTGACCCTATAGTAGTGTGAACGCTCGTCCCAAATTGGGAGATAAAATGCCTATCACAATCTGAAATGATAGATTTTGGCACTCCATACAGCCTAACAATCTGGGATACGTAAATTTCAGCAAGTTTTCTACTAAAAAGGTAGCCTTGATAGTAATAAAGTGGTTTGATTTGGTTAATCTATCAATAATGACCCAAATCGTGTCATTCCCACTTCTGGTCCAGGGTAATCCAACTACAAAATCCATAATAGTTTGTTCCTATTTCCATTCTAAAAGCTCAATTTTCTGATGAAGTCCGCCAGCTTTAACTTTCTGACAAGTTAAGCATTTTGACACAAAGTCATCAATCTCATTTTTCATGTTTGGCCACCAATAGTTTTCTCTGAGGTCTCCGTACATCTTGGAAGCTCTAGGATGTACCGAGTATGACGTCACGTGTGCTTCTGACATGATTTGTTTCTTAAGAAACGCAAAGTTAGGAACACAATTCCTTCCCTTGAAATAGATTATTCCATCCGTAGAGGCCTTGAATTCTATATTCTTTTCTCTAAGGAAAAGTTACGGCTTAAGCAGAAAGGGGTCCTTCCCTTGATGGAGTTTAATAGATTCTAAGAGATTGGATTGGAGAGTCAGAGCAGATAATTTCCCAGTTATCATCTCCATATTGAAATCAAAAATTTCCTTTTGAAGTAGCTTTGGCAACATTCCAAGAGTCATCATCATATTAGATGATTTCCTTCTTAGAACATCTGCTATTCTATTTACTTTTCAAGTTGGTAAAGAATTTCACAATCGTAATCCTTCATGAGTTTCAACCATCTACACCGTCTCATATTGAGCTCCTTTAGGGTAAAGATGTATTTGAGACTTTGATGATCAGTATAGATTTTACATCTATTCCGATACAAATAGTGTCTCTATATTTTTAATGCGAAAACTACTGCTGTGAGCTCTAAATCGTGCGTCAGATAATTCCATTCATGATCCTTTAACTGTCGTGAATCATAGACGACTATCTTGCCTTTTTGCATTAGGACAGCCTCTAGTCCGGTTTTAGAAGTGTCACTATAAATTACGAAATTCCCTACATCCACGTTAGGAATTATTAATACCGGTGCACTAGTAAGCCTCCTCTTGAGCTCTTAAAAGTTTTCTTCATAGTTTTGCATCCACTCAAATTTCTTCCCTTTTCGAGTAAGGCCTATAAAAGGAGCAGCTATCTTGGAAAATTCTTCAACGAAGCATCGATAGTATCCGGCTATTCCAAGAAAACTCTGTATCTCTGTAACATTTTTTGATAGTGGCCATTTACTGACCGTCTCCACTTTAGTAGGATCGACAGAAATTCCTTCATTTAAACTACGTGGCCTAAGAAATGAACTTTTTCCATTCAAAATTCACATTTTGTGAACTTGGCATAGAGTTGATTCCATCTTAATGTCTCCAAAACCATCCTGAGGTGTTGCTCATGTGCCTTCCTAGACCTTGAATAGACTAGAATATCGCCAATGAAGATGCTTACAGACTTATCTAAGTACTTTTTGAACACCCAGTTCATAAGATCTATAAAAGCAACTGGTGCATTGGTTAATCCAAATGGCATGATAAGAAACTCATAATACCCATAACATGTTCAAAATGTTGTCTTAGGAATATTCGCCTGCTTAATTCTGAGTTGATGGTATCTCGATCGCAAGTCAACCTTCGAGAATACTGCTGCTCTCCTGAGTTGATCAAAAAAATCATCAATTCTAGGGAGGGGTTACTTATTCTTAATCATAATCTTCTTCAGCTCACGATAATCGATGCACATCTGTAACGACCTATCCTTCTTTTTGATGAACAAAACCGCTGCTCCTTATGGGAATCGATGCACATCTGCAACGACCTATCATTCCTCCTCGCCAAAAGGGCTAAACATAACACAATGCTTTTGAAAATCAATTTTAGCATTGTATTTACCTAAGAAGTCCATTCCTAAGATAACATCACAATCTTGAAGCTTAACCACAATGAGATCTACATAAAGCTTTCTACCAAAAATGACTATCGGAACATTTTGCCGGACAACAAAATTTCTCTGGACGGAAGGATGATTCTGAAGGGTTGCTTTAGATTAACAACTCCTCTTCCTAATTTCTGGACAAACTCCATTGGCATAAATGAATGGATGGCACCATAATCAAATAGGGCAATTACTTCATATGTGGTGATAGAAATCTGACCTGTTACCACGTGAAAAGTTCCGGCTTCAACATCCCCTTTTGTGTAGGCATATATATCCTAGCTTGGTGTTTAGAAGCCTTTAGTCTTCTTTGTGCGATCGAAGGGCCTTTGATCTTTGCTTGCACCGCATACAACTGGCTACTTGAATTCTTATTTGGGTGCTGAGTGTTCTGGTTCTAGCTATCTAAGGTGCAATTCCTCGCATAGTGGCCTTCCTTACCACAAAGGTAGCAGGTGTTTGTCCCTAATCTACACACTCCCAAATGCTTCTTTCCACATTGGGCGCACACGGGATAGTTATTGTTATTACCCCCATTTCCTCGGTTGTTCTTCTTTTGAGGGTAATTCCTCTATTATCCCTTGCTAGCATCATTCTTTTTCCTTTTGTTCTTCCCAAACTGTTTGGAATTCTAGGCAGAATTATTGGTCTGACCCTTCGGGTAAGATTCCTAGTTCTGCTTAAGCTGTGTCTGCTTCATCATAGCTTTTTCTTCTTTCTTAGTTTTAAAAATCTGAGTCCTTGCCTCCTTATCCTGGTTAATGCAGTACTCAGCTCATATAGCCCGACTTATATAATTGGCTACAAGGGTTGGAGGGCTGCTTCCAGCACTAACTTATTTGACAATGTCCGTTCAAAATATCTTCATCATTCTTCTTACTTTCTCTGTTTCGTTCGGTACAAGTTCTAGACACAGGCGGGCTAGTTGTTTAAATTTCTTGACAGCTTCCAATACTATCATCGACCCTTGTTTCAAACTATTGAACTCATCTTGTTGAGCTGTAAGGATTTCTTTGTTGTAGTACATTATTCTAAACTCAGCTACAAAATTCTGCTAACTCATATTCGCAATATCTATGTGTATTTGGACTGTCATCCACCAATGTCGTGCATCATTCTTAAGAGAAAAAGAAGCACAAAGAACCTTTTCCTGTTCTGTAAGTCCCATAAAATCCAAAATCATTTGGATGTCAATTAACCAATTATCGGTTTCTATCGGGTTCGTGGGTCCCTCAAATTTAGACGCCTTTATTCGTCTAAACCGCTCATACAACGGGTCCTCCCAAACTAAGGGTGGGTTCGCTTGTATCCCAGCGGGTGCTAACGGGACTTCAAAATTCCATGGAACCCTTTGACGAATCTCAGTACCTGGGGAGCTATTGGGGGTACAGGGTTATCTTGGGGTGGAACTTTGTTAGTGTGAGGTACTTGATTCAAACGAGCTATTTGTTCACAAAGCCGATTTATTTCTTGTTATTGTTCCAGCAATTGCTGTTGTAAAGTACCCACTATATTTGCAAAATCAGACTCTTGCGGGTTTAGGTTTACTCGTGTGCGAGGATGTACCATCTTTTAATTCCTATTTAATCACAAGATAAGCCATCAATACGGAGGTAAAGAAACTGCTCGTAGTATGTTTTATCTGGGAAGTAACATACCCAAAATGGCTTGCAAATGTAGTCCTGGTAAAAAATTCCAGCGGGAAGTGGTGGGTTTGTATTGACTACACGGACCTAAACAAATCTTGCCCCAATGACTGCTTTTCCCTTTTCCAAATAGATCAGCTAGTGGACATGACCGCGGACACGAACTGCTGAGCTTCATGGACATCTACTCGAGATATAACCAAATCCTACTGAGCAAATCTGACCAGGCCAAAACGGCATTCATGACGAACTAAGGGCTCTATTGTTATTAGGTCATGTCGTTCGGACTAAAGAATGCCGGAGTGACCTACCAACGGTTCATGAACAAGATGTTTGCTCAATTCATCGAGAAGTCTATGGAGACCACGTTAAGGATCTCTAAGATTGTTTCAATACCCTACGGCATTACACGATGAAGTTGAACCCCGCCAGCTTATGCCTTGACCGGGTTGAACTACCGGGGCATCGAGTTTAACCCGGTCAAGGCATAAGCTGTGGTGGACTTGCAACCTCCGAGAACTGTCAAGGAAATCCAGAGATTGATCGGGATACTGGCAGCCCTCTCTCGGTTCGTATCTAGATCTACAGACGAGTGTCTCCCATTCTTCCAAGCACTCAAGGGCAAAGGCAAGATCAGTTGGGATGACAAATGCGAAGAGGCCTTTGAGGGCCTGAAAACATATATGGGGAGTCCACCTCTGCTATTGAAACCACTTCCCGGAGTAGTGTTGTACGCTTATCTTGCCATTTCAGATAAGGCGGTCAGCTCCATCTTGATCCGAGAAGAAGACAATGTGCAGACTCCCGTCTACTACAGCAGCAAGGCGTTTCAAGGGGCAGAAGACAGATATACCCCCTGGAAAAATTGGCCGGTCATCCCACAAGCTAAGTCCCTATTTCCAAGGTCACCAAATCTATGTCCCGACTAGTTATCTACTCCGCCAGGTTCTGTAGAACCTCAAATTGTCAGGGCGAATAGCGAAATGGGCGATATAGTTCTGGAAATTTGACATCAAATACATTTTTCGGATAACAATCAAACACAAGCTTTGGCCGATTTTGTGGCCGAATTTACAGAGGCTCCCAAACCCGCTTCAGAAAACCCCGAGAAGGCCGTAGGTGTGCCCACGGAGGAACATCGAAGTTGTTGGAAAAAACGGATCCGATATTAGAGTTACGATGCAGCGCAAGTTTTAAAATTTTTATGCCATTTCCGAAAAGAATCTCATTATGCATATAACAATAAATTAAATTCATAATCAAACGTACCTTATTTCTCGGATTCCGAAATTACTAGAGCGTTTGACCAACATGTCTTCTCTACTATTCTCGAGTTCCACGTCTCAGAGTGTGTGTGGACACACATTCTATAAATCTAAGTGACCGGTAATGCTTTCCGAAATCTAGATCCCTCATTCTCAATTTCGATGTTCTACGTTGAGAATATGATCCAGATTCTTTCTTCAAAACTCCAAGTCAGGAACCAGTTACCTCCTTATGAAAATAATCACTCGGTTTAACCTTCTTCTTAGTTTTGATTCAATGGAATTTTCTCTCTTTTTCTTTCTCACAAGATAGCCAAATTTTATGAAGTAGAAGAAACCACAATTGGTTTTCTCTCTCTCCCAAAAAAACAATTTTCCTCCTGTGAATAACCAAAAAATTAGTTTCTCAATAATTCCTAGCCTTTATATAGAAGTCCAATCCTTTTTCAAAATTTAAATCCTTCTTGAAAAATAATTAATAACTATTTTTTTGGATAAATTTTGAACCAAAAGATCATACAACTTTAGGGCTAGATTCATTGAACCTAAAAATGTTTTTCCAAGGAGAGAATATTCCTCCAAATTTTCGGCCACCTTTGAAATAAATCTTGATTGGTGGTTCAAATTTTAAATTAAGAATCTATACCAGTGAAAAGATCCTAGTCCTATCTAGATTCAAATTACTTTTAAACCTTTTTGAATTTAAATAAGATTCACTTGTTTGAATTAAATATTTTCCTCAAAAATCAACTATATTTATTAATTTAAATAAATGGAATATTTGAAAATTTTCTCCTCTCAAAAACCGTCCACAACATTTTAAAGGAAAAAAATTCATCAAATAATCTTTATTATTTAAATCAATTAATAATTTAATGTTAGGAATATATTTGAACAATTTTGAAACAAAATTTTCTTCTCTCCACCTATCTAAAAACCGTACACTATATTTAGATTAGGAGAGAAAAACTTTGTTTTCCAAAATTAAAAAATTCAAACACAATCTTATTTCCAAAATTCAAATTAACCAATCACATGTTGACAAATCATATTATTTGTCTACACAAATCCTACATGTCCAATCTTTTTCCGGATTGCATGTTAGAGAGTACCATATCTTAATAGACATTACTAAATTCCATTTAAATTTACCGATCTCATTAGGAACAAATCCCGAGATGCTATATAGAACTATATGAGCTAATAGAGGGACCCGATGAAAATATGTAAAGAGGCTCCTATAATTATAAAAAATTAATCCCAAATTAATTATTCATCAATTATCAACTTCAAAACTATTCCACTAAAAGTTTGAAACTGAACTCCTGTTTACATACCGTATTACGAAAGCTCTCTCACGTAGTGCTTCTTCCATAATTTATTCATCACTTGCTTAATCTCCATATGTTATCCATGATTGAATTAAGGACTTTTTCCGTTTTACCTTTTCAATCATTTTAACTTAAAGTTCTATTATTCTCCATTGAAAGAACCATCAATTGTAAAACCATACAATTGGTAAACCATTAGGGAATACAAAGTAAACCGATGGCCAATATCTTGTTATAATATATTTCAATCCCCGAATAATGCCTTTAAGTAGATAACATGTACTATCGTTAAGTTAGCTATGTATTCCATATCTATGAATCTTGATTTCTCCATCCATAAGTCATGCACCCAAAACACAAGTATATTGACCATGAAATAACAGTGTCTCACATGTAGTGCATTAAAGTACATAAGTCATGGATACGAAGTCATGGATACGAACTCAAGTAATCATTTCAGGATTAGATTAATACATAATGATTATCAAAGCGTCATTGATTCTTATAAATGGAATTATTAAACTGAATCAATTAACACTTTAGGTCCAGTCCAATGTCATACCTCCATACTGGTATACATTAAAATTTCCACTCGGAACCTATCCGATGGTCAAGACAAACCATCCCTCCAAGGAAGTAGGCAACCTTTACAGTCTTACAATGAATAAGATCCTCAAATCTTATTCCATTGATGCGGACTATTTATTTCGACTGTTATCAAATTATCACGTCTTCTATGTATACCCCGTATACATATGGTAATCTGATATATTACCAACAGTCAAGGAGTATTTTATGTTTGCTCAAATAACCATACAATCAATAAATGAAAGTAAATAGTACACAACTTATTAAACATGAATAACCTCCTCTTATTAATATCAAATTGTCATATTTACAGAAAATCCCTAATATTGATTTTCTAATTGTCCTCTGATGCGATTTTGCAAACCATCACAGTTCCATTCTCAACAAAGCTTCTGATGATGTGATATTTTCTATCAATGTACTTACTCCTCCTGTGATGCCTAGGATCCTTAGTATTAGCTACTGCTGCACTATTATCATAGTAGAGCACCATAGCTTTATCCATACCAGGAACGACCTCAAGGTCACTAAGGAACCTGCGAAGCCATATCACTTCCTTTGATGCCTCACTGGCTGCCACATACTCAGCTTCCATAGTCGAGTCAGTAATGCAAGATTGCTTAATTCTCCTCCACACAACGCACCACCTCCAAGGGTAAAGACAGATCTTGAAGTCGATTTCCTTAAATCCTGATCTGGTTGAAAATCAAAATCTGTGTATCCTATAGGAACAAGGTCCTGACCAGAATACACTAGTATATAATCACTCGTTCTCCAAGATACTTAAGTATATGCTTGACCGCAACCCAATGGTTCGGTCCTGGATTCGACTGATGTCGACTTACCATTCCAACCGCAAAACAAATGTCAGGCCTTGTGCATAACATAGCGTACATAAGACTATCTACCGCTGATGCATAAGGTACATTTTTCATACGCTTCCTTTCCTCTAATGTCTTGGGACAGTCATCTCTAGAAAGCTTGATTCCAATCCTGAAAGGTTGGGCACCTTTCTTGGAATCTTTCATAGAAAACTTTTCAAGTACTTTATCAATGTATGAAGCTTGAGAGAGTGCTATCATTTTGTTCTTTCTATCTCTAAAGAGTTGAATTCCAAGAACATTACTAGCTTCTCCTAAGTCCTTCATGTCAAACTGTTTGACTAACCAAACTTTGATAGGTGATAACATTGCCACATTGTTTCCAATAAGCAATATATCATCCACATAAAGTACTAGAAAAACCACTTTTTCGTTCTTGATACATTTATAAATACATGGTTCATCAATATTTTGTTCGAATCCATAGGTTTTGATTGCTTGATCAAACCTAATACTCCAAGAACGAGATGCTTGCTTCAATCTATAAATGGATTTAAGCAACTTGCATACCTTGTCTTCTTGGCCTTTTGCTCTGAACCCGTCTGGTTGTATCATATAGATATCTTCCTCAAGAGAGCCATTCAAAAAAGCTGTCTTGACATCCATTTGCCAGATCTCATAATCGAGAGCAGCCGCAATGGATAAAAGAATGCAGATTGATTTGAGTATTGCTACAGGCGAGAAGGTTTCTTCATAGTCGATTCTTTCTTTCTGCATATAGCCCTTTGCTACAAGTCTTGCCTTGAAAGTTTTCACTTTCCCATCCACACCTCTCTTCGTCTTATATACCCACTTACACTCTCGGTTTTATACCTTAGGGGTAAGTTTAAAAGTTTCCAGACCCCGTTAGAATCCATAGATTCCATCTCAGTGTTCATAGTCTTTTGCCAAAGATTAGAATCAACATCCTCCATAGCTTCTTTATACGTAGTCAGATCATCAATATGTTTTATGGATTCTACTTCAAAAACTTCACCATTGAACATGTACCTATCAGGTTCCCTGATAATCCTCCCACTACGACGAAGCTCCCATGATTGTTGATTCTTTAGTAGTTTTTCCACAAGGTTTTCTGTGACTTTAGGAATATCCAAACCCGAAGTCATCTCCTCAAGCATTACTTTGCTACAAGGTTTAAAGTCTTCCATATTACTTTCCTCCAGGAATGTTACATGTGTAGAAACAAAGACTTTATTTTGCTTCGGATTATAGAATAGACCACCTTTTGTCCCTTTTAGATAGCCAACAAACAAGCACACTTTTGATTGTGACTCCAACTTCTTCGCTTCCTTATCCAGGACGTGTGCCGGACAACCCCAAATTCGAATATGATTCAAATTAGGTTTCCTGCTCGTCTATAACTCATAAGGAGTTTTTAGAACCGATTTGGAGGGAACGTTATTCAGAAGGTAGCATGCAGTTTGTATAGCGTGCCCCCAAAATGACAAAGGTAATGTGGAGTAACTCATCATAGACCGACCATATCCAATAGGGTCCTATTCTCTCAGCTACACCATTCTGTTGAGGAGTACCAGGTGTAATCAACTGGGATAGTATCTCATTCTCTATCAAATATCCTAAGAACTCATCCGATAAGTATTCCCCACCTCAATCCGATCGAAGTGTCTTAATGGACTTACCTAATTGTTTCTCCACTTCAGCCCGAAATTCTTTGAACTTGTCAAAGGCTTCGCTTTTGCGGATAATCAAATAGACATATCCATACCTTGAGTAATCATCAATAAAAGTGATATAATACTCATACCCACCACATGCTTCTATGTTCATGGGACCACAAACATCCGTATGCACAAATTCTAAAAGTTCCTTGGCACGACCATCCTTGGCAGCAAAGTGTCGTTTGGTCATCTTGCTCTCCAAACAGGATTCACATTGTGGCCAAGGTTCAACCTCATACAAGTCAAGGCATTCCTCCTTTACCATCCTTTGAATTATGTTAAGGCTTATGTGACCAAGTTGTAAATGCCAAAGATATGATTTGTTAGAGTGAAAAGACTTATGTCTTTTAGAATTTTTTTCCAATTCTGTATCAAGCAGTGAGTGCATCTTAGGTTTGATAAAATAAAGATTTCCATACATCCATCCATTACAGATAAGAGAATTGTTTTTCTTAATAACAACTTTATTATTAAAAGAAACTGAATAAGAATCTTTAATCAAACAAGCTACCGAAATTAGGTTTCTCTTAAAACTAGGAACATAAAAATAATGTCTCAAAACAATAAACCTAAATTCATCAAAATAAAGATACACTTCTCCCACTACTTTAGCTTGCACCAACGTCCCATCACCAGTTCTTAACGTGAAGTTCTCCTCATGCAGACTTCTCGTTACCTTGAACCCCTGTAGAGAAATACAAACATGGTTAGTGGCTCCAGAATCTATAACCCAATTATCCTTAGATTCTTCCACTAAACAACCCTCAAGATACAGGATATTGAAATTATCTTTCTGTTTTGTAAAACCAGATATTCTCGGCAATCCTTCTTGAAATGTCCTTTCTTCCCACAGTGAAAGCACTTAGCCTTTTTGGGATCCACCTTTCGTTTCTTAGTCTTGGTAGACTTCTTAGAAACAGATGCATTCATCACAGGCTTGTTCCCCTTGTTCTTCCCCTTTTCCTTCTTCCTTTTGGGATTAGGAGTAGGCGAACTAGGTTCAGCCACATTTGCCTCAGCCTTAGATCCAGAACCCTTAAAAATGTTCTCAAAGGCTTGTAACTCTTTCATCAATTCCGTTAAAGACATTTCCTTCCGGTTAAGGTTGTAGGATGCCTGAAACAAATCGAAATCCTTGGATAAGGTTTGGAAAACCATCACCAATTGAGTTGCAGCATCGATCTCAGCCCCATTTGTCTGAGCCTCAGACAAATAAGCCATGACTTTCATCATGTGCTCCTTAATGGGAGTTCCAACCTTCTGCCTGCAGTTCATGAGACCTTTGATAGCATCGGTCTTAGCCTGGATAGTTTGTTCACCAAACATTTCCTCCAGGTTATCCATGATCTGCCTAGTAGTTTGATGTTCCTCATGCTGTTTCTGGAGCACATTAGACATGCTCGTCCGAATATAGCGCATGGCACTTAAGTTTGAATTGTCCCAGTGCAAAAGCTATAAATTCCCTATCAGGAGCATCAATCGTAGGCGTAGGTGGTCGAGGTTGGGTTAGGACAAAACTGTGTTTCTCAAAATTTAGGACGATAAGCAAGTTCCTTTTCCAGTCATTAAAGTTTTCGCCAGTTAATTTGTTTTGCGTAAGTATCACAGATAAAGGGCTCAACATTTTGATCTATTATAAGAAAACATGTAATAAGTACGAGCAAACATCCTATCAGTTTATAAATATATAGTTTTGTAATGAAACAAAAAGATCTATATGCAATCTAAATGTTCATGTGTAAAATCCTTAAAACACATACCTTACAACGATAATTCCTAGCTTCTGCTTTCTAAGCTACCGAGGGGTAGTCATAGAATAACTAGCCAAGAACACAGATCCCTTCCGATTAATACATATTCGTCCATGGAGCAAACTCCATTAAATATATATTAACTATCGTTTATTTGGCCACTACTTTACATATCAGAGCCTCGAGGGAGGATTAATAAATAAAGTAGTATGAGTGTATAACCATCATTTCTAATTTTGAATCCATATTTTACATCCACCACCGAGGGGTGATCTAAACATAAAATATGCCCAAAATTGTTATGTTTTCGGAAATCCAAATCAGTGTGCGCTCTAGGTAAGATACCTATCTGAAGGGAATTCCCGAGTCAAAACCGAGTAGTAGGCACTACCATACGTAACTATTGGACCAATGATAGAGACCGTAGGTCTTAGTGTATAAACCTTCTCCCACTCAATCTTTTAAATTAGGGTTTTTGTTTTTCATGCATAAACAATATTTATTTAGTGGCACTCTCTAGTCTATATGGCATGTTATCAATACATCACGAAATAGCATATCATATTCATCTAACAACACATCATCCATGGTTTGTAAAATATGTAAATAGCCGTAGATCATGATTCCATCCTAGAGAGAAGAAAATTATAAAATTTATAAAATTAACCGAAACATATATCGGCCTTCATTTGTAGATCCATGCCTTGTATCCTTCTTCAATATGTCTTCCTTCTCCAATGTCATATTCTTTTTTAATTTAAATTTAAAATTCAAATTTCAAAAAAGATTATATGTGATTTTTAATTTTAATCAAAATTACAAAATATCAAAATTTAAATAAAAAATCCGATTATTTAAATTTTAAAATTCAAAAATTTGAAATTTGAAATTTCAAATTTAAATCTCAAAATTTTAAAATTCATAATAGTATCCATTAAATTTAAATTTAAATTTTCAATTTTGATTTCCAAATTATCAAGATCACATATCATTGGAAAATTAAATTTTCAAAAAGATTATGTGATGTTTTTTATATTTTATTAAAAAATGTTTTTTTATTTGAAAAATAACAAAAAACACAAAATCACATCCTTTGAAAATTTCCATACCTTCGTTCATCTTCAATCTCCTCGAATCTATTGTATCTCGAATTTTACAAAAAATTATTATGCCGTTTACGACTTACAAAAATTCTAGGAATTAAAAGAACAACCTAACGATGATAATATACCGTATCTATTACACTTGAAAAATCTAGATACAAATTCTAACCTCTTGGAATCATGATCGGCAAAATTGAACAAGCATCATATATTATGAAAATAATATAAAGCATTCATTCATCCATACATCCATTCATAATATATTTAACATACAAAAAATAAAACCTAGAGTGCCAACTCTCTAAAATATTTCATTAATGCATAGAGAGAAATTTATTCGATCAAATAATTTATATTGTATGCATAATCATGAGTAGACTCTGATACCAATTGTTGAAAAAAACGGATCCGATATCAGAGTTATGCCGCAGCGGAAGTTTTAAAATTTTTATGTCGTTTTCGAAAAGAATCTCATGATGTATATAACAATAAATTAAATTCATGATCAAACGTATCTTATTTCTCGGATTTCGGAATCACTAGAGCGTTTGACCAACGTGTCTTCTCTATTATTCTCGAGTTCCACATCTCAGAGTGTGTGTGGGCACACGTTTTATAAATCCAAGTAACTGGTAATGCTTTCCGAAGTCTAGATCCATCCTTCTCAATTCCGATGTTTCACGTTGAGAATATGATCCAGATTCTTTCTTCAAAACTCCAAGTCAGGAACCAGTTAACCTCCTTATGAAAATAATCACTCGGTTTAACCTTCCTCTTACTTTTGATTCAATAGAATTTTCTCTCTTTTTCTTCTCACAAGATAACCGAATTTTATGAAGTAGAAGAAACCACAATTGATTTTCTCTCTCTCCCAAAAAAACGTTTTTCCTCTTGTGAATAACCAAAAAATTAGTTTATCAATAATTCATAGCCTTTATATAGAAGTCCAATCCTTTTTCAAAATTTAAATCCTTCTTGAAAAATAATTAATAATTATTTTTTCGGATAAATTTTGAACCAAAAGATCATACAACTTTAGGGCTAGATTCATTGAACCTAAAAATATTTTTCCAAGGAGAGAATATTCCTCCAAAATTTCGGCTACTTTTGAAATAAATCTTGATTGGTGGTTCAAATTTTAAATCAAGAATTTAGACTAGTGAAAAGATCCTAGTCCTATCTAGATTCAAATTACTTTTAAACCTTTTTGAATTTAAATAAGATTCACTTGTTTGAATTAAATATTTTTCTCAAACATCAACCATATTTATTAATTTAAATAAATGGAATATTTGAAAATTTTCTCCTCTCAAAAACCGTCAACAACGTTTTAAAGGAAAAAATTCATCAAATAATCTATATTATTTAAATCAATTAATAATTTAATGTTAGGAATATATTTGAACAATTTTGAAACAAAATTTTCTTCTCTCTACCTATCTAAAAACCGTACACTACATTTAGATTAGGAGAGAAAAACTTTGTTTTTCAAAATTAAATAATTCAAACACAATCTTATTTCCAAAATTCAAATTAACCAATCACATGTTGACAAATCATATTATTTGTCTACACAAATCCTACAGTCCAATCTTTTTCCGGATTGCATGTTAGAGAGTACCATGTCTTAATAGACATTACTAAATTCCATTTAAATTTACCGATCTCATTAGAAACAAATCCGAGACACTATATAGAACTGTATGAGCTAATAGAGGGACACGATGGAAATATATAAAGAGGCTCCTATAATTGTAAAAAATTAATCCCAAATTAATTATTCATCATTATCAACTTCAAACTATTCCACTAAAAGTTTGAAGCTGAACTCCTGTTTACATACCGTATTACGAAAGCTCTCTAAACTAGTGCTTCTTTCATGATTTATTCATCACTTGCTTAATCCCCATATGTTATCCATGATTGAATTAAGGACTTTTTCCGTTTTACCTTTTCAATCATTTTAACTTAAAGTTCCATTATTCTCCATTGAAAGAACCTTCAATTGTAAAATCATACAATTGGTAAACCATCAAGGAACACAAATTAACCAATGGCCAATATCTTGTTATAATATCTTTCAATCCCCGAATAATGCTTTAAGTAGATAACATGTATTATCGTTAAGATAGCTATGTCTTCAATATCTATGAATCTTGATTTCTCCATCCATAAGTCATACACCCAAAACACAAGTATATTGACCATGAAACAACAGTGACTCACCTGTAGTGCATTAAAGTACATAAGTCATGGATATGAACTCAAGTAATCATTTCAGGATTAAGATTAATACAGGATGATTATCAAAGAGTCATTGATTCTTATAAACGGAATTATTAAACCGAATTAATTAACACTTTAGGTCCAGTCCAATGTCATACCTCCATACTGGTATACATTAAAGTTTCCACTCGGAACCTATCCGATGGTCAAGACAAATCATGAATAAGATTCCTAAATCTTATTCCATCGATTGTGGATTATTTATTTCGACTGTTATCAAATTATCACGTCTTCTATGTATACCCTGTATACATATAGTAATCCGATATATTACCAACAGTCAAGGAGTATTTTATGTTTGCTCAATAACTATACAATCAACA
>CM046365.1:21080959-21119948 GCA_025413025.1 Ficus hispida
AATTTTAGAGTCGATAACTAATTAAGTAGAATCATCATCTGCAGGAACAACTCTTGCTCACTTTTATACTCAATAACGGCACAATTATAGCAAGGTTTTAATTTGATAACCCATTTGGAATCTACCAATCAGCATCACAACATAATCAATCAGATAATGGAAAACTTAATCAGCATGTATCGCAATGACGAAAATATTCAATTTGAGAATCATCAATCATCACAGCAAATAAATCAGAAAAAACTGTGATTAGAAACAAAAATTCCACCATAATCTTTTTATTTTCCTTATTGTACCTAACCACCAATTGCTCTTAATCAATCTTGTTTCCTCAGATCTGCAATGATGAGGCCCAGATAAGCAAATGTGCTCAATCTATCATAGTGGAGTCAGATCTAAGGCCCGAGAAGCAAACGTGCTCAATCTGTCATGGTGGAGTCAAATCTGGTTGCTTTGGAGCCCACGGCCTCCGACGACAAGGATATAGTTTGTAACGCCCCAACCTACGTAGGCAGTTACCATACATACTTGGACTTATAACACTGCTTAAACTTTCTTGGAAATCGAGAATAAATTTTTTTTTTCAAACTTATATAACATAGGGTTGCTTGTATAGAAACTTATCATGCATACTTACTTAGATAAAAACATATTACATATTTCTCATAACTTGTTCGAGTCTTTAAATCCTCATAATTTTTATACAACGTAACTGTCTTTGAAAATATATATAAACTTAAACTTAACAATAACTTTGCAGAATTTTGCATAGTGGTATCCACACCGCCCTTCACTCGCCGCATCATCCACCTGGCCCACCATTTAAGTTGCAGGCCTCTTACCTATAGTATGAAATATACTGATGAGCTTTCGCTCAGCAAGTACAAAACATAATCTCACAAACATAAGAAATATCGTGCAACTTATGCTTATGAATCTTTTATGACCAATTATTGACTTGAACTTATTATCTTGCTTAACATGTGGCCCCTAGTGTACGTACAAAGCGCGCAAGCCTCAGAACGTCAGGGTTTGCAAGGCCCTTAACCATTCTGGAAAAACATGAATATGACCTTCACGTATCAACGGAAGGTGATAATCATAAACTTGAAACATACATGATCCTCCTGCATCAACAGGAGGTTGGTATGACACCTTATTTGTCTTGGTTTAGTCTTAGCCTTATTATATTTCTAAGACTAAGAATCTTTACATGTGATCTTAATAATCATGATGCACATGAAACTAGACATGGCAAACTTGATGTATCATGGCTTAACAGGACTTAACATGGCTTATCGTATCATAACATGGCAATCACATGGCATAACATAACATAGCATAACTTGGAATAACGTAATCATGTCATATACTTGAAAATAGATTACTATTTTCCATACTGTAGGTGAGGTTTGTACTTACCACGTCTATTATGTCCACTATTGATTGTGTCGCTCCAAATCCGGACACAGCAGCAGTTATCTCCTGCTATAATAAAGGACATAGGTAAGGATTTAAAAATGTTGGGGATCTAACCAACATTCATGCATAACTATAGTTATATGCCCCCCCCCCTCTATAAGCTATCTTTCTTGTCTTAATCCATATTTAAACTTGGTATCTTGTTGGGCTACATTGGGTAACCCTGGGCTTTGGCCCAGTCCAGTAACCTGGATATCCTTCCAGATTACCATTGGTCAATCCAGTCTCCATTTCTTGGGTCCAAACTTTTCTTTGGCTTTTCTTTGGAAAAACTTAACATTTAGTCCTTTTTAATTCAAAAATCCTTTGTTCAACTTTTGAAAAATTATAATTCTTGAGTAGGATTTGTAAAATATTAACTGTTGAAAACTGCTCTTGGAACAGCTTTCCACAGTCGAACCATCAGTGTGTATGTGCAGGAATGTCCTTTTCCTGCACTGTTTTAGAAAATCCTGAGCAGGAATTTCCTATTCCTGCACAGTTTTAGAAAATCCAATTGTATTTGAAAATATGGGTCGAATCCGAAAAAAGTTTTCTTCATGAAAGTTTTAGATATTGAAAAACCTTACAACTTTCATGTTTTACTCAAAACCCAGTTCGGACTTTATCCTACTCTTATTTCTTGTTGAACCCACCTGGCCGTGCATGAAATCTAGGCACGGTCAGGCTCGGATTTTTGTGAAAACCAAGGCCGTTAGAGCCTTATTTTGAAAAACGGTCCACCCAACCCCTAGAAAAATCCTTCTCTACAAACTTTATGTTTTAAGTTTTTCCAGATTCGGCCTCTAAAGGCCTCAAAATTAACTTTCCAGAAAACTGGCCAGTGTTACCCGAACTGGCAGTTTTTATGCTTAAATTCGGTTTACGTCCTAATACGCGCACACTACCTCAATCGGCCGCAACCGAGAGCCTATACCAGTCATGCAGCGCTTTCTAACGTTCATTCCATCATCATACATCCATACAATCACATTCAAATCCTTAGGCAAATTTGGGGACATACAACCATGCATAACCCTAATTTTCATCAACCAATCACATAAGCAGCATATCTTGAAATTTTAAAACCACCTAAGCACCATGATCAAGCACAACCCTAAAATTTAAACTAGGGCAGAAAATTAAATTGAGCTTATGCTCTACAATTCCAACATTGAAATACACTTAAATCTCCAAATTGAAACTTGAATTGAAAAGCTAAGGTCAAAGAGGCTTACCTTACTCAATTCAAGAGATTGCTCAACTTTTTCCCCTTTTTCCTAGCACCACCACAACCGGCCCTCTCCTCTAAATGGGTTCCAAAAATTTTGTTGAACCTTGCTTTGTTTCTAGTTCAAAATCCGACCTCCCCTTAGATCTTGAATAAAATCAAGATATCATCTATAAAGATGATAACAAACTTATCCAAGTAGTCCTTGAATACTCGATTCATCAGTCATAAAGGTAGCTGGAGCATTTGTCAATACAAATGCATAACGAGAAACTCGTAATGTCCATACCGCGTACGAAAGGCCGTCTTGGGAATGTCTCCTTGCCTTATTCGAAGCTGATGATATCCCGATCGCAGGTCAATTTTCGAAAAAATTGAAGCTCCTTTCAATTGATCGAACAAATCATCAATCCTGGGTAGTGGATACTTGTTCTTAATGGTGATCTTATTCAATTCACGATAGTCAATGCACATCCTAAAAGTGCCATCCTTCTTTTTAACAAATAAAACTGGGCTCCCCATGGTGAATAGCTCTGACAGATGAATTCTCGGTTCAGGAGCTCTTGCAGCTGAAGTTGCAATTCCTTAAGTTCGGCGGGGGCCATCCTATAAGTGCCTTGGATACTGGTGCCGATCCAGGAAGCAATTCGATCTCAAAAGAGATCTCTCGCTCCGGTGGTAATCCTGGTAAATCCTCAGGAAAAACTTCAATAAAATCCTTGACTATCGGTACTTCCTCCGGCCTGCTCTTAGTTTCTTGAGCCTTATCCACCATGTTGGCTAAAAATCCCATACATCCTTCTGCCAACAACTTCTTAGCCTTTAGCGCAGAAATGAAGCATTTTCGGCTGTTTCGGAGTCGATCCTCTAAAAAAATTCCTCGCCTCCAATTGGCTTGAACGTGACTATCCGACGTTGACAGTCTATAACCGCGTTGTATCTCCCCAAGAAATCCATACCCAAAATGACCGTAGTCATACAGGTCAATGACAATCAAGTTGACATACATTTCCCTACCACATATAATTATTGGAACATGACGTATCCAATAATCAGACAACAGAACTTCTCCGGAGGGTAATGCATTCTGAAAGTTCTTCCAATCCTATCGCTTCCTCTACCTAGTTTCTTAGCGAACCTAGGTGATGTGAATGAATGCGTAGCTCCAGAATCAATTAACACATAAGCATCTTGCTGGGCGAAAGGAAGCTGACCTGTCACCACTGTGGATGGTCCAGCTTGAACATCCTCCTTAGTATAGGCATAAATGCGCCCTTGAGTTGCTGGAGCTTCAAGCCTGCCTTGAGAGATTTAGGTCCTTCGAGCTTCATCTGTGCTGCATGAAGCTAATACCCCTGACTCCTTTGTTGGTGCTGCGGATTCTGGAAATTAGCATTGCAGTCCTTAGCATAGTGGCCTTCCTTACCACACTGAAAGCAACGATTAGTTCCAGCACGGCAGTCTCCCGGGTGCTTCTTCCCACATTTCAGACAAGTGGGATTCATGCTGCTATCAGAGGCATTCCGTTTCTGGGGAAAATTTTGTTGATTCCCCTGACCCCCTCCATTCCACTTCCTCTTCTGTTGACTACTGTCGTACTGCCTGTTGTTGCTGTGTTGCCCAAAAGATCCTCCCTGCCCTTTCTGCTGCGGAGGTTGGCTTGGTCTTGCTTGAATCTGCTTAACTTGGGCCTTCTCTTCTCTCTTTTCCTTAAAAAACTTAGCCCGTTGTTCTTTGTTCTGACCTACCCAATACTCAGCTCGTATCGCCCGGCTGACACATTCAGCAACGGTGATTGGTGGTAGGGGCCACTGCTAATCACTACGGCCAAATCCGAGCGGAACATCCTCATCATCCTTCTTACTTTGTCTCTCTCAGAGCCGATAAGGTGAGGACAAAGACGTGCTAGTTGCTCAAACTTTTTCACGCCTCAGCTACCGATAGATTACCCTGACGAAAATTATTGAATTCGTCTTGTTGAGCTTCCATAACGTCGGTGTTGAATTATTTCTCCTTAAATTCCTCAACAAAATCCTCCCAGGTCTTTGGGTAACATCTCGCCTGATCTGGACTGTTTCCCACCAGAGGCGTGCATCTTTCCTCAGCATAAAGGATGCACAGAGAACTTTTTCTTCATCATCGAGCTTGAGAAAGTTCAAGATAACCTGGAGGTCAATTAACCAGTTGTCGGCCTCAATTGGGTTTGTTGATCTTCGAACTCCGGTGCCTTCATGCGCCGAAATCTATATATAATTGTTCCGGAGTTCGAACCAAAGGTGCTGGCGGAACAACCAAAGGCACATCAGGCACTTCAGGAGCTATCGGGTTTTCTGGAATCACCGGGTCAGCATTAGGAATTTCCGGTGCAACAGGCTGATTCACAGGTGCTGGTGGTACTCTGGCATCAGGAGGTCCCTGATTCTGCTGAGCCAATTGAGCTCTAAGCCCACTATCTCTTGTTGTTGGGCTAACATCATCTGTCTTAATTCATTCATCTGGGCCGCCAGATCAACGTTCTGGGTCTGAGCCGTTCTACGCTTGGGTGGCATGGTTCTACATAAAAAAAATTATGAAATAAGCTCCTTGTTTAATAAAATCATGTCGTTTATATAGAACCATAATCTTAATTCCATATCATAACATAATCATGGAATATATCTGAATCCATCATAATCTTGTCCATATCTGCTTCATAACATAAATGCATAAGTATAACATTTAGGAAGGTATAAAACTTTCCCATCATGTTCATACGTCACTTAATTGCCACCACAGCGAAGGCACCACCCAACGTTATCCTCGTATAAAACTCTTATTTCTTGTTGAACCCACCTGGCCGTGCATGAAATCTGAGCACGGTCAGGCTCGGATTTTTGTGAAAACCGAGGCCGTTGGAGCCTTATTTTGAAAAACGGTCCACGCTACCCACGAGGAAAAATCCTACTCTAAAACTTTCATGTTTTGAGTTTTCCAAAAATCAGCCTCTAAGGGCCTCAAAACTGACCTTCCAGAAAACTGGCCAGATTGAACCCGAATTGACAGTTTTCTATCTCTTAATCGTTTTCGGTCCTAAAACGAGCACACTACCTCAACTGACCACAGCGGGAGCCTAAGCCAGTCATACAGCGCCTTTCTAACGTAAATTTTTTTTCTTTCAACACAAATTAAAATACAGCCATGCAACCCATTATTCTTTTCTCCAATAAATAGGGTTTGCAGAATTTTCCATCTTGCATAATTCTACCAATTTAACCATTTAATCCTAAACAAACATTCTAGCTCATACCTTAACCTATTAGAGGGCATATAATCTTATAATTCAGCTAGCATACAATCAACATAAGCAAGCATAATAAAATCATACCATACTTAAAAACATCAAACCACCCTTAAATTCCTAATCAAGCACATAATCTAACTAGGCCAAAAATAAACTTAGAGCTTATGCTCTTACAACCATCAACTTGAAATACATTTAAACTCCAAATTGAAATCAAATTAAGGAGTTTAACGCTTTGGGAGGATTACCTTAATGAACCCTAAGATTGGTTAGGGTATGGTTCCAAAAATCTGCTCCTCCCTTGCTCCTAACACAACCGGCCACTCCCTAGGACTTGCCCAAAATTTTTCTGTCCTTTGGTTGCTACTCCTCACCAAGTCCGGCCTCCAACCCCCTAACTCTTCAGCTTTTTCTCTTCCTTTTCAGCTCACCCACAACCGGCCAACATGCCAAACAAAGGGGTTCCAAATTTTCCAGCACCTTTTCTTTCCTCCTAGCTGAAATCCGAACTCTCCCTAAGGGATTGTCTCTTGGATTTTTGTTTTTGGTTCTTGCTTTTCTTTGGCAGCTTTGGGTTCGGTTTTGGGCAGAGAAATGGGTAGAATTTGGCTTGGTTTTCTGATTTTTTTTTTGAATAAAATCAGCACCTATTTATAGAGGTTTTTGGACTTTGCTTAATTGCAAAATAGTCCTCCAAAAACCAACTTTTTGCACTTTTTGCATGCTAGGTGGCCGGCCATCCTTGGTGAACAAGGAAATAATTCTTTCCAAATTTTACTTTAATCCATAATGATGTCATAATTAGGAGCTTAGATGATGTCATCCTTATTTAAGGCTTGTTTGCCTTAATTCCTTAAAAATCAGTCCATTGTTCTCCAAAATAGATATTTTTAATACTGTGCTCACTAATACACAGTACTATATACTGAACTGCAGTCCAAATTTATCTGTGTAAAAATGGACTGTACAAAATTTTTCTTTTTGGCTTCTAGCCCTTTGGCCTTTAATATCCTATTTAATATGCTTGATTTTTCTATGGTGGTTTTAAATCTAACTTAAACCATTTTATCCGAAAAAATGGTTTTTCGCAGTATATTTCCTATACTGCTCATCATACTTCATTGCCGTCACATAGCTGACTTTCTAGTCAATCTTTTACCTATCGGGTCAACTTTGACTTCCTTGGTCAACTTTGACTTTTCTTGGTCAACTTTGACCAACATAAAATCATAACATTTTTTTTGTACCTTTTTGCTCAAAGGTTACTTGCTTGGCTAAGCAAATTGCTTATTGAGTCTCATAGCTAATTAAATGAGAACTCAAACATTTACTAATAAAACTATGAATTTCGTATTGATATTCATAATTTTCATGAAACATTACAAAAACACATAATACGAGCATAGATTTCTTCTGTACAAGGAAATCATGAGTCCGTATAAATTTTCGGTTATTACACTTACCTACAGTATGAAATATACTGATGAGCTTTCACTCAGCAAGTACAAACATAATCTCACAAAACATAAGAAATATCGTGCAACTTATGCATGAATCAATTATGAATCTTTTATGACCAATTATTGACTTGAACTTATTATCTTGCTTAACATGTGGGCCCCTAGTGTACGTACCAAAAGCTTGCAAGCCTCAGAACGTAATGGTTTGCAAGGCCCTTAACCATTCTGGAAAACATGAACATGACCTTCACGTATCAACGGAAGGTTGATAATCATAAACTTGAAACATACATGATCCTCCTGCATCAACAGGAGGTTGGTACGACACCTTATTTGTCTTGGTTTAGTCTTAGCCTTATTATATTTCTAAGACTAAGAATCTTTACATGTGATCTTAATAATCATGATGCACATGAAACTAGACATGGCATAACTTGATGTATCATGGCTTAACATGACTTAACATGGCTTATCGTATCATAACATGGCATCACATGGCATAACATAACATGGCATAACATAACATAGCATAATTGGAATAACATGTAATCATGTCATATACTTGAAAATAGATTACTATTTTTCATACTGTAGGTAAGGTTTGTACTTACCTCGTCTATTATGTCCACTAATGTGTCGCTTCAAATCCGGACACACAGCAGGTTATCTCCTACTATAATAAAGGTCATAGGTAAGGATTTAAAAATGTTGGGGATCTAACCAACATTCATGCATAACTATAGTTATATGTCCCCCCCCCCTATAAGCTATCTTTCTTGTCTTAATCCATATTTAAACTTGGTATCTTGTTGGGCTACATTGGGTAATCCTGGGCTTTGGCCCAGTCCAATAACCTGGATATCCTTCCAGATTACCGTTGGTCAATCCAGTCTCCATTTCTTGGGTCCAAACTTTTCTTTGGCTTTTCTTTGGAAAAACTTAACATTGAGGTCCTTTTTAATTCAAAAATCATTTATTCAACTTTTGAAAAATTATAATTCTTGAGTAGGATTTGTAAAATTATTAACTGTTGAAAACTGCCCATGGAACAGCTTTCCATAGTCGAACCATCAGTGTATGTGCAGAAATGCCTTTTCCTGCACTGTTTTAGAAAATCCTGAGCAGGAATTTCCTATTTCCTGTACAGTTTTTAGAAATCCAATTTTATTTGAAAATATGGGTCGAATCCGAAAAATTTTTCTTCATAAAAGTTTTAGATATTGAAAAACTTACAACTTTCATGTTTTACTCAAAACCCAGTTCGGACTTTATCCTACTCTTATTTCTTGTTGAACCCACCTGGCCATGCATGAAATCTATTCACGGTCAGGCTCGGATTTTTGTGAAAACCGAGGCCGTTGGAGCCTTATTTTGAAAAACGGTCCATGCTACCCACTAGGAAAAATCCTTCTCTACAACTTTTATGTTTTAAGTTTTTCCAGATTCGGCCTCTAAAGGCCTCAAAATTAACTTTCCAGAAAACTGGCCAGTGTTACCCGAACTGGCAGTTTTTATGCTTAAATTCGGTTTACGTCCTAATACGCGCACACTACCTCAATCGGCCGCAACCGAGAGCCTATACCAGTCATGCAGCGCTTTCTAACGTTCATTCCATCATCATACATCCATACAATCACATTCAAATCCTTAGGCAAATTTGGGGACATACAACCATGCATAACCCTAATTTTCATGCAACCAATCACATAAGCATGCATATCTTGAAATTTAAAACCACCTAAGCACCATGATCAAGCACAACCCTAAAATTTCTAAACTAGGGCAGAAAATTAAATTGAGCTTATGCTCTACAATTCCAACATTGAAATACACTTAAATCTCCAAATTGAAACTTGAATTGAAAAGCCTAAGGTCAAAGAGGCTTACCTTACTCAATTCAAGAGATTGCTCAACTTTTTCCCCTTTTTCCTAGCACCACCACAACCGGCCCTCTCCTCTAAATGGGTTCCAAAAATTTTGTTGAACCTTGCTTGTTGTTTCTAGTTCAAAATCCGACCTCCCCCTAAGTTTTCTCCCTTTGGTTTTCAATTTTTTTTTCTCACTTTTCCTTTCCTCCTTATGTTCGGTTTTTGAGAGAGAATTTTGGCATAGTTTTGCTGATTTTTCTGATTTTTTTGAAGCCAAAACCGACCCCCCCCTCAGGCCTATTTATAGCTGAAAATTATTTTAATTTTGGATTTATTTTTAATCCAAAATTTGCTAAAATACCCTTGGGACAAGAATATTTGCACAAAATTTTGCAAAAACACCCTCCAAGTGGCAGGCCATTAGATGCTAGGTATCATCCAAAGGATTTTCCAATTTTTCTTTAAGGAAGAATGATGTCATAAATCCAAGATAAGGTGATGTCATCATAAGGCCTTGTTTGGCCTTTCCTTTAAAATGCAGTCCACTTTTATGCTACACAGATATTTCCAATACTGTTATTAACTAATAACAGTATTTTATACTGTATTGTAGTCCAAAATTTATCTGTGTAAAAATGAACTGTATAAAATTTTTCTTATTTCTTGAAACCTTTCTTGCCCTTAATATCCTACTTAGTGTGCTTGATTTTTCTATGGCGGTTTTAAATCTTTCTCATGCTATCTTATCTGTAAAGACGGTTTTCGCAGTATATTTACTATACTGCTTATCATCTCTCAGTACCTTCATCTATTTGACCTCTCTGATCAACCTTTGACTTTTTCGGTCAACTTTGACTTTTTCGGTCAAACTTTGACCAACATGAAATCATAGGATTTTTCTTCCCTTTTTGCTCAAGGGTCACATGCTTGGCTAAGCAAACTGCTTATTGAGTCTCATAGCTAATTAAATGAGAACTCAAACATTTACTGATAAAATTATGAATTTCACATTGATATTCACAATTTTCATGAAACATCACAAAAACACATAATATGAACATAGATTTCTTATGTATAAGGAAATCATGAGTCCATGTAAATTTTCGGTTATTACAATCCACCCTCCTTACAAAATTTTCATCCTCGAAAATTAGAATAATTCTGGGTGGCTTTTCTTCATATCCTCTTCACGTTCCCATGTTGCTTCCTCAACTTCATGATTTCGCCATAGAACCTTAACTAAAGGTATAACTTTGTGTCTTAGCACCTTTTCTTCTCGTGCCAAAATTTGAACCGGTCTTTCCTCATAAGTCAGATCCTCGTGGACCTCAATTGGTTCATGACTTAATACATGTGAGGGATCTGAGATATACTTCTTTAGCATCGGCACATGAAATACATTGTGCACATATGCTAATTCTTGGGGCAAAGCTAACTTATAGGCCACATTACCAACTTTTTCGAGTACTTTGAATGGCCCTATGTATCTTGGACTTAGTTTCCCTTTCTTTCCAAATCTCATGACTCCTTTGAACGGAGCAATCTTGAGGAAAACCAAGTCTCCTACTTGAAATTCTAGAGGCCTTCTGCGTTTGTCGGCATAACTCTTTTGTCGACTAAATGCAGTTTCCATCCATTGACATATGAGTTTTATGGCCTTTGTGGTCCTCCGTATAAAGTCCGTAGACACAAGTTCTTTTTCTCTTGTCTCGTACCAATGGACTGGAGACCTACACCTTCTCCCATAGAGAGCTTCGTAAGGAGCCATTCCAATCGAAGCTTGGAAACTGTTGTTGTACGAGAATTCAATCAAAGGAAGCTTCTTATCCCAAGTTCCTTTGAAGTCCATCACGCATGCTCGTAACATATCTTCTAGAGTCTGAATGGTCCTCTCTGATTGTCCATCCGTCTGTGGGTGAAAGACAGTACTAAAAGTAAGCTTTGTACCCATTGCTTGATGTACACTTCTCCAAAATTTTGAAGTGAAACGACCATCACGATCTGAGATGATCGATTTGGGGATCCCATGGTAGCGAACGATCTGCGCGACGTACAGGTCCGCTAGCTGCTCCACTGAGAAGCTAAGCTTGATGGCCAAGAAGTGTGCGGATTTCGTCAATCGATCGACAATCACCCAAATAGCATCGTTGCCGCTGGGAGTTCGGGGTAGACCAACTACGAAATCCATCGTCACTTGGTCCCATTTCCATTCTGGGATGGAAATTTTCTGCAATTCTCCCTCGGGACGTTGGTGTTCCGCCTTCACTTTTTGACACGTAAGACATTTACTAACGAATGTGGCAACGTCATTCTTCATCTTGGGCCACCAAAAGCTTTCCTTCAAGTCTTTGTACATCTTTGTGGCTCCAGGATGAACGGAATATGGAGTCTCATGAGTTTCTTTCAAGATCCGTTCCTTCAACTCGTCTTCATTAGGAATGCATAGTCTATTTTTCCGATAGAGTATGCCCTCGTCAGATATGTTGAAGTCTGACTCCTTCCCTTCTAGGACTTCATTCCTCGTCCTAAGCAGTGAGACATCTCCTTCTTGACGCTCCTTCATGCCATCCAAATTGGTAGGTTGGAAGGTTAGGGCAGCTAAACCTCCCGTAATGAGCTCTATTCCAGCTTCTACTAGCTCCTTTTGAAGGGGCTCGATCAATGACTGAATTGATCTCAACGAGGAAAACGACTTCCGGCTAAGAGCATCGGCTACTTTATTCGCTTTCCCAGGATGGTAACGGATGTCTACGTCATAATCCTTCACCAATTCGAGCCATCTTCTTTGTCTCATGTTAAGCTCCTTCTGTGTGAAGATATACTTCAAACTTTGATGATCCGTATAGACTTCACACTTAGCGCCGTAAAGATATTGTCTCCAAATTTTGAGTGCAAACACTACCGCCGCAAGTTCCAAATCATGCGTCGGATAGTTCTTCTCATGATCCTTAAGCTGTCGGGAAGCATACGCAATCACTTTTCCATTTTGCATGAGGACGGCTCCCAATCCTATCTTGGATGCATCGCTATATATCACGAAGTTCCCTTCCTCTACCACTGGAATCGTAAGAATTGGAGCACTAGTCAGCTTACTTTTTAGCTCTTGAAAGTGTTCTTCACACTTTGCAGTCCATTCGTACTTCTTTCCTTTCCGTGTAAGTGCGGTGAGCGGCGCTGCGATCTTAGCAAATCCCTCGACGAAACGTCGGTAGTAGCCTGCTAAGCCAAGGAAACTACGTACTTCGGTGACACTTGTCGGAGCTGGCCATTTACTGACGGCTTCAATGTTGGCCGGATCTACGGATATGCCTTCCCTGGAAACCACATGTCCTAAGAAATGGACCATCTCTAACCAAAATTCACACTTGGTGAATTTAGCATAAAGCTGGTTTTGCTTTAAAATCCGTAAGGAAATCCTTAGATGCTCCTCCTTAGATCTTGAATAAATCAAGATATCATCTATAAAGATGATAACAAACTTATCCAAGTAGTCCTTGAATACTCGATTCATCAGGTCCATAAAGGTAGCTGGAGCATTTGTCAATACAAATGGCATAACGAGAAACTCGTAATGTCCATACCGCGTACGAAAGGCCGTCTTGGGAATGTCTCCTTGCCTTATTCGAAGCTGATGATATCCCGATCGCAGGTCAATTTTCGAAAAAATTGAAGCTCCTTTCAATTGATCGAACAAATCATCAATCCTGGGTAGTGGATACTTGTTCTTAATGGTGATCTTATTCAATTCACGATAGTCAATGCACATCCTAAAAGTGCCATCCTTCTTTTTAACAAATAAAACTGGGGCTCCCCATGGTGAATAGCTCTGACAGATGAATTCTCGGTTCAGGAGCTCTTGCAGCTGAAGTTGCAATTCCTTAAGTTCGGTGGGGGCCATCCTATAAGGTGCCTTGGATACTGGTGCCGATCCAGGAAGCAATTCGATCTCAAAAGAGATCTCTCGCTCCGGTGGTAATCCTGGTAAATCCTCAGGAAAAACTTCAATAAAATCCTTGACTATCGGTACTTCCTCCGGCCTGCTCTTAGTTTCTTGAGCCTTATCCACCATGTTGGCTAAAAATCCCATACATCCTTCTGCCAACAACTTCTTAGCCTTTAGCGCAGAAATGAACATTTTCGGCTGTTTCGGAGTCGATCCTCTAAAAATAAATTCCTCGCCTCCAATTGGCTTGAACGTGACTATCCGACGTTGACAGTCTATAACCGCGTTGTATCTCCCCAAGAAATCCATACCCAAAATGACGTCGTAGTCATACAGGTCAATGACAATCAAGTTGACATACATTTCCCTACCACATATAATTATTGGAACATGACGTATCCAATAATCAGACAACAGAACTTCTCCGGAGGGTAATGCAGTTATGAAAGTTCTTCCAATCCTATCGCTTCCTCTACCTAGTTTCTTAGCGAACCTAGGTGATGTGAATGAATGCGTAGCTCCAGAATCAATTAACACATAAGCATCTTGCTGGGCGAAAGGAAGCTGACCTGTCACCACTGTGGATGGTCCAGCTTGAACATCCTCCTTAGTATAGGCATAAATGCGCCCTTGAGTTGCTGGAGCTTCAAGCCTGCCTTGAGAGATTTCAGGTCCTTCGAGCTTCATCTGTGCTGCATGAAGCTGATACCCCTGACTCCTTTGTTGGTGCTGCGGATTCTGGAAATTAGCATTGCAGTCCTTAGCATAGTGGCCTTCCTTACCACACTGAAAGCAACGATTAGTTCCAGCACGGCAGTCTCCCGGGTGCTTCTTCCCACATTTCAGACAAGTGGGATTCATGCTGCTATCAGAGGCATTCGTTTCTGGGGAAAATTTTGTTGATTCCCCTGACCCCCTCCATTCCACTTCCTCTTCTGTTGACTACTGTCGTACTGCCTGTTGTTGCTGTGTTGCCCAAAAGATCCTCCCTGCCCTTTCTGCTGCGGAGGTTGGCTTGGTCTTGCTTGAATCTGCTTAACTTGGGCCTTCTCTTCTCTCTTTTCCTTAAAAAACTTAGCCCGTTGTTCTTTGTTCTGACCTACCCAATACTCAGCTCGTATCGCCCGGCTGAGACATTCAGCAACGGTGATTGGTGGGTAGGGGCCACTGCTAATCACTACGGCCAAATCCGAGCGGAACATCCTCATCATCCTTCTTACTTTGTCTCTCTCAGAGCCGATAAGGTGAGGACAAAGACGTGCTAGTTGCTCAAACTTTTTCACCGCCTCAGCTACCGATAGATTACCCTGACGAAAATTATTGAATTCATCTAGTTGAGCTTCCATAACGTCGGTGTTGAAGTATTTCTCCTTAAATTCCTCAACAAAATCCTCCCAGGTCATTTGGGTAACATCTCGCCTGATCTGGACTGTTTCCCACCAGAGGCGAGCATCTTTCCTCAGCATAAAGGATGCACAGAGAACTTTTTCTTCATCATCGAGCTTGAGAAAGTTCAAGATAACCTGGAGGTCAATCAACCAGTTGTCGGCCTCAATTGGGTTTGTTGATCCTTCGAACTCCGATGCCTTCATGCGCCGAAATCTATCATATAATTGTTCCGGAGTTCGAACCAAAGGTGCTGGCGGAACAGCCAAAGGCACATCAGGCACTTCAGGAGCTATCGGGTTTTCTGGAATCACCGGGTCAGCATTAGGAATTTCCGGTGCAACAGGCTGATTCACAGGTGCTGGTGGTACTCTGGCATCAGGAGGTCCCTGATTCTGCTGAGCCAATTGAGCTCTAAGCCCACCTATCTCTTGTTGTTGGGCTAACATCATCTGTCTTAATTCATTCATCTGGGCCGCCAGATCAACGTTTGGGTCTGAGCCGTTCTACGCTTGGGTGGCATGGTTCTACATAAAAAAAATTATGAAATAAGCTCCTTGTTTAATAAAATCATGTCGTTTATATAGAACCATAATCTTAATTCCATATCATAACATAATCATGGAATATATCTGAATCCATCATAATCTTGTCCATATCTGCTTCATAACATAAATGCATAAGTATAACATTTAGGAAGGTATAAAACTTTCCCATCATGTTCATACGTCACTTAATTGCCACCACCAAGCGAAGGCACCACCCAACGTTATCCTCGTATCCAATATTTTTCTTATGTGGCAAAGTTTCACAAATACCACATATAACTTCCATAACGTCGATCTAATTCCATAGTGCGAGAAGTTCTCGGCGCGACCGTTGACGAGAGATGCTTACTACGCACGCGAGCTTCTAACTAATTTCTAAGCATAAGAAAAATAACTTAACTTACTTGGACCGTGGCGGAAGTGATGTGAGGCAAGGTGAAGTAGGTTGGCAGGATACCGCTCTGATACCAAACTTGTAACGCCCCAACCTACGTAGGGCAGTTACCATACATACTTGGACTTATAACACTGCTTAAACTTTCTTGGAAAATCGAGAATAAATTTTTTTTTTTCAAACTTATATAAACATAAGGTTGCTTGTATAGAAACTTATCATGCATACTTATTTAGATAAAAACATATATACATATTTCTCATAACTTGTTCGAGTCTTTAAATCCTCATAATTTTTATACAACGTAACTGTCTTTAAAATATATATAAACTTAAACTTAACATAACTTTGCAGAAGATTTTGCGTAGTGGTATCCCACACCACCCTTCACCCGCCGCATCATCCACCTGGCCCACCATTTAAGCTGCAGGCCTCTTACTGTAACGCCCCAACCTACGTAGGGCAGTTACCATACATACTTGGACTTATAACACTGCTTAAACTTTCTTGGAAAATCGAGAATAAATTTTTTTTTTTCAAACTTACATATAAAATAGAGTTACTCATATGGAAACTTATCATGCATACATACTAAGATAAAAACATACATACTTCTTACAAAATTGTTCGAGTCGTTAAATCCTTATATTTTGATACAACGAGTCTTTCTTTAAAATATATATATATATATATATATTTAAACTTAACATAGCTTGCGGAAAATGTTGCGTAGTGGTATCCCACACCGCCCTTCACCCGCCGCATCATCCACCTGGCCCACCATTTAAGCTGCAGGCCTCTTACCTACAGTATGAAATATACTGATGAGCTTTCGCTCAGCAAGTACAAACATAATCTCAAAAACATAAGAAATATCGTGCAACTTATGCATGAATCAATTATGAATCTTTTATGACCAATTATTGACTTAACTTATTATCTTGCTTAACATGTGGGCCCCTAGTGTACGTACCAAAAGCGCGCAAGCCTCAGAACGTCAGGGTTTGCAAGGCCCTTAACCATTCTGGAAAACATGAACATGACCTTCACGTATCAACGGAAGGTTGATAATCATAAACTTGAAACATACATGATCCTCCTGCATCAACAGGAGGTTGGTACGACACCTTATTTGTCTTGGTTTAGTCTTAGCCTTATTATATATCTAAGACTAAGAATCTTTACATGTGATCTTAATAATCATGATGCACATGAAACTAGACATGGCATAACTTGATGTGTCATGGCTTAACATGACTTAACATGGCTTATCGTATCATAACATGGCATCACATGGCATAACATAACATGGCATAACATAACATGGCATAACTTGGAATAACATGTAATCATGTCATATACTTGAAAATAGATTACTATTTTCCATACTGTAGGTGAGGTTTGTGCTTACCTCGTCTACTATGTCCGCTAGTGTCTCGCTCCAAGTCCGGACACCACAGCAGGTTATCTCCTGTTATAATAAAGGACATAGGTAAGGATCTAAAAATGTTGGGGATCTAACCAACATTCATGCGTAACCATAGTTATATGTCCCCCCCATATGGTATCTTACTTGTCTTAGTCCATATTTAAACTTGGTATCTTGTTGGGCTACGTTGGGTAACCCTGGGCTTTGGCCCAGTCCAATAACCTGGATATCCTTCCAGATTACCGTTGGTCAATCCAGTCTCCATTTCTTGGGTCCCAAAATTTTCTTTGGCTTTTCTTTGAAAAACTTAACATTTAGGTCCTTTTTAATTCAAAAATCCTTTGTTCAACTTTTGAAAAATTATAATTCTTGAGTAGGATTTGTAAAATTATTAAGTGTTGAAAACTGCCCTTGGAACAGCTTTCCACAGTCGAACCATCAGTGTATGTGCAGGAATGTCCTTTTCCTGCACTGTTTTAGAAAATCCTGAGCAGGAATTTCCTATTTCCTGCACAGTTTTAGAAATCCAATTGTATTTGAAAATCTAGGTCGAATCTGAAAAAGTTTTCTTCATGAAAGTTTTAGATATTGAAAAACCTTACAACTTTTATGTTTTACTCAAAACCCAGTTCGGAACTTATCCTACTCTTATTTCTTGTTGAACCCACCTGGCCGTGCATGAAATCTGGGCACGGTCAGGGTCGGATTTTTGTGAAAACCGAGGCCGTTGGAGCCTTATTTTGAAAAACGGTCCATGCTACCCACGAGGAAAAATCCTACTCTAAAACTTTCATGTTTTGAGTTTTTCAAAAATCAGCCTCTAAGGGCCTCAAAACTGACCTTCCAGAAAACTGGCCAGATTGAACCCGAATTGACAGTTTTCTATCTCTTAATCGTTTTCGGTCCTAAAACGAGCACACTACCTCAACTGACCACAGCGGGAGCCTAAGCCAGTCATACAGTGCCTTTCTAACGTAAATTTTTTTCTTTCAACACAAATTAAAATACAGCCATGCAACCCATTATTCTTTTCTCCAATAAATAGGGTTTGCAGAATTTTCCATCTTGCATAATTCTACCAATTTAACCATTTAATCCTAAACAAACATTCTAGCTCATACCTTAACCTATTAGAGGGCATATAATCTTATAATTCAGCTAGCATACAATCAACATAAGCAAGCATAATAAAATCATACCATACTTAAAAACATCAAACCACCCTTAAATTCCTAATCAAGCACATAATCTAACTAGGCCAAAAATAAACTTAGAGCTTATGCTCTTACAACCATCAACTTGAAATACATTTAAACTCCAAATTGAAATCAAATTAAGGAGTTTAACGCTTTGGGAGGATTACCTTAATGAACCCTAAGATTGGTTAGGGTATGGTTCCAAAAATCTGCTCCTCCCTTGCTCCTAACACAACCGGCCACTCCCTAGGACTTGCCCAAAATTTTTCTGTCCTTTGGTTGCTACTCCTCACCAAGTCCGGCCTCCAACCCCCTAACTCTTCAGCTTTTTCTCTTCCTTTTCAGCTCACCCACAACCGGCCAACATGCCAAACAAAGGGGTTCCAAATTTTCCAGCACCTTTTCTTTCCTCCTAGCTGAAATCCGAACTCTCCCTAAGGGATTGTCTCTTGGATTTTTGTTTTTGGTTCTTGCTTTTCTTTGGCAGCTTTGGGTTCGGTTTTGGGCAGAGAAATAGGTAGAATTTGGCTTGGTTTTCTGATTTTTTTTTTGAATAAAATCAGCACCTATTTATAGAGGTTTTTGGACTTTGCTTAATTGCAAATAGTCCTCCAAAAACCAACTTTTTGCACTTTTTGCATGCTAGGTGGCCGGCCATCCTTGGTGAACAAGGAAATAATTCTTTCCAAATTTTACTTTAATCCATAATGATGTCATAATTAGGAGCTTAGATGATGTCATCCTTATTTAAGGCTTGTTTGCCTTAATTCCTTAAAAATCAGTCCATTGTTCTCCAAAATAGATATTTTTAATACTGTGCTCACTAATACACAGTACTATATACTGAACTGCAGTCCAAAATTTATCTGTGTAAAAATGGACTGTACAAAATTTTTCTTTTTGGCTTCTAGCCCTTTGGCCTTTAATATCCTATTTAATATGCTTGATTTTTCTATGGTGGTTTTAAATCTAACTTAAACCATTTTATCCGAAAAAATGGTTTTTCGCAGTATATTTCCTATACTGCTCATCATACTTCATTGCTGTAACGACCCGCCTAGCACAGGTCGTTACCATACATACATATCGTACATACATAACTTACACAGCGGAATTTTTTTTTTTTTTTTTTTTTTTTTTTTTTATTACTGTACTTACATACGAAATATAAATGTATATCGAACATTAATTACGTTGTTTGGGTGTAAATAAAACTTATTTCATAATTACATAATATAACGAAACGCGTAGCGGTTTATTCCCACATTTCACAGTCCGCCAATCCATGCCCTCCATCTTGCATCAAGAATTATTTCCAGGCTGCTTACCTACAGCACAGACGTAAGACAGTGAGCTTTCGCTCAGCAAGTACAACTATTCTATACCGCAATTTACTTTAAATAAAACACATCACACATATCCTAACTAGCATACCACAATAATCATAACTTAAGCATTACATAATATAACTTATCTTAACTTATGCATGAGCCATTTATGCTTCATTATGCTTGCTTGATTAATCGTAACTTGCTTTCTTAACTTATCATAACTTATCTTGTCTTATCTTGTGGGCCCCATAACGTAAGTGTTCGTACCGGGCGCGCAACTATGAATTGGTTGGGGCGGCCAAACCATTTCCAATTCAATCCATAGTTCAACCCGACCTAACGCGGGTCGGTACGACACAGGCAAATTATTTGCCATCATAACTTTCATTATCTCATACTTAATTGTATTAATTAGTGAGCATACATCGTGATATGTCACACAATTAATTTATAATCTTATCATCATAACCTATTCCATGGCATTCTAAATCATAGCATTTCAACTTTTTATAACACATAACATACCATAGCATATCATCATAGCATTTTATAACATATTCTTAACACATAATCATAGCATACTACAAAGCATGACATTTTCTATAACATTTCCTATAACTTAAAACTATCTACAACACATAAGAGGTAATATTTACACTACATAGCATTTTCATCATACTTTGGCAAGTATACACAACAAAGCCCATGCTGTAGGCGGAGTTGTACTTACCTTGTTCGTAAAAGCTGTGTCCAAAAGTCGAGTTAAATCCCGTTGGGACACTTCGGCGTGCGACGTTCTGAGATTAATAAAAGTAAGGGTTAGAACTGTTGGTAATATAACCAACATTCTTATATAACCTTACTTATCTTTACATTGTCCTAATTGGTTACCTAAGTAACCCTAACCGGTTAAATCTTTAACTTAGGTTTTAAAAACAAACTTATTTTTTAGAAAAGAATTCTTAGGTTTTGGTTTAAAAATCCTTTTGTTCAATCTTAAAAAAAACTGAAAACCTTAAAAGGAGTCGTATAAAATTATTGACTATTGGAGACTGCCTTTGGAACAGTTTCTCAATGTCATTTTGCAGTGAAATTACAAAAATATGCATTTTCTGTGTTAACTTTGTAAATCCTGTACAGGATTTCCATAATTCCTGTACAGTTCTCCGAAATTCATTTTCATCTTAAAATCCAGACTGAATCTGTAAAACTTGTCTTCATGAAAGTTGTAAACATTTAAAAACTCTACAACTTTTATGTTTTGGGTAAAACCCAGTTCTGGCGTTTTCGTGGCCAAAACCCCTGAGGAACTTGTCCTGGCCGTGCTCGGGTCCTGGGCACCTTAGGCACGGGTTTTGGTAAAAACCGAGGCCATTGGAGCCTCATTTTACAAAACTGTCCGCGTTGTCCTCTAGGAAAAACTCTACTTAAAAACTTTCATGTTTTGAGTTTCCCCAGATTCGGCCTCTAGAAGCCTCAAAAACTGTTTTTCCCGAAACTGGCCAATTTCTACCCGAGTTGGCAGTTTTCGGTTTAAAATTTTGTTTACGTCCTAAAACGTTCACCCTACCTCAACCGAACTCAGCGGGAGCCTAGAAAGTGGTCATGCAGCGTTTTCTAACGTCCAATATTCAACATGCAAATCAAATTTAGCATCAAACATAATTTACATAAACCCTAACCAATTCACAAACATCTAGCATGCAAAAATCATAACCACCAAACCATAAATCTAACATAACAAGCACATAGCCTATAATCTTAATTTAGGGCAGAAAATTAAAGTGAGCTTATGCTCATTACAACACATACTTAAATACATTTAAATTTCTCCAATTGAAATTTAAATGAAAGCTTAAGAATTGGAATTTTACCTCACCTTGGATCCGAATTTTTGGATTGGCTCTTGGCTCCCCTTTTTCCCTCTCCAACAGCCGGTCCTTTGGCCAACTTGTGCACCAAATGCTCAGTGCTCTTAAATGATGTTCTAAGTGGAAACCAACACTCAAAACTCCAAATCCCCCTTTGGATTCAACTTTTTTCTCTTGCTTTCCTCTTGCCCCACACAACCGGCCCTTGGCCTAGATATGGGTTCCAATTTTTTTCAAACTTCCTTGCTTGCTCTCTAAGGTAAAACCGACTATCCCTAGGCTTAAAACACACTTGGTTTTGCAAAATTTCCTTCCTTTCTCTCTTGTTGAAGTTCGGATTCTTGGTGGAGAAAAATTGGCAAAGTTTGGCTAAGTTTTCTAATTTTTTTTCAATAGCAAACTCACCTATTTATAGAGGTTGGAATTTCTTGAAATTGCACAACTTAGTCCTCAAAAATTTCAGAAATGGACTTTAGGGGGGACATGTGGCCGGCCATGTGGCTGATTTTTGGCCAAATTCTTTCCAAATTTTTCCTTAAATCATTTAATGATGTCATTAAGATAAAGTTAGGTGATGCAAGCTTTTCTTAAGCTTGTTTGGCTTTTTAACTTATTACACAGTCCATTAATGTTTTAACACAGGTATTTCTATACTGGATTCACTTATGCACAGTATTAGTTTACCGAACGGTAGTCCAAAATTTATCTGTGTGAAAACAAACTGTATAAAAATTTCCTTATTTCTTAAAACCCTTTTGCCCTTTAATTCTACTTAATGTGCTTGTCTTTCTATGGTGGTTTTAAGTTCTAAACATATCATTTTATCAGTAAAAACGGCCTATACAGTATAATTCTATACTGCGGCGATTTTACTCGTACCGTCTTTTCTTTAACTTTTTGGGGTCAATCTTTGGCTTTCTCGTCCATCCATTGACTTTCTTGTCGACAGGTGACTTTCTTGCCAGATTTGACTCCCGTGGTCAACAGTTGACTTTTTGGTCAACCGTCGACGTTTTTGGTCAAACTTTGACCAACATACATTTTTGGCCATTTTCATTCCTTTTTACCTAAAAGGACGTTTTCTTGTCCTAGAAATTATTTTTGAGTCTTTTAAAGTCATAAAAACTCACAAAACATTATAAAAACCCTTAACCGGGCTTTTTCATTAATATTCTTAAGGTACAATTTGAATTTTTTGTACAAAGAATCATAATCGTTAAATAACTAGGTATTACAATCTACCCCCCTTAAAAATTTTCGTCCTCGAAAATTAGAACAAACCGGGGTAGTTCTTCCTCATACTATCTTCTAATTCCCAGGTTGCTTCTTCAACCTTGTGGTTTCGCCACAACACTTTAACCATGGGAATCGTCTTATTCCTTAAGACCTTGTCTTCCCGATCTAATATTCGTACGGGCTTTTCTTCATAAGTTAAGTCCGTTTGAACTTCCACTGGTTCCTGGTTAAGCACATGAGAAGGGTCTGACACATACTTTTTGAGCATCGAGACGTGGAATACATTGTGCATTGACGCAAGTTCTGGCGGTAGGGCAAGCTTATAGGCTACTTTACCAACTCTTTCAAGGATTTCAAATGGTCCAGTATACCTTGGACTAAGCTTCCCTTTCTTGCCAAAGCGCATTACTCCCTTCATTGGAGCTATCTTTATGAATACCGCATCTCCGACTTGGAATTCCAAAGGCCTTCTACGCTTGTCAGTATAGCTTTTCTGACGACTGAAAGCCACATCTAGCCTTTGTTTAATCTTTTTAATATCCTCTGAAGTCTTTCGGATAAAATCCGTGGTTTGAAGCTGCTTCTGACCCACCTCCTGCCAATGAATGGGGGATCGACATTTCCTTCCATACAATGCTTCAAAGGGAGCCATACCAATCGAAGCATGATAGCTATTGTTATATGAAAATTCGATCATTTGCAGCTTCTGATCCCAGTTTCCCATGAAATCCAGAACACATGCTCTCAACATATCTTCTAGCGTCTGGATGGTTCGTTCTGATTGACCGTCAGTTTGGGGATGGAAAGCCGTACTGAACTTCAGCTTCGACCCCATAGCATTGTGCACACTTGTCCAAAATCGAGAAGTGAAACGTCCATCACGGTCCGAGATGATCGATTTCGGTACTCCATGGTATCTGACGATCTGGGATACGTAGACTTCAGCCAATTTTTCTACCGAATAAGTGGCTTTGATAGCGATGAAGTGGGCGGATTTGGTTAGTCGATCAACAACCACCCAGATTGTGTCATTCCCATTTGAAGTTCTGGGCAGTCCTACGACAAAATCCATAGTGATTTGCTCCCATTTCCATTCGAGAAGCTCTATCTTCTGTAATTCTCCGCCTGGATGTCGATGTTCGGCCTTCACTCTCTGGCAAGTTAGGCATTTTGACACGTACTTTGCTATCTCATTCTTCATGCTTGGCCACCAATAATTCTCTCGGAGATCTTTGTACATCTTGGAAGCTCCTGGATGCACTGAATACGGCGTCTTATGTGCCTCTGATAGTATCTGATCCTTCAAAAACTTAAAGTCGGGAACACAAATCCTTTCTTTGAAGTAGATAACACCATCGGCAGAGGTCTTAAACTCCTTGTTCTTTTCATTGAAAAGTTGCGCCTTCATCAAAGATGGGTCTTTTCCTTGATGCGTCTTGATAACTTCCAAAATATTGGACTGGAGGGTCAGAGAGGACAATCTTCCCGTCAACAGCTCCAAGTTGAACTCAGAAATTTCTCTTTGTAGTGGCTTCGGAAAAATCTCAATAGACATCAGCATGCCTACCGATTTCCGACTTAAAGCATCTGCCACCCGGTTTGCCTTTCCAGGATGGTAAAGGATTTCACAATCATAATCCTTCACAAGTTCTAGCCATCTACGTTGTCTCATGTTGAGCTCTTTCTGAGTGAAAATGTACTTGAGGCTCTGGTGGTCTGTGTAAATTTCGCATTTATTCCCGTATAAGTAGTGCCTCCAGATCTTGAGTGCAAAAACTACCGCTGCTAACTCCAGATCGTGCGTAGGGTAGTTCTTTTCGTGCTCCTTCAATTGTCGTGAGGCATAGGCGACCACCTTTCCATGTTGCATCAGGACCGCTCCAAGTCCTATTTTGGAAGCATCACTGTAAATAACGAAATTTCCCGCATCTACGTCAGGAATTACTAACACTGGGGCGCTAGTAAGCTTCTTTTTTAGCTCCTGAAAGTTCTCTTCACATTTCGATGTCCACTCGAAATTCCTTCCTTTCCGGGTAAGAGCAGAAAGAGGGGTTGCGATCTTTGAAAATCCCTCTACGAATCGCCGATAATAACCAGCCAATCCAAGGAAACTCCTGATTTCCGTAACATTCTTAGGTCTGGGCCATAAACTAACTGCCTCTACCTTAGCAGGATCCACAGAAATCCCTTCTTTGGACACCACTGATGATACTCTAACAGCGTTGAGTATCATCAGTGTGCCAAATGCGGAAAGAAGCATCCAGGGGTATGCAGAATGGGGACAAATGTTTGTTACCTATGTGGCAAGGAGGGGCATTTTGCCAGAAGCTGCAACCAGAACCCCCAAAACCAGAACCCTCCACCATCTAACCGAAACGCACCCGGTCAATTACACGCAGTCCAAGCCAGACTCGAAGGACCCTCGATCACGCAAGGCAGATTGGAGGCTCCTGAACCTCAAGCCAGGATCTATGCTTACACGAGAGGAGATGCTGAAGCAGGAACTTCTCACGTGGTGACAGGTCAGATCTCTATCACCACTCATGAAGCTATTGCCTTGTTTGATTCTGGAGCCACTCACTCGTTTATATCCTTAGAGTTCGCCCAGAAGTTAGGAAGAGGTGTTGATAAGTTAGAGCAGCCTTTCAAAACTTCTCTGCCATCCGGAGAAATTTTATGGTCCGATTTCTGGATACAGAATATTCCCGTAATTATTTGTGGTAGAGAATTGTATGTAGATCTCATCGCGATCCGACTTCAGGATTTCGATGTGATCTTAGGGATGGACTTCTTGGGCAAGTACAACGCCAAGATCGACTGCCGGAAGCGTTGTGTGGCTTTCAATCCCTACGATGAAGAGGAGTTCAATTTCCATGGACAGTCTCGGAACTCAACAACCAGATTGGTCACGGCAATGAAAGCTTGGAAAATGTTAGCTAGTGGCTGTCAGGGGTACTTAGCTAACATGGTGGACAAGGATCGGGAGATGGAATTAACGCCGGAAGATGTCCCCATTATTAAGGAATATGTGGATATCTTTCCGAAGGATTTGCCAGGGCTTCCGCCAGAACGTGAAATTTCGTTCGAGATCGAGTTGCTACCTGGAGCTGCTCCGATATCGAAAGCACCTTACCGCATGGCACCAGCTGAGCTTAGAGAACTGCAAGTGCAATTACAAGAGTTGCTAGACAAGGGATTCATCCGACAGAGTTACTCTCCGTGGGGAGCGCCTGTTTTGTTCGTTAAGAAAAAGGATGGTAGAGGCAGTTAGTCTCCGTATTGATGGCTTATCTTGTGATTAAATAGGAATTAAAAGATGGTACATCCTCGCACACGAGTAAACCTAAACCCGCAAGAGCCTGATTTTGCGAATATAGTGGGTACTTTACAACAGCAATTGCTGGAACAATAACAAGAAATAAATCGGCTTTGTGAACAAATAGCTCGTTTGAATCAAGTACCTCACACTAACAAAGTTCCACCCCAAGATAACCCTGTACCCCCAATAGCTCCCCAGGTACTGAGATTCGTCAAAGGGTTCCATGGAATTTTGAAGTCCCGTTAGCACCCGCTGGGATACAAGCGAACCCACCCTTAGTTTGGGAGGACCCGTTGTATGAGCGGTTTAGACGAATAAAGGCGTCTAAATTTGAGGGACCCACGAACCCGATAGAAACCGATAATTGGTTAATTGACATCCAAATGATTTTGGATTTTATGGGACTTACAGAACAGGAAAATGTTCTTTGTGCTTCTTTTTCTCTTAAGAATGATGCACGACATTGGTGGATGACAGTCCAAATATGCATAGATATTGCGAATATGAGTTAGCAGGATTTTGTAGCTGAGTTTAGAATAATGTACTACAACAAAGAAATCCTTACAGCTCAACAAGATGAGTTCAATAGTTTGAAACAAGGGTCGATGATAGTATTGGAAGCTGTCAAGAAATTTAAACAACTAGCCCGCCTGTGTCTAGAACTTGTACCGAACGAAACAGAGAAAGTAAGAAGAATGATGAAGATATTTTGAACGGACATTGTCAAATAAGTTAGTGCTGGAAGCAGCCCTCCAACCCTTGTAGCCAATTATATAAGTCGGGCTATATGAGCTGAGTACTGCATTAACCAGGATAAGGAGGCAAAGACTCAGATTTTTAAAACTAAGAAAGAAGAAAAAGCTATGATGAAGCAGACACAGCTTAAGCAGAACTAGGAATCTTACCTGAAGGGTCAGACCAATAATTCTGCCTAGAATTCCAAACAGTTTGGGAAGAACAAAAGGAAAAAGAATGATGCTAGCAAGGGATAATAGAGGAATTACCCTCAAAAGAAGAACAACCGAGGAAATGGGGGTAATAACAATAACTATCCCGTGTGCGCCCAATGTGGAAAGAAGCATTTGGGAGTGTGTAGATTAGGGACAAACACCTGCTACCTTTGTGGTAAGGAAGGCCACTATGCGAGGAATTACACCTTAGATAGCTAGAACCAGAACACTCAGCACCCAAATAAGAATTCAAGTAGCCAGTTGTATGCGGTGCAAGCAAAGATCAAAGGCCCTTCGATCGCACAAAGAAGACTAAAGGCTTCTAAACCCCAAGCTAGGATATATATGCCTACACAAAAGGGGATGTTGAAGCCGGAACTTTTCACGTGGTAACAGGTTAGATTTCTATCACCACATATGAAGTAATTGCCCTATTTGATTATGGTGTCATCCATTCATTTATGTCAATGGAGTTTGTCCAGAAATTAGGAAGAGGAGTTGTTAATCTAAAGCAACCCTTCAGAATCATCCTTCCGTCCAGAGAAATTTTGTTGTCCGGCAAAATGTTCCGATAGTCATTTTGGGTAGAAAGCTTTATGTAGATCTCATTGTGGTTAAGCTTCAAGATTGTGATGTTATCTTAGGAATGGACTTCTTAGGTAAATACAATGCTAAAATTGATTTTCGAAAGCATTGTGTTATGTTTAGCCCTTTTGGCGAGGAGGAATGATAGGTCGTTGCAGATGTGCATCGATTCCCATAAGGAGCAGCGGTTTTGTTCATCAAAAAGAAGGATAGGTCGTTACAGATGTGCATCGATTATCGTGAGCTGAAGAAGATTATGATTAAGAATAAGTAACCCCTCCCTAGAATTGATGATTTTTTTGATCAACTCAGGAGAGCAGCAGTATTCTCGAAGGTTGACTTGCAATCGAGATACCATCAACTCAGAATTAAGGAGGCGGATATTCCTAAGACAACATTTTGAACATGTTATGGGTATTATGAGTTTCTTATCATGCCATTTGGATTAACCAATGCACCAGTTGCTTTTATAGATCTTATGAACTGGGTGTTCAAAAAGTACTTAGATAAGTCTGTAAGCATCTTCATTGGCGATATTCTAGTCTATTCAAGGTCTAGGAAGGCACATGAGCAACACCTCAGGATGGTTTTGGAGACATTAAGATGGAATCAACTCTATGCCAAGTTCACAAAATGTGAATTTTGAATGGAAAAAGTTCATTTCTTAGGCCACGTAGTTTAAAGGAAGGAATTTCTGTCGATCCTACTAAAGTGGAGACGGTCAGTAAATGGCCACTATCAAAAAATGTTACAGAGATATAGAGTTTTCTTGGAATAGCCGGATACTATCGATGCTTCGTTGAAGAATTTTCCAAGATAGCTGCTCCTTTTATAGGCCTTACTCGAAAAGGGAAGAAGTTTGAGTGGATGCAAAAGTATGAAGAAAACTTTTAAGAGCTCAAGAGGAGGCTTACTAGTGCACCGGTATTAATAATTCCTAACGTGGATGTAGGGAATTTCGTAATTTATAGTGACACTTCTAAAACCGGACTAGAGGCTGTCCTAATGCAAAAAGGCAAGATAGTCGTCTATGATTCACGACAGTTAAAGGATCATGAATGGAATTATCTGACGCACGATTTAGAGCTCACAGCAGTAGTTTTCGCATTAAAAATATAGAGACACTATTTGTATCGGAATAGATGTAAAATCTATACTGATCATCAAAGTCTCAAATACATCTTTACCCTAAAGGAGCTCAATATGAGACGGCGTAGATGGTTGAAACTCATGAAGGATTACGATTATGAAATTCTTTACCAACTTGAAAAGTAAATAGAGTAGCAGATGTTCTAAGAAGGAAATCATCTAATATGATGATGACTCTTGGAATGTTGCCAAAGCTACTTCAAAAGGAAATTTTTGATTTCAATATGGAGATGATAACTGGGAAATTATCTGCTCTGACTCTCCAATCCAATCTCTTAGAATCTATTAAACTCCATCAAGGGAAGGACCCCTTTCTGCTTAAGCCGTAACTTTTCCTTAGAGAAAAGAATATAGAATTCAAGGCCTCTACGGATGGAATAATCTATTTCAAGGGAAGGAATTGTGTTCCTAACTTTGTGTTTCTTAAGAAACAAATCATGTCAGAAGCACACGTGACGTCATACTCGGTACATCCTAGAGCTTCCAAGATGTACGGAGACCTCAGAGAAAACTATTGGTGGCCAAACATGAAAAATGAGATTGATGACTTTGTGTCAAAATGCTTAACTTGTCAGAAAGTTAAAGTTGGCGGACTTCATCAGAAAATTGAGCTTTTAGAATGGAAATAGGAACAAACTATTATGGATTTTGTAGTTGGATTACCCTGGACCAGAAGTGGGAATGACACGATTTGGGTCATTATTGATAGATTAACCAAATCAACCCACTTTATTACTATCAAGGCTACCTTTTTAGTAGAAAACTTGCTGAAATTTACGTATCCCAGATTGTTATGCTGTATGGAGTGCCAAAATCTATCATTTCAGATTGTGATAGGCATTTTATCTCCCAATTTGGGACGAGCGTTCACACTGCTATAGGGTCAAAATTGAAGTTCAGTGTAGCTTTTCACCCCCAAACAATTAGAAAATCGGAACAAACAATCCAAATACTAGAAGAGATGTTGAGATCATGTGTTTTGGATTTCAAGGGAAGTTGGGATCAGAAGCTACCTTTGATCGAATTTTCTTGTAATAACAGTTGTCACACCTCAATTGGTATGGCTCCATTTGAAGCGTTATATGGAAGGAAATATCGATCTCCCATTCATTGGGAAGAAGTTGGACAAAATCAGTTTCAAACTACGGATTTCAGTAGAAAAACCTCAGAGGATATCAGGAAAATCAAATAGAGACTCGACATAGCTTTTAGTTGACAGAAAAGTTATGCCAATAAATGTCGAAGGCCTTTAGAATTCCAAGTTGGAGACTCTATTTTCATTAAGATTGCTTCTATGGAGGAAATAATGAGGTTTCGTTAAAAAGAAAAGCCTAGTCCAAGATATACAGGACCACTTGAAAATCCTTGAGAAGATTGGAAAAGTAGCCTACAAGCTTGCTTTGCTACCAAAATTAGCTTCTGTGCATGAAATTTTCCACGTCTCGATGCTGAAAAAGTGTGTACCTGATCCTTCCCATGTTCTAAGTTAAGAACCTATTGAAATCCAAACTAATTTAACGTACAAAGAAAAGCCAGTCCAGATTCTGAATCGAGAAGAAAAGGTTTTAAGAAACAAAGCGATTCCTATGGTTAAAGTGTTATGGCGGAATCATAATGTTGAAGAAGCAATTTGGGAACTAGAAGAGGAGATGAGAAAAAGCTATCCCAACTTATTTTAATTTTCGGGGACGAAAATTTTTAAAGGGGTAGATTCTAATAGCCAATCTTTTTACAAATTCACGATTTCCTTTTTAAGGAATTGAGGTTTGTACTATGTATGTTTATGTGAAATATATGGCCTGATTTATCAAAATGTGTGTGAGTTCTTATAACATTATAAGAATTAATAATAGTTTATTTAGTCAAGTATAAGGCCTTTTGATGAAAGAGGCGGAATAAGGATTTACGATTTTATTCCGGTCAACATTTGACCAGGATGATTTAAGATATGATTAAAATGGTACTGTGGTATAATAAATAGTATAAAAATTATACTGCGATAAACCGTCATTATAGATAAAAAAGAATGAAAAAGGCACAGGACCACTCTAGAAAAATTAGGTATAATATTTAGAGGAATAAGGACTCAGTAGCTTCAAGTCTTAGAAAAAACCTACACGCAGTCCAGTTAAGTGCAGATAAATTCTGGATTGCAGTTTATATTAAGATAGGATGATTCTTATTTTACTCCATATTTGGAAACAAGAGGGTAACCTATCGTTGTGCCTCATTAGAACAACAAACCCAGAATCTATGATAACCTATAAATACAACTCTGCATACAGCATAGACAAACTGTTTTATTGCTTTGCATGTTTTTCAAAGCTCATGCATTAATGTTTGTAATGCATATGTTGTATGTAATATTATTATTGTGGTATCATATAAGCATGCTCACTAATGATAAATTACATTGTAAGAATACGATCAAGTTTTAAGTAAGAAACTGTTTTTAAGAAACTGTTTTCAAGTAAGAAACCGTTTTCAAGAAAGAAATTGTTTTCAAAGTGTTTTCAAGTATAATGTTAAGCTAGTTTTCTCTTATCATACCGACCTACTACGAGAACGGGTTTGGTCCATGGTTTGAGTTGGACTGGTTTGACCACTCCAACCACTCCATGGCTGCGCACCATGGTACGTACACTCATGTTATGTAAGGGCCCTAAATATACTAACCTAAGAAGCATAATGAAAGCATAATTGGTACATGCATTATTTTATTACGAAATATTTTGCGGGAGATAGTTATACTTGCTGGGTGAAAGCTCATGACTTATGTTTAACTGTAAGTAAGCTCCCTATAGGCAATACTTGATGCAAGACGGTGGAGCATGGCATGGCTAGCTATGAAACTTCGGGTTAGATACCACTACGCGTTTTGAAATAAAATGTTTTATTTGTTACTAGTACGATTTGCAGTGTGTTAAAATGAGTTTGAAACTCCAATACTCAACTAAGTATATATATATATATATATATATATATATATATATAAGTATATGATTGATTTAGGTTTTTAAGTTATAAAAAAAAAATTTATTCTGTATTTCTGCAATGTTAAGTAAGTTAAGCAATTAAGTAAGATAAGTATGGTAACGGCCTACGTAAGGCGGGTCATTACTCCTGTATCAAGGTGTCATTAGAACAACTTTTTACTTGCATTATGGTCTTATCGAAGCGGCCGAGGTACTCCTTGAGTGGTTCACTCTCGCCTTGTTTGATCCCAAACAAGTATGAGGTCTCCATCTTTTTGGCCTTCGAACCCAAGAATGCTGCTGTAAAGGCGTCCGCTAGTTGTTTGAATGAGCTGATTGATCTAGACATCAATCTCCGATACCATTACCGGGCAGCGCCAGTCAAGGTTAGGCAAAAAGACTTACAAAGAGTGGCCTCGTTGGTGTTATGTATAAGCATGTACGCTTGATAGTTCTCGAGGTGTTTGTCCGCATCCGTGGAGCCATCATAGGATGCTGTGGACGGCATCTTGAACCTGGCCAGGTATGGTGAGACCACGATCTTCCGGGTGAAGGGGGGATGGACCGTTCTGACTTGCTCTAGTCTATACCGCTCGCCCATAAGCAGGTCGAGCTGCCGCTCGAGGTGGTCTAACTTGTTCTGGTCATCCTTCTCTGCCTTCATCGGTTTATCGACGGAGCGATCTCAGACCCGGTGCCGGTTGATCCCGGCCCTTCCTAGACGGTCGAACACTGAGGTTATGCTCCCTCGCACATTCACCGTCTCTCTCCAGTTTCGGTCCGGGTCATGTCTTGTAGTCGCCTGCAGTGCAGCTGCACTCGAGCGTGTGACCTGGTTACGGCTCCTCGAGCGTTCTCTATCCGAGTCGTATTCCTTATCTCACTGTTAATGTCTGAGGCTCTCTCGGTTAGTCCGGTCAATCCTACGGTCAGCCATGGGTGACAGGTACCGCGGTTGGCCGGCCGGCCGACCTTGGTTGCCTGGTCGGCGTAAAGTCGACTGCTTCTGGTTGTGCTTGGGGGTGCTGGATATTTTACGATTCTCAGAAAGATTCCATGAGCACCTGTACGATCTCGGTCAAGCTTTGGACATTCCCGGTGAGGATTTCTGTTTGTGTGGGTTTGTGCTGTGCTCGTGCACCTCGCTGACACTGGGGTCACTGGGTACTCTGTGAACTAGTTAGAACAAGATTGTCAAGGCCTTAGATGTCCTGGCTGGCTCACTCGTCCATGGCTTTATCGTGATTGGGCACTTGGGGAGCGTTTGTGGTGAGATTGTGGTTGCTGAAAAAGCAGGGGCCCTCTTTCTAATGCCAAATGTTAATGCCAAAAATCTCCGGCACAACACCCGATGTGGTTGCTCGGACAGAGATGGTCTTGCACAGTCACTCTGGCTGATCACCTGCAAAATGGAAGCACCTTGAAGTGATGGGAATACTGGTGGGGTGTCTGCCACAGGCACTCCGATACTTAAGTCAGTGATGGTACTCATAAGCAAGTGAAGACGCAGAGTTTTGGTAAGGAAAATTATCCATACTTGAATAAGAGGGTAGACCTTCTATTTATAGAAGCTTCCCGGGGGCCCGGGTGTTCGGGTGACAGGATCGGGCCGATCCCTTAGCGCTCCGGTTGGTAAATAGGATTTAGGCGTGCAGGTATTGTGTCCAATAGGTCGGCATCAAGTGTCCGTGATCTGGTGTCAAGGGACACTAGGGTGGGCTGCCGCTGGCACCAGTGGGCGTAGCCCCAGCCGGAGCAAGCGGCAGAAGTCGGCGATGGGATACATGCAGCAGCTGACTATGCGTCAGATGTCAGGTGGCGGATTAAGTATTGTGACAGCGTATCGCCGCCAGTCATGTGCGTGGTACCACATGTGAGAGGTTGACCATCTGGGTCAACAATATCATCCCCGGATACTACCTTACCCGGGTACATGGCAAACCTCGATGATGAGGAAAAATATTATCCGGTGGCATGGTTCCCCGGGAAGAATCTTCTGGTCGGATCGAGTCGGGTCATCAGCATCTAGTTCAGGCAGGAGGATACGATTTTACCATCTTTAAGTGACTGATTTGTCATTGGAAATAGGATTTTATGGTCGGAACAAATTATGCCATCAACGTTCCATAACAATTTCTACTGCATTATTCAAACTTCTAAGAGCTAGTTTGTTATGGTCAGACTTTGTCGTTTCTTCGTAATTTGGTCAATTTCCAAAGCCGAACAGAGTGAGATCACAACCCCAAATGCATTATCATGGTCAACTAGTTATTCATGATAATAATACACAAGTTTTTTAGTTAAATGGTAATAAATTTTGTGGGGAAATTGAAGATGATAACGTTGGAAATTATTCAAAGGGTATGGGGTTTATATCTGACCTTTTTAGTCTAATTTGTTTGGCATCAGTAATATAATGCCGGAAGACAGGAATGTACCTTTGCCTAGTGGACATTTATGCCTTATTTTCAAGGGACAAGTTAAATTTAGGCATTTGACAGAGTTTTTAACTGCTTTTAATTTTTTTAGGTTGAAAAGTTGTCTACAAAATGTTTGGAAATTAGATGATTGTTAGAATTACTTGTTATCTTCAGATAAACTTTCAATCAAAGTCATAAAATGTGATTTTTAAAAAAATTCTTTTGAATAAACTTTCAAACTATTTATTTCATTATAATATTATAATATTGTAATACTATCGGAATACTTTCCAATGACATTAATTGGAGTTGCTGATGTTTATTGTTGAATTCGGTAGCATCTGATAGATTACCAATAACATTCAAGTTGAAAAATATTCAAAGGGTATGGGATTTATATCTGACCTTTTTTCTAATTTGTTTGGCATCAGTAATTTATTGTAGGAGGATAGGGATGTAACTTTGCCTAGTGGACATTTAAGCCTAATTATTAAGAGACAAGTTATACTTGGGATTATTCTTATTTAAAAAAAAAAGTTATATTTGGGATAGTTTTTTTTTTCTTTCTTTCGTTTTTTTCAAGACCTGTTTCACAATACTTATTAAAGGTACTTTTGATTTAGGGGTAGGTATTTAAAGAAACACTAAAAAAACTTTCAATGAAAGTCACAAAATAAACATTAAAAAAATCCTCTAAATAAACTTCAAAATTTCTAAGTTTCAATAAGACATTAAAGAGATTAGTGAATGATAATTTATATCATATAAGTTAATACTCAAAAATTATGATTAGATTGATGTCACTAGTATGCTTCAAAAAAATAAAGAAGGAAAGTACAAACAAGAAGAAAGAAGGCAAAAAAATGAAAGATTTTCCTTGATACTCACAAAGCGTTTTTGGGCGGAGGACCAGGAAAGCTGCCACCAGCTTGTTGAGAAAATGTGATTTAGGATTTTGATTTGGGACTTTTTCTTTAAATTTCTTACACAGATATTGAAGCCGTAGATTATTATTATTATTTAACTAGTCGATTGGTCAGCAAAATATATTTCATTAAAATTGCTCCTGTTGATTTAATATATATATATATATATATATATATAAGATTAATTCAATACCAACAGTGATCACTGGCTGTGGAAATCGAGAAAAAATCTGATAGATTGTCAAAAATAGTCTACCATATTACTCTCCAAGGATGGTGACTGGAGTTCTTGGTTTCGCTAGCATATGGTAGATTATCGATAGTATTTTAGTAGATTATTTTTGTGATTGTGTGGGCAATTTCAAATTAGGAGCCTAAAATCTAAAGTTTCAATATCGATACTAGAAATTTAATGTCAAGTTATGTTTTTTGTTTTTTTGTTTTTTTGTTTTTTTTTTTATCGGTTGCATTTCTGTAAACTTCTCTTCTCAAAATACGGCAAAAGTTGCATACTGGTTTACTTGAGGGCTTGACTTTTGTTTTTGTTTTGTTTTGTTTTGTTTTGTTTTTGTTTTGTTTTGTTTTGTTTTTTTTTGTTTTTTGTTTTTTTGTTTTTTGTTTTCTCTGGGCTCCATATCTTCTTGCGGCCTACGCATGACCAGATTCAGGACCCCGTTTGGCCCATACGGGGGTCTTTTCTTGGGAAGTTATTTGCCTCTTTTCAATTTGATGAATTTCCTCATGATCACCCATCATTTTCTTTAAAAAAAATTAGTAGATGTCCTTGATATAATTTCTTATTGAATAAATTAAGGTCATCTTCAACCCAAATACTCTATTTTAGAGTAAACAAATCTTTGTATTTTATAAATTATGCCCCCATACAATCTTTTTAACATATTAATCCGTTGATTGTTTTTATTTTTTAGAATTATGGATTATGAGCTTCGTAATACATGATCATTGCAGTCTTGAATGAGTATCATTAGTGCAGCAGTAAAGAAGATAAATGGATGTGTTCGACAAATTGAGAATATGCATCGTAGTGGTGCATCTGAGCAAGACATTATAAGTATTGAAAATTTAAAAATTATTTTGAACTTCTTCTTATTATGATTCAAACTTATCTTATATGTTATAATAATTTGCAGTTAAACTGATTAAAACAGTTGTACACTCAAGGAGACGGAAAAAAAAAAGGCTTCAGTTTGATCATGTTTGGAGTATTGTGAAAGACTGAAAAGTTCAAAGATCACAACCCCATTAGACGAGCTACTCAACCACAATATTTTGATCATGCCTCTTCTCAATCCGAGAATCCAACTCATGATTCTCCTACATAAGCATCTGTTGGGTTGTCCTCATTTTCTCTCAATTTAGATGATTCGGATGAAGTTGGTGGTACTTCCTCTGAACAACCTATTGGCGTTAAAAAAGCAAAATTAAAAAGAAAAATAATAGAAGAAACATCAACACAGATCAATGACCTCCGAGAAGATAACCGACAACTGCTTGACTACTTAAAAAAGAGTCAAGATAGGAGACAACAAAGAGAGGAAAACAAGATTCTATTCATAAACTTGAATTCAATTGCAGACCCATCCATTCGTGAATACACACGAAAATGAACAGTCAAAAATTTTATATAAAAGATTGCAACAACAGCAGTAACAAGAACAGCAAGATGATATGCATAGGTCTAATAATGTATTGAACTAATATTTCAATGATATTGGAGGATCCGGTACTGGTCTACCAGACTATTAAATCATTGTTCTTCTACCATAATATCTTTATGTTATCTATTTTTATGCCTTTACATTATGTATTTTGTGTTATTTTAGTTTATCACATGTAGTTGTTTAATGTATTTTATATATGCTTGTTTATGGTTTGTTTATGAATTCGAATATCTTCTCAACTTTTTAATTTATGTAAAACTTGTATGTTGATTTACTATCTTAGAAAATTTATTCAAATATTAAAATAAAAAAAGGTATAAAAAAACTAAATATAGTTTAAGATTTAAACATACAAATACTTTACATATAGAAAAATGAGTAATTTTGAAAGAAAAATTAAGTTAAGGATAACTTTATAATTTTTATTTTTACCTGAATATTACTTTAAAATTTAATTAAAAAACAAAAAAAATAATTTAGAGTATGCACAGTGATACTTCAAATATGAAGTACACTTCAAACATGAAGTACACTTCAAACATGAAGTACACTTCAAACATGAAGTACACTACGCATACTTCATATTTGAAGTAGGATATAGAGTATGGGTTCGAGCCAACCCATATTCTAAAATACTCTTCTCACACTAAAATAGCGTGGGGTTGGAGTTGCCCTAAATAGTTATATGATAGGTAGAGTATGATAACCTAACAACAAGATATAATTTTAAAACAATTAATTAGATTGAAATCATGTTGATTAGGAAGGAAAAATATGTTTATTAAATAAATTTTATGAAGATATAACTATTTAGAATTGTGCTCTACCGATACTCTTTTATGATTTTTTGCTACTTTATTAGAAAAGTGATTGATATCAAAGAGAATCTACAAGTCTACTCACTCAACTAACTTAATCTACTCCTAGATATTTATTAAATGACATAATTCTATTCTGAGAAAAGAGTACATATTTTAATTACAAGAGCATTTGTAAATTTAATAGTAGCAAATAAAACTTCTCTAAATTCTTAACAGCATTCGACCTTTTCAATCTTCATTATTATTTTTAGTACAAAACATCCATTTTTATTCACCAAGTGATGCCATACACACACTTGTATTTCCCAAAAAAAAGAAGCACTACTATTATGTATAGAGAGGAAAGGTCTTGTATCTCCAGTAATTGTAGCTTTTTGTTTAAAAATTTCTAACAACTAGTTGATTTATATGTGACTTTTTATTTATAATCATATTATAAAATAACTTTATATTTAAAATCTTATCACATGATATTAATTAAAAAATATTATACTTGAATCACTTGATTGAAACAATATATATATCACAAAACAAAAAAAAAATACAAGTGTTACAGATACATAAATATAAGCTCATATATAGAAATCAAATCTTTTTGCTACAGGTTCTATTGAGTTAGAACAACCTTGGTCATAATTTATTGAAAGAGTGGAGCCCCACCGTTGGGGAAGTAAAGACTAGATAAAACAAAGCACGTTAATATATTCAAAGGCGGCTGCAAAATCCAAGTTGTACTGCAACTACCAAAACAGCCGAATTCGTTTAATAGTTATGTAATTGTTTCTTTTGACAAAGACGAGAATGTATACATCACATATAAGATTCTCTCTCGCTTCTCTGAATTTGGCACGGTTCTTTTTTCTTTTTTTTTTTTCTTTTTCTTTTTTTTTTTGTTGGATATTTTCAATCTTTCATCCTTTTTCCAGACACTATGTTTAGCCAACATGTTTATAGATTTGTCAATAAAAGCGCACATGACTTTGCTAAAGATGACCTTATAGCTTCGATTAGATAAAGATGTTCTGAATTTGTTGTTTAGTTAGAGGGTATATCCTTTTACCCTCTCAATATCTACTGTGATATTTAATTTCTTAATGAGACAAATCATACTTTCACTTAAAAAAAAAAAAAAAAAAAAAGTCTTTCATGTCGAACTTATCTAATAAGATGTAAAAACAAAAGCTGTTATATGATATTTGTTTTGTAAATTAATTACCATCTTAATAATATCTAGCGATCATGATATGTTACAGGTAGAATATTACTTGTAGCTACATTTTCTTAAATCATTGCAATATGAAAAATACAAATTAGTTTTTTTTTTTTTTTAAATGTTGATAAAACTTTACAAGTATTTAGTAGTTGTTGAAAGATATTATACATGCAATTTTTTTAAATCTCTGTTATACTGTTATTTAAATTTAATATAGTATCTATATCTACTGAAGTGGAAGGCTTAATGCTTCGTCATGGAAGTCTTCACCAAAGATAGTTGGTATTGTATCCTATAAATAATATATATATATAT
>CM046365.1:21120048-21255904 GCA_025413025.1 Ficus hispida
TAGATAACTAGTCGGACATAGATTTGGTGACCTTGGAAATAGGGACTTAGCTTGTGGATGACCGGCCAATTTTTCCAGGGGGTATATCTGCTTCTGCCCTTGAAACGCCTTGCTGCTGTAGTAGACGGGAGTCTGCACATTGTCTTCTTCTCGGATCAAGATGGAGCTGACCGCCTTATCTGAAATGGCAAGATAAGCGTACAACACTACTCTGGGAAGTGGTTTCAATAGCAGAGGTGGACTCCCCATATATGTTTTCAGGCCCTCAAAGGCCTCTTCGCATTTGTCATCCCAACTGATCTTGCTTTGCCCTTGAGTGCTTGGAAGAATGGGAGACACTCGTCTGTAGATCTAGATACGAACCGAGAGAGGGCTGCCAGTATCCCGATCAATCTCTGGATTTCCTTGACAGTTCTCGGAGGTTGCAAGTCCACCACAGCTTATGCCTTGACCGGGTTAAACTCGATGCCCCGGTAGTTCAACCCGGTCAAGGCATAAGCTGGCGGGGTTTAACTTCATCGTGTAATGCCGTAGGGTATTGAAACAATCTTAGAGATCCTTAACGTGGTCTCCATAGACTTCTCGATGAATTGAGCAAACATCTTGTTCATGAACCGTTGGTAGGTCACTCCGGCATTCTTTAGTCCGAACGACATGACCTAATAACAATAGAGCCCTTAGTTCGTCATGAATGCCGTTTGGCCTGGTCAGATTTGCTCAGTAGGATTTGGTTATATCTCGAGTAGATGTCCATGAAGCTCAGCAGTTCGTGTCCGCGGTCATGTCCACTAGCTGATCTATTTGGAAAAGGGAAAAGCAGTCATTGGGGCAAGATTGTTTAGGTCCGTGTAGTCAATACAAACCCACCACTTCCCGCTGGAATTTTTTACCAGGACTACATTTGCAAGCCATTTTGGGTATGTTACTTCCCAGATAAAACATACTACGAGCAGTTTCTTTACCTCCGTATTGATGGCTTATCTTGTGATTAAATAGGAATTAAAAGATGGTACATCCTCGCACACGAGTAAACCTAAACCCGCAAGAGTCTGATTTTGCGAATATAGTGGGTACTTTACAACAGCAATTGCTGGAACAATAACAAGAAATAAATCGGCTTTGTGAACAAATAGCTCGTTTGAATCAAGTACCTCACACTAACAAAGTTCCACCCCAAGATAACCCTGTACCCCCAATAGCTCCCCAGGTACTGAGATTCGTCAAAGGGTTCCATGGAATTTTGAAGTCCCGTTAGCACCCGCTGGGATACAAGAACCCACCCTTAGTTTGGGAGGACCCGTTGTATGAGCGGTTTAGACGAATAAAGGCGTCTAAATTTGAGGGACCCACGAACCCGATAGAAACCGATAATTGGTTAATTGACATCCAAATGATTTTGGATTTTATGGGACTTACAGAACAGGAAAAGGTTCTTTGTGCTTCTTTTTCTCTTAAGAATGATGCACGACATTGGTGGATGACAGTCCAAATACACATAGATATTGCGAATATGAGTTAGCAGAATTTTGTAGCTGAGTTTAGAATAATGTACTACAACAAAGAAATCCTTACAGCTCAACAAGATGAGTTCAATAGTTTGAAACAAGGGTCGATGATAGTATTGGAAGCTGTCAAGAAATTTAAACAACTAGCCCGCCTGTGTCTAGAACTTGTACCGAACGAAACAGAGAAAGTAAGAAGAATGATGAAGATATTTTGAACGGACATTGTCAAATAAGTTAGTGCTGGAAGCAGCCCTCCAACCCTTGTAGCCAATTATATAAGTCGGGCTATATGAGCTGAGTACTGCATTAACCAGGATAAGGAGGCAAAGACTCAGATTTTTAAAACTAAGAAAGAAGAAAAAGCTATGATGAAGCAGACACAGCTTAAGCAGAACTAGGAATCTTACCGAAGGGTCAGACCAATAATTCTGCCTAGAATTCCAAACAGTTTGGGAAGAACAAAAGGAAAAAGAATGATGCTAGCAAGGGATAATAGAGGAATTACCCTCAAAAGAAGAACAACCGAGGAAATGGGGGTAATAACAATAACTATCCCGTGTGCGCCCAATGTGGAAAGAAGCATTTGGGAGTGTGTAGATTAGGGACAAACACCTGCTACCTTTGTGGTAAGGAAGGCCACTATGCGAGGAATTGCACCTTAGATAGCTAGAACCAGAACACTCAGCACCCAAATAAGAATTCAAGTAGCCAGTTGTATGCGGTGCAAGCAAAGATCAAAGGCCCTTCGATCGCACAAAGAAGACTAAAGGCTTCTAAACCCAAGCTAGGATATATATGCCTACACAAAAGGGGATGTTGAAGCCGGAACTTTTCACGTGGTAACAGGTCAGATTTCTATCACCACATATGAAGTAATTGCCCTATTTGATTATGGTGCCATCCATTCATTTATGTCAATGGAGTTTGTCCAGAAATTAGGAAGAGGAGTTGTTAATCTAAAGCAACCCTTCAGAATCATCCTTCCGTCCAGAGAAATTTTGTTGTCCGGCAAAATGTTCCGATAGTCATTTTGGTAGAAAGCTTTATGTAGATCTCATTGTGGTTAAGCTTCAAGATTGTGATGTTATCTTAGGAATGGACTTCTTAGGTAAATACAATGCTAAAATTGATTTTCGAAAGCATTGTGTTATGTTTAGCCCTTTTGGCGAGGAGGAATGATAGGTCGTTGCAGATGTGCATCGATTCCCATAAGGAGCAGCGGTTTTGTTCATCAAAAAGAAGGATAGGTCGTTACAGATGTGCATCGATTATCGTGAGCTGAAGAAGATTATGATTAAGAATAAGTAACCCCTCCCTAGAATTGATGATTTTTTTGATCAACTCAGGAGAGCAGCAGTATTCTCGAAGTTGACTTGCGATCGAGATACCATCAACTCAGAATTAAGCAGGCGAATATTCCTAAGACAACATTTGAACATGTTATGGGTATTATGAGTTTCTTATCATGCCATTTGGATTAACCAATGCACCAGTTGCTTTTATAGATCTTATGAACTGGGTGTTCAAAAAGTACTTAGATAAGTCTGTAAGCATCTTCATTGGCGATATTCTAGTCTATTCAAGGTCTAGGAAGGCACATGAGCAACACCTCAGGATGGTTTGGAGACATTAAGATGGAATCAACTCTATGCCAAGTTCACAAAATGTGAATTTTGAATGGAAAAAGTTCATTTCTTAGGCCACGTAGTTAAAGGAAGGAATTTGTCGATCCTACTAAAGTGGAGACGGTCAGTAAATGGCCACTATCAAAAAATGTTACAGAGATACAGATTTTCTTGGAATAGCCGGATACTATCGATGCTTCGTTGAAGAATTTTCCAAGATAGCTGCTCCTTTTATAGGCCTTACTCGAAAAGGAAGAAGTTTGAGTGGATGCAAAACTATGAAGAAAACTTTTAAGAGCTCAAGAGGAGGCTTACTAGTGCACCGTATAATAATTCCTAACGTGGATGTAGGGAATTTGTAATTTATAGTGACACTTCTAAAACCGGACTAGAGGCTGTCCTAATGCAAAAGGCAAGATAGTCGTCTATGATTCACGACAGTTAAAGGATCATGAATGGAATTATCTGACGCACGATTTAGAGCTCACAGCAGTAGTTTTCGCATTAAAAATATAGAGACACTATTTGTATCGGAATAGATGTAAAATCTATACTGATCATCAAAGTCTCAAATACATCTTTACCCTAAAGGAGCTCAATATGAGACGGTGTAGATGGTTGAAACTCATGAAGGATTACGATTGTGAAATTCTTACCAACTTGAAAAGTAAATAGAATAGCAGATGTTCTAAGAAGGAAATCATCTAATATGATGATGACTCTTGGAATGTTGCCAAAGCTACTTCAAAAGGAAATTTTGATTTCAATATGGAGATGATAACTGGGAAATTATCTGCTCTGACTCTCCAATCCAATCTCTTAGAATCTATTAAACTCCATCAAGGAAGGACCCCTTTCTGCTTAAGCCGTAACTTTTCCTTAGAGAAAAGAATATAGAATTCAAGGCCTCTACGGATGGAATAATCTATTTCAAGGGAAGGAATTGTGTTCCTAACTTTGCGTTTCTTAAGAAACAAATCATGTCAGAAGCACACGTGACGTCATACTCGGTACATCCTAGAGCTTCCAAGATGTACGGAGACCTCAGAGAAAACTATTGGTGGCCAAACATGAAAAATGAGATTGATGACTTTGTGTCAAAATGCTTAACTTGTCAGAAAGTTAAAGCTGGCGGACTTCATCAGAAAATTGAGCTTTTAGAATGGAAATAGGAACAAACTATTATGGATTTTGTAGTTGGATTACCCTGGACCAGAAGTGGGAATGACACGATTTGGGTCATTATTGATAGATTAACCAAATCAAACCACTTTATTACTATCAAGGCTACCTTTTTAGTAGAAAACTTGCTGAAATTTACGTATCCCAGATTGTTATGCTGTATGGAGTGCCAAAATCTATCATTTCAGATTGTGATAGGCATTTTATCTCCCAATTTGGGACGAGCGTTCACACTGCTATAGGGTCAAAATTGAAGTTCAGTGTAGCTTTTCACCCCCAAACAATTAGAAAATCGGAACAAACAATCCAAATACTAGAAGAGATGTTGAGATCATGTGTTTTGGATTTCAAGGGAAGTTGGGATCAGAAGCTACCTTTGATCGAATTTCTTGTAATAACAGTTGTCACACCTCAATTGGTATGGCTCCATTTGAAGCGTTATATGGAAGGAAATATCTATCTCCCATTCATTGGGAAGAAGTTGGACAAATTAGTTTCAAACTACGGATTTCAATAGAAAAACCTCAGAGGATATCAGGAAAATCAAATAGAGACTCGACATAGCTTTTAGTTGACAGAAAAGTTATGCCAATAAATGTCGAAGGCCTTTAGAATTCTAAGTTGGAGACTCTATTTTCATTAAGATTGCTTCTATGGAGGAAATAATGAGGTTTCGTTAAAAAGAAAAGCTAGTCCAAGATATACAGGACCACTTGAAAATCCTTGAGAAGATTGGAAAAGTAGCTTACAAGCTTGCTTTGCTACCAAATTAGCTTCTGTGCATGAAATTTTCCACGTCTCGATGCTGAAAAAGTGTGTACCTGATCCTTCCCATGTTCTAAGTTAAGAACCTATTGAAATCCAAACTAATTTAACGTACAAAGAAAAGCCAGTCCAGATTCTAATCGAGAAGAAAAGGTTTTAAGAAACAAAGCGATTCCTATGGTTAAAGTGTTATGGCGGAATCATAATGTTGAAGAAGCAATTTGGGAACTAGAAGAGGATATGAGAAAAAGCTATCCCAACTTATTTTAATTTTCGGGGACGAAAATTTTTAAAGGGGTAGATTCTAATAGCCAATCTTTTTACAAATTCACGATTTCCTTTTTAAGGAATTGAGGTTTGTACTATGTATATTTATGTGAAATATATGGCCTGATTTATCAAAATGTGTGTGAGTTCTTATAACATTATAAGAATTAATAATAGTTTATTTAGTCAAGTATAAGCCTTTTGATGAAAGAGGCGGAATAAGGATTACGATTTTATTCCGGTCAACATTTGACCAGGATGATTTAAGATATGATTAAAATGGTACTGTGGTATAATAAATAGTATAAAAATTATACTGCGATAAACCGTCATTATAGATAAAAAGAATGAAAAAGGCACAGGACCACTCTAGAAAAATTAGGTATAATATTTAGAGGAATAAGGACTCAGTAGCTTCAAGTCTTAAAAAAACCTACACGCAGTCCAGTTAAGTGCAGATAAATTCTGGATTGCAGTTTATATTAAGATAGGATGATTCTTATTTACTCCATATTGGAAACAGAGGGTAACCTATCGTTGTGCCTCATTAGAACAACAAACCCAGAATCTATGATAACCTATAAATACAACTCTGCATACAGCATAGACAAACTGTTTTATTGCTTTGCATGTTTTCAAAGCTCATGCATTAATGTTTGTAATGCATATGTTGTATGTAATATTATTATTGTGGTATCATATAAGCATGCTCACTAATAATAAATTACATGGTAAGAATACAATCAAGTTTTAAGTAAGAAACTGTTTTTAAGAAACCGTTTTCAAGTAAGAAACCGTTTTCAAGAAAGAAATTGTTTTCAATGTGTTTCAAGTATAATGTTAAGCTAGTTTTCTCTTATCATACCGACCTACTACGAGAACGGGTTTGGTCCATGGTTTGAGTTGGACTGGTTTGACCACTCCAACCACTCCATGGCTGCGCACCATGGTACGTACACTCATGTTATGTAAGGGCCCTAAATATACTAACCTAAGAAGCATAATGAAAGCATAATTGGTACATGCATTATTTATTATGAAATATTTTGCGGAGATAGTTATACTTGCTGGGTGAAAGCTCATGACTTATGTTTAACTGTAAGTAAGCTCCTATAGGCAATACTTGATGCAAGACGGTGGAGCATGGCATGGCTAGCTATGAAACTTCGGGTTAGATACCACTACGCGTTTTGAAATAAAATGTTTATTTGTTACTAGTACGATTTGCAGTGTGTTAAAATGAGTTTGAAACTCCAATACTCAACTAAGTATATATATATATATATATATATATATATATATAAGTATATGATTGATTTAGGTTTTTAAGTTATAAAAAAAAAATTTATTCTGTATTTCTGCAATGTTAAGTAAGTTAAGCAATTAAGTAAGATAAGTATGGTAACGGCCTACGTAAGGCGGGTCATTACTCCTGTATCAAGGTGTCATTAGAACAACTTTTTACTTGCATTATGGTCTTATCGAAGCGGCCGAGGTACTCCTTGAGTGGTTCACTCTCGCCTTGTTTGATCCCAAACAAGTATGAGGTCTCCATCTTTTTGGCCTTCGAACCCAAGAATGCTGCTGTAAAGGCGTCCGCTAGTTGTTTGAATGAGCTGATTGATCTGGACATCAATCTCCGATACCATTACCGGGCAGCGCCAGTCAAGGTTAGGCAAAAAGACTTACAAAGAGTGGCCTCGTTGGTGTTATGTATAAGCATGTACGCTTGATAGTTCTCGAGGTGTTTGTCCGCATCCGTGGAGCCATCATAGGATGCTGTGGACGGCATCTTGAACCTGGCCAGGTATGGTGAGACCACGATCTTCTGGGTGAAGGGGGATGGACCGTTCTGACTTGCTCTAGTCTATACCGCTCGCCCATAAGCAGGTCGAGCTGCCGCTCGAGGTGGTCTAACTTGTTCTGGTCATCCTTCTCTGTCTTCATCGGTTTATCGACGGAGCGATCTCAGACCCGGTGCCGGTTGATCCCGGCCCTTCCTAGACGGTCGAACACGGAGGTTGTGCTCCCTCGCACATTCACCGTCTCTCTCCAGTTTCGGTCCGGGTCATGTCTTGTAGTCGCCTGCAGTGCAGCTGCACTCGAGCGTGTGACCTGGTTACGGCTCCTCGAGCGTTCTCTATCCGAGTCGTATTCCTTATCTCACTGTTAATGTCTGAGGCTCTCTCGGTTAGTCCGGTCAATCCTCCGGTCAGCCATGGGTGACAGGTACCGCGGTTGGCCGGCCGGCCGACCTAGGTTGCCTGGTCGGCGTAAAGTCGACTGCTTCTGGTTGTGCTTGGGGGTGCTGGATATTTTACGATTCTCAGAAAGATTCCATGAGCACCTGTACGATCTCGGTCAAGCTTTGGACATTCCCGGTGAGGATTTCTGTTTGTGTGGGTTTGTGCTGTGCTCGTGCACCTCGCTGACACTGGGGTCACTGGGTACTCTGTGAACTAGTTAGAACAAGATTGTCAAGGCCTTAGATGTCCTGGCTGGCTCACTCGTCCATGGCTTTATCGTGATCGGGCACTTGGGGAGCGTTTGTGGTGAGATTGTGGTTGCTGGAAAAGCAGGGGCCCTCTTTCTAATGCCAAATGTTGATGCCAAAAATCTCCGGCACAACACCCGATGTGGTTGCTCGGACAGAGATGGTCTTGCACAGTCACTCTGGCTGATCACCTGCAAAATGGAAGCACCTTGAAGTGATGGGAATACTGGTGGGGTGTCTGCCACAGGCACTCCGATACTTAAGTCAGTGAGGTACTCATAAGCAAGTGAAGACGCAGAGTTTTGGTAAGGAAAATTATCCATACTTGAATAAGAGGGTAGACCTTCTATTTATAGAAGCTTCCCGGGGGCCCGGGTGTTCGGGTGACAGGATCGGGCCGATCCCTTAGCGCTCCGGTTGGTAAATAGGATTTAGGCGTGCAGGTATTGTGTCCAATAGGTCGGCATCAAGTGTCCGTGATCTGGTGTCAAGAGACGCTAGGGTGGGCTGCCGCTGGCACCAGTGGGCGTAGCCCCAGCCGGAGCAAGCGGCAGAAGTCGGCGATGGGATACATGCAGCAGCTGACTATGCGTCAGATGTCAGGTGGCGGATTAAGTATTGTGACAGCGCACCGCCGCCAGTCATGTGCGTGGTACCACATGTGAGAGGTTGACCATCTGGGTCAACAATATCATCCCCGGATACTACCTTACCCGGGTACATGGCAAACCTCGATGATGAGGAAAAATATTATCCGGTGGCATGGTTCCCCGGGAAGAATCTTCTAGTCGAATCGAGTCGGGTCATCAACATCTAGTTCAGGCAGGAGGATACGATTTTACCATCTTTAAGTGACTGATTTGTCATTGGAAATAGGATTTTATGGTCGGAACAAATTATGCCATCAACGTTCCATAACAATTTCTACTGCATTATTCAAACTTCTAAGAGCTAGTTTGTTATGGTCAGACTTTGTCGTTTCTTCGTAATTTGGTCAATTTCCAAAGCCGAACAGAGTGAGATCACAACCCCAAATGCATTATCATGGTCAACTAGTTATTCATGATAATAATACACAAGTTTTTTAGTTAAATGGTAATAAATTTTGTGGGGAAATTGAAGATGATAACGTTGGAAATTATTCAAAGGGTATGGGGTTTATATCTGACCTTTTTAGTCTAATTTGTTTGGCATCAGTAATATAATGCCGGAAGACAGGAATGTACCTTTGCCTAGTGGACATTTATGCCTTATTTTCAAGGGACAAGTTAAATTTAGGCATTTGACAGAGTTTTTAACTGCTTTTAATTTTTTTAGGTTGAAAAGTTGTCTACAAAATGTTTGGAAATTAGATGATTGTTAGAATTACTTGTTATCTTCAGATAAACTTTCAATCAAAGTCATAAAATGTGATTTTTAAAAAAATTCTTTTGAATAAACTTCCAAACTATTTATTTCATTATAATATTATAATATTGTAATACTATCGGAATACTTTCCAATGACATTAATTGGAGTTGCTGGTGTTTATTGTTGAATTCGGTAGCATCTGATAGATTACCAATAACATTCAAGTTGAAAAATATTCAAAGGGTATGGGATTTATATCTGACCTTTTTTCTAATTTGTTTGGCATCAGTAATTTATTGTAGGAGGATAGGGATGTAACTTTGCCTAGTGGACATTTAAGCCTAATTATTAAGAGACAAGTTATACTTGGGATTATTCTTATTTAAAAAAAAAAAGTTATATTTGGGATAGTTTTTTTTTTTCTTTCTTTCGTTTTTTTCAAGACCTGTTTCACAATACTTATTAAAAGGTACTTTTGATTTAGGGGTAGGTATTTAAAGAAACACTAAAAAAACTTTCAATGAAAGTCACAAAATAAACATTAAAAAAATCCTCTAAATAAACTTCAAAATTTCTAAGTTTCAATAAGACATTAAAGAGATTAGTGAATGATAATTTATATCATATAAGTTAGTACTCAAAAATTATGATTAGATTGATGTCACTAGTATGCTTCAAAAAAATAAAGAAGGAAAGTACAAACAAGAAGAAAGAAGGCAAAAAAATGAAAGATTTTCCTTGATACTCACAAAGCGTTTTTGGGCGGAGGACCAGGAAAGCTGCCACCAGCTTGTTGAGAAAATGTGATTTAGGATTTTGATTTGGGACTTTTTCTTTAAATTTCTTACACAGATATTGAAGCCGTAGATTATTATTATTATTTAACTAGTCGATTGGTCAGCAAAATATATTTCATTAAAATTGCTCCTGTTGATTTAATATATATATATATATATATAAGATTAATTCAATACCAACAGTGATCACTGGCTGTGGAAATCGAGAAAAAATCTGATAGATTGTCAAAAATAGTCTACCATATTACTCTCCAAGGATGGTGACTGGAGTTCTTGGTTTCGCTAGCATATGGTAGATTATCGATAGTATTTTAGTAGATTATTTTTGTGATTGTGTGGGCAATTTCAAATTAGGAGCCTAAAATCTAAAGTTTCAATATCGATACTAGAAATTTAATGTCAAGTTTTGTTTTTTGTTTTTTTGTTTTTTTGTTTTTTTTTTTATCGGTTGCATTTCTGTAAACTTCTCTTCTCAAAATACGGCAAAAGTTGCATACTGGTTTACTTGAGGGCTTGACTTTTGTTTTTGTTTTGTTTTGTTTTGTTTTGTTTTGTTTTGTTTTGTTTTTGTTTTTTGTTTTTTTGTTTTTTGTTTTCTCTGGGCTCCATATCTTCTTGCGGCCTACGCATGACCAGATTCAGGACCCCGTTTGGCCCATACGGGGGTCTTTTCTTGGGAAGTTATTTGCCTCTTTTCAATTTGATGAATTTCCTCATGATCACCCATCATTTTCTTTAAAAAAAATTAGTAGATGTCCTTGATATAATTTCTTATTGAATAAATTAAGGTCATCTTCAACCCAAATATTCTATTTTAGAGTAAACAAATTTTTGTATTTTATAAATTATGCCCCCATACAATCTTTTTAACATATTAATCCGTTGATTGTTTTTATTTTTTAGAATTATGGATTATGAGCTTCGTAATACATGATCATTGCAGTCTTGAATGAGTATCATTAGTGCAGCAGTAAAGAAGATAAATGGATGTGTTCGACAAATTGAGAATATGCATCGTAGTGGTGCATCTGAGCAAGACATTATAAGTATTGAAAATTTAAAAATTATTTTGAACTTCTTCTTATTATGATTCAAACTTATCTTATATGTTATAATAATTTGCAGTTAAACTGATTAAAACAGTTGTACACTCAAGGAGACGGAAAAAAAAAAGGCTTCAAGTTTGATCATGTTTGGAGTATTGTGAAAGACTGAAAAGTTCAAAGATCACAACCCCATTAGACGAGCTACTCAACCACAATATTTTGATCATGCCTCTTCTCAATCCGAGAATCCAACTCATGATTCTCCTACACAAGCATCTGTTGGGTTGTCCTCATTTTCTCTCAATTTAGATGATTCGGATGAAGTTGGTGGTACTTCCTCTGAACAACCTATTGGCGTTAAAAAAGCAAAATTAAAAAGAAAAATAATAGAAGAAACATCAACACAGATCAATGACCTCCGAGAAGATAACCGACAACTGCTTGACTACTTAAAAAAGAGTCAAGATAGGAGACAACAAAGAGAGGAAAACAAGATTCTATTCATAAACTTGAATTCAATTGCAGACCCATCCATTCGTGAATACACACGAAAATGAACAGTCAAAAATTTTATATAAAAGATTGCAACAACAGCAGTAACAAGAACAGCAAGATGATATGCATAGGTCTAATAATGTATTGAACTAATATTTCAATGATATTGGAGGATCCGGTACTGGTCTACCAGACTATTAAATCATTGTTCTTCTACCATAATATCTTTATGTTATCTATTTTTATGCCTTTACATTATGTATTTTGTGTTATTTTTAGTTTATCACATGTAGTTGTTTAATGTATTTTTATATATGCTTGTTTATGGTTTGTTTATGAATTAGAATATCTTCTCAACTTTTTAATTTATGTAAAACTTGTATGTTGATTTACTATCTTAGAAAATTTATTCAAAATATTAAAATAAAAAAAGGTATAAAAAAACTAAATATAGTTTAAGATTTAAACATACAAATACTTTACATATAGAAAAATGAGTAATTTTGAAAGAAAAATTAAGTTAAGGATAACTTTATAATTTTTATTTTTACCTGAATATTACTTTAAAATTTAATTAAAAAACAAAAAAAATAATTTAGAGTATGCACAGTGATACTTCAAATATGAAGTACACTTCAAACATGAAGTACACTTCAAACATGAAGTACACTACGCATACTTCATATTTGAAGTAGGATATAGAGTATGGGTTCGAGCCAACCCATATTCTAAAATACTCTTCTCACACTAAAATAGCGTGGGGTTGGAGTTGCCCTAAATAGTTATATGATAGGTAGAGTATGATAACCTAACAACAAGATATAATTTTAAAACAATTAATTAGATTGAAATCATGTTGATTAGGAAGGAAAAATATGTTTATTAAATAAATTTTATGAAGATATAACTATTTAGAATTGTGCTCTACCGATACTCTTTTATGATTTTTTGCTACTTTATTAGAAAAGTGATTGATATCAAAGAGAATCTACAAGTCTACTCACTCAACTAACTTAATCTACTCCTAGATATTTATTAAATGACATAATTCTATTCTGAGAAAAGAGTACATATTTTAATTACAAGAGCATTTGTAAATTTAATAGTAGCAAATAAAACTTCTCTAAATTCTTAACAGCATTCGACCTTTTCAATCTTCATTATTATTTTTAGTACAAAACATCCATTTTTATTCACCAAGTGATGCCATACACACACTTGTATTTCCCAAAAAAAAGAAGCACTACTATTATGTATAGAGAGGAAAGGTCTTGTATCTCCAGTAATTGTAGCTTTTTGTTTAAAAATTTCTAACAACTAGTTGATTTATATGTGACTTTTTATTTATAATCATATTATAAAATAACTTTATATTTAAAATCTTATCACATGATATTAATTAAAAAATATTATACTTGAATCACTGATTGAAACAATATATATATCACAAAAAAAAAAAAATACAAGTGTTACAGATACATAAATATAAGCTCATATATAGAAATCAAATCTTTTTGCTACAGGTTCTATTGAGTTAGAACAACCTTGGTCATAATTTATTGAAAGAGTGGAGCCCCACCGTTGGGGAAAGTAAAGACTAGATAAAACAAAGCACGTTAATATATTCAAAGCGGCTGCAAAATCCAAGTTGTACTGCAACTACCAAAACAGCCGAATTCGTTTAATAGTTATGTAATTGTTTCTTTTGACAAAGACGAGAATGTATACATCACATATAAGATTCTCTCTCGCTTCTCTGAATTTGGCACGGTTCTTTTTTCTTTTTTTTTTTCTTTTTTCTTTTTTTTTTGTTGGATATTTTCAATCTTTCATCCTTTTTCCAGACACTATGTTTAGCCAACATGTTTATAGATTTGTCAATAAAAGCGCACATGACTTTGCTAAAGATGACCTTATAGCTTCGATTAGATAAAGATGTTCTGAATTTGTTGTTTAGTTAGAGGGTATATCCTTTTACCCTGTCAATGTCTACTGTGATTTTAAATTTTCTTAATGAGACAAATCATACTTTCACTTAAAAAAAAAAAAAAAAAAAAAGTCTTTCATGTCGAACTTATCTAATAAGATGTAAAAACAAAAGCTGTTATATGATATTTGTTTTGTAAATTAATTACCATCTTAATAATATCTAGCGATCATGATATGTTACAGGTAGAATATTACTTGTAGCTACATTTTCTTAAATCATTGCAATATGAAAAATACAAATTAGTTTTTTTTTTTTTTAAATGTTGATAAAACTTTACAAGTATTTAGTAGTTGTTGAAAGATATTATACATGCAATTTTTTTAAATCTCTGTTATACTGTTATTTAAATTTAATATAGTATCTATATCTACTGAAGTGGAAGGCTTAATGCTTCGTCATGGAAGTCTTCACCAAAGATAGTTGGTATTGTATCCTATAAATGAATATATATATATATATATATAGAAAAATTAATGTTCACGAATATTCTTCTTTAAATTAATTAAGCACCGAATATGTCAACGAACGTGCGTGGAAAGTGACGGAGAAATGAGAAACACATATAAACATAGTTGGACTCCTCTAATCAAGTCAGAAATACTCAGATTGAGATACATAATATACTCATAATTATATCTCAATTCCCCACTTGCGTACCCATTTTGGGTTTTGCAAACAAGAATTATAACCCTATTTAACCAAGATTTATGTACTGAAAATGTCATACAAAAACACCCAGCACACAAAAGGTCAAATATATTATAACAAAGTCTCTGTACACACACAATTAATTAATTAATTAATTAATCAATCAGTGTAACATTTTTAATTTGTTACGCTGACTCGCATCTTCTGGGACTAGTGGTAGTACTACTCTTATTAGGAGTGGTTGAACTGTTGGTCTCCGATAAGAGCATGTTTGCACGCAGAGCAGTGACTAGCATTAAGATCAAACAGACCAAAAAGGAGAGAGCTGATAAGACCAGCATTAACGCATGAGCTACACCACCTTTCACCTCCTCTGAATACTCAGTGGCAGCTACTGCCAGCACTGTCAACGGAAACGAGTATGCCCACCACGCCACGTTGAATTTCTTCATTGATTTCTTGAACAATGTTGGCCTTGAAACCTGTTTTTGCCAATTAATAAATTCAACAAATTAAAAACTGGTATTCTACTACTAATAATATATATATATAGATACATACGTATACTAGTGGTTGCTTTAAATGGATATTAGAAGTATGCTACTTTGATTTTACTTCATGGGCATTTGAAAATTAGAAGTGGTCCTTTTGGCTGTAGTCCGCTTCAACTTGGAACCACTTTGGTGAACTGACAAATGACAATCCATTGATGTTTTAATAAAACTCAAAACTCTAGATGTTGCTTTCATTGTGAAAACGACAACCAGGATTGGCTGCATCTAGACACAAAATCTCTACTTATCCTACATGTTTGGACTTTTTTTAATACCTAAGACCATATCCATCTTTACGCCATCAAAACACAAACTCTGTTTTTAATTGTCCCCCTTAATTTACATTCTTTTTTTACTATTCATCAATGCCATTAATATGCTTACCAAGGACATGAATAGGAACAAGGAGAGGAAGAAAAGCATCTTGGAGGCGGAATCAAACTCGCCGGAGATGGAGCTCCAAGCCAAGCTGGCCACACTAGGAGCTCCAAAGAACAAGAAAAAGACCGGCCTCAGCATCGCCGGAAGGCTATTACTCCCCGCCAGTCTCTGATACAGCGTCACAAAGAGCACCAAATAATGCGCCATTCCTAGTGAAAACATGCACACGGCGCTCTCTTTCCACCCCATCTCCGCCGCCGCCCTCGCAGCCACCAAGTTCCCTATCACCGACACCTGGCTCGTAGGATTAGCCACCGTGGACAGAAATCGCTTCCCCTTGGTGAACCACTGGCCGTAGATCTTGACGTCAAGGGCCACAACCGGAATGACGAATCCCCACCACAGCACTTGGTAGTAGAGAGTCTTTGGGGTGATGAACGGCGAGGATTGAAGCAAGAGGAGCCAAGAGATCCACGGCGCGAAGAGGTAGTTCACCCCCACGTGGTGGAAGAACTCGGCCTTAACCATGTCGAAGTGGAACAAACATCTGAGGACGTAGAGAAGCGATAGAGTGGACAGTGTGAAGAGGGCTAGGGACCATAAGAAGCTGAAGGCCGTCGGCGGCACCATGCGAAACACGCTTCGCAGACCATGGGCGTCGTCGTTTGGCTCCATCAGGATCTTCCATAGCAAAGCCTGGCTGCATAGAGATAGGCTTATGCGAAAGTAACCCGCGTGGAATTTTGTTAGGATCGGTGATAGTATTATTATTGGCCGCTTGATGAGGATCACGGCATTCTTCTGATCATGATCATCAGGGAGGACACGATTTGGTTTTACTTCTTGATCCGTGGGTGTTGATTCAACCACAAGATCGATTTGTGTTTGTGCAGATTGTTTCTGATCCATTTCTTTTGCATTTTACGTTTTGTGAGGTCCGAGTTTTGCGCATATATATATATAGGCATTGTGTGGAAGTAGTGACACTATTGCGTATGGAATTGAGGGATTAGAAAAAGGAAAATAAAATAAAAATGGATGTATATATAGTCAAGGGTACATAAAAAGGGACTGAAAGGCGGCCGATGTGAGTCGTTAGCAAGCCCTTTTGGACTAATTTGTGCTTGTGCGTGGATTGTGGTCACGACTCAAGAATGATAATGACTCGTTTTGAACTTCTTTACAGCTAGATATAGAGCTTTAGAGAGGACCCACTGCCTCTCTATATTTCACATTGTTTCTTTTCTGGTGTGCTAATTGCTATATATACACATGGTTGGTTTCCTATTCGGTATTGGATGATATCCATTAATATGAACTTCAATTACGATGGATGTGAACTTCAATTATTATAAATATGAATTCATACTAAAAGAAAGGTAAAATAAGAGGAATTTATATTCACTTTATCCACATTTCCTTCTGCATGAATCCAAATTCATAATAACTAAAATTCACATACTAGATACCATACAGTAGCAAATACAAGACTTTACATATATACATATATATATATATATAGACAAGGATCCATGAAGAAGATTGGAATTTCTAATGTTTTTAATGTCTCCGAGTTAGGTGTTAAAGTACCAAATCCTTAATTAGTGGGTTCACTTGCTCTAATGGATTGTTAGAGACCAACTTGATACAAGTTTTTGTTTCATATATATTCTTTTCTTTTTTTCTTTACCAAAGTTAATTGGTCGAGTATGTTAGGTTTCTATTTTTTTTTTTTTTTTTTTTTGAAAAGGTACGTTTGGTTTTCTAAGGTCAACAGGTCATGTAAAAGAAGGTAATTAAACCATCTTAGCATTAATAATCATAGCAAGTTAATTTTCCAATGCTAGGACTAGCTAGGAGGACAGATCTATTTCTTTTTTTTCTTTTTCATTTTTTTTATTGTGTACATACGTAAGAGCTATATAATATAGCTATATTTATATAGTAGGACGCGTATAATATTTTGGATTTTATTTATATGTATATGATATATATATATATATATATATATCTATACACATATAGGCTCATATATCCATTGTCTTACATATTTTTATATTTATATGGTGTATGTGAATATTATTTGTTAGGTTTGGACTTGGGATCGAAGATTCCTATCTAGAACGTTGGTACGATCAAAGAAATAAGTTGTCTTTTTCTCAGCAGGATGAGCTAGCGGTGCGAAGAATTAATCGTTATACATGAATTATGTCTATGGGGCAGTCATGTCCAGCTTCGTGAAGCACGTTTTAGGGCCCTTCAATATCTTAGTCTTGAAATCTCTTAATCGCAGGGGAAAAAAACAAACTTAAATAAAAGTTTTTATATATATAGAGGAATACTACAGTCCCGTTTAGTATTGTTTCCAAAACGTTTTGAAAAGAAATCTCATGATTTCTAATAAAGTTGTGATAAAAATGACTCTGATATAGTTTTTATTAGTTTAATATCCGTACGTTGCATAGGAAAGAAAGAAAAAATAAATAAATAAATTGAGTATTATATAATAAAAAACACTTAATTAAAATAAATATTATAATTATAATAAGTATAATTCTTTCTAAAATTCTCCTAATAGCGAAGATGTAAAATCAAACTGATAATAGTACTAACAATAATAAAAACGAAAAGAAAATCAAAAAAATAAAAAAATTTCCGTAGTCATACTCATTTAAAGAAAAAAATTAAAACAAAAAACAAAAAAACAAAAATCTTTAGATTCAAAAGAACCGGAAAAAACTAACCCTAACAAAAAAAATTATAACAAAATAAAATATATATCTCATTTTCTCCTTTTTTTACTGTTTTTAAAAAAACCAAAAAAACAAAAAAAAAATAAATTTTTATCAGGTTATATACCTGCAAAAACATTAAAAAAAGATTTTTAAAATATAAAACAAAACAAACAAAAAAGACAAAAAAAAATGCCTGCAGAATCCCAAAAAAAAAAAAAGGTCTTTAAAAAGAACAAAAAAGACAAAAAAAAACAAAAAAAATCCAAAATAAAGATAAAAAAATTTAAAATAAAAAATCGTTTAAAAATTAAAAAAAGACATAGTGAGCAAAAATACAATACAATAATATATCGGAATCTAATGTCTAAAATTTAGCATCCATTAAAAAAATGGCAAAAACAATATTAAGGAAAAAGAACAAACTCTAAAAGGGATAAAACTGACAACACTTTGTAGGAAAAAGAAAAACAACTAAAAAGAGGATAAAAAGGAATAACACTGTAACAAAAAAAAAGTAATACAAAGAAGGGTAATTACCCTTTTAATTTTTTGATATTATAATTTAATTATGTTAATTCAATTTTTAAATAAGTTAATTCAGTTCTTTTTTATTTCTATGTAATTTTTTAAAAAATTTAACATTTTATAATTTCTAAATATTATTATTTATGCATGTTTATTTTACATAAAATTAATTAAATAAAATATTACTCTTTAATTTATAGTTTAATTTACTTAGTTTTTATTTTTCGTTGGTATATATGATATTGTTTTATTAAAAAATTTTATTTACTTGTTAAATTAATTTTTTTATTATGTTAACTTTTTTTTTGCACAGTAAATTTTTTTGACTTGAATACTTTGTAATTCCTATATGTTTTTTTTTTTTTGCCTCTAAATTTTTTTCAATTGAGTATTTTGTAATTTCTATATATTGTTTTACTCATGTAGTGTTATTTTACGTATTTAAAATTAATTGGAGTAAATTATTTTAACTTTCTTAATATATATTTATTTGTAACTACAAACTTTTTATCATTTGTTTTAACTATACCATTCCGTACGAATGGCAAAAAAATTTTTGTTTTACATATTTATTTATTCCTAGTATATAACAATTTATGAAAATTTTATTTTTTAACTTTTTTATTTTTTTTATGAGAACTTAGATTTATTTAATTAAATAAACAATAAATTATGTTTAGTTATGTTCTTAAACAAAATACAAATTTATATTCAACAAAAAATTTAATATACATTAATAAAAAAAACCTAATTCACTAAATTGTTAGATACTGCTACCTTTTTGGTTTTTTTTTTTTTTTGGGACACCTCCATTTTTTTGACAGATTTATTCTCTTTAATAAAAACTTGCATCAACTAAATCAAATAATGAATAAATTAAGTTATACTAACTAACCATTAAATATTATACAGGGAAAAAAAATTTATCAATACAAATAAAAACTATGGAATTACATAATAAAAAAGTTAAACCATACAATTAAAATTACAATAATTTCTAATCATAAAAGTATTAAAATATAGAAATTTTTATAATAAATTTAAATATTACAACAATATATTAAAAAAAAAAAAAAAAAAAAAAACTCCCCGGGTAATAGGGGAAAAAAAAGAGAGAGAAGAAAAAAATCAAAGTGCAGAACAACAAATTAAACATGAATAATAACAACAATGGAAGATAATGAAAAAACAGAAAGTTAAATATACATTATACTTAATTATATAGAATAATCTCAATACATAACTAAATATATAGATATACATAAACATATATACTTCAAAAAAAAACATAAAAATTTTTATTAAATATTTTATACTATGCTCAGAGCTCATTAATATTATCTAGTAATGATAGCCATAATAGAATTCAACATCATCTTTGGTAGCTACCAAGTTTAATATCTGAGAATGTGTCCAAAAAACAAAAAAATAATAATAATAAAGCAAGCCTTACAAATGTTTTCACCAAACACAGAAAGCAAAAGGGAAAAACAATAATAATAGATAAAAAGAAAAATAAAATATTACAATAATATGAAAACAGCAATATTTATTATAAATACTATTATGCAGTGACAAAAACAAAATGAACACATATCCCAAATACCAACAACAACAGTAACGAGAGTCGAATAGTATTTGTAACATATGTTAACAATAATACTATATTCAGCATCATATACTAAATTAAAGAATAAATCTGGTATATGCATTATTGTATAGTTAAATAGAGATTATCATAGCATCTAAAAAATCCGATCCAAAAGTTTTTGTTAAAAATATTTACACCAACAGAGGACGGAAATCAGAATAGGAGAAAGGAAAAAAGAAAAAAAAAGGAACACAATATACAAAACAGTGAACTTATCACATATAACATAATCATGTAACTTATATCAATAATATTGATAGAACATTCAAACATAAGAGAAAAACAACTGTATACACTATGAGAATAAAAAACGGCAAAGAAAAAAAACAGGGAGAAAAAACAAAAAACAGAGGAAAAAAACAAAACACAATAAAAAAATTAAATCTCTTCGTCATCATAATAATAAATATATTGAAATGATATAAAATCAATAGGAAAACCGAAAAACAAACTATTAACAATATACAAAATGAAAACAACAATCAAGACTAATTAAAAGTCTTAATTAAACATAATACCTGGAAAACAAGGGCACGTTTGAAGATAAGCCAATTAAGATACAAAGCAAAACAGTTAAGGATTTTACAGAAGCATCAATAGTGAAGGAAAGAGATGAAGCAATAAATAAAGAGAATTTGTTTATATGAAAAGAGTCGGTGCAAGAGAGAGTGATTTTTTTTTTTTTTTTTTTTTTTTTTTTTGCAGATAATAGATAAGAGGAAAAAATATAATTACTTGCATTAATAACAGAGTTGCAGCCGAAAGAAAGCTCAGTCAAAGTAATGATGAACAGTAACCTAAAGCCTTCTAACAAATCACATAATTACAATAGGAAAAAAATAAAACAGATAATTTAGAAACATTAAATGTGAAAGACAGATTTTAGAGACTGTAATGATAAGCAGAGAACCAAACAGTATAAAAGTCGAAGAATTCATTCGAATCTAACTAAATCATCATATACTACAATTACTAAATTTCTTATCAAATACTTAGAACAAAATAAATAATCATGATAATAAAACATCACACAAACCCAATTATCAGAAATATAGAGAAAATCAACAAAATATTACCCGGGAAAAAAAAGGGCTAAAAATTACAGATTTAGAAATCAACAGAGAAAAAATCCTCAATGTTACTCTCCATACTTGCATTTGTTCATTTTCTCATCATTGTTATAGCAATCTGCAAAAACCAATCAAAAAAATTCAACAGAAGCAAAAAACGGGAAACAATACCGAAATAAACTAAACCAAAAAAAAAAATTTCAACATACCCAATCTTTCGTTTAGGTTTTTACTTTGTATTTATTTCCAAAAATGAGAAAAACATATCAAAAAATACTCATAATAAAAAAAAGGAAAAACGTTTGAAGAGTAGAGACCGAAACCCAACTCTGAGGGAGAGAAAAAAACCAAACAAAAACAATAATGAAGCCAAAAAGAACATACTAAAAACTAAAACCTAACACTTGCACCGCAAAAAAGGTACCGAACAGAAACCAAAAAAAGAAAAAACCCAAAAGAAAAAATTAGGGTTGTGAGACCAAAAAATCTATAATCTGAACAAAAATTTACACCTCCACCATAAAAACTGTACCGGTGGGGAAAAATCCTGTAATAAAAAATTAGGATTTTGAGACCAAAAACCCAAAATCTGAGGCAACAAAAAAACAAAATCCTAACAAAAACAATAATGCAGCACAAAACAACACAATAAACATTATAATCTACACTTTCAAAACAAAAAAAATTTCCCAAACAAAAAATATATATTCCAACATTCAAAAATTAAGGTTCGGAGATAGGAGAAAAAAAATCACACCACAAAAAATATACCAAACAAAAACCAAAAAGAAACAAAATCCAAAAGATTCGGTTTGGGAAAAAGGGAGTTGGTTCCGTCGGGGCTGAGAACTGGATTTTGAGGTCGGTGGGTGGGGGCCGAGCTCAGCGACGGCTCCCAGATCAAGATGCGAGGGGGGGGGGGGTGGGGATGGTTGGGGAGCCGAAAGATCGCCGGAGGAAAGACCCAGATCAAGAAGCGGCCGCGAGCTTGGGGGGGTGAGGACCGAGATCGAGACTCCACGACAGGAGGGGGGGGGGGGGGGAGGTCGCCAGCATCAAGCCTCCCGTGGGGACCCAAATCAAGACGCCACCGGGAGGGCCGGTGAGAGCTTGCCGGGGCCGGCGAGAGCTTGCCGGTGCCGGAAGAGAGGCGAGGAGGACCCAGATCGAGACGCGGTGGTCGGGGGGGAGAGGCTCGGCGGCGCGGCTCTGTCTCTCTCCCCTTACCCTCCGGCAACTCTCTTTCACTCCCTTCTCCCTCCCTCTCTCTTTGCTTGTCTGGTATTGGTGGTAGTTTTAATCGGCAGCGAAAGGAAGAAATGAAAGAGAAAAATAGGATTTGAAACTCAAAAATTCAAAGAAGAAGAAAAGAGAGAGGGACAGAGCATTTTTGAAGAAAATAGAGAGAGATAGAGAAGTAGAGAGAGAAAGAGGCAGAACCAAAAAGTTAGAGAGAGAAACTGCAGGACTTAATGGGCGGTGGAAGGAAGAAGGGAAGGGAAAAAGAGAGATTGAAGGGCAAATTCGTCCATCCACTATAGGAGAACCAACCGGTAGGCAAAACTAGGATGGCAAGAGCGTAATTTCATTGTACAGAACTGTGCATTACTGTAGATTGAGCTACGAAAACAAAAAAAAAAAAGGAAAAAAATACTATGTAATACTGTAAAAAGAACAGTAAAAACACCTTCTCTTTTAGTATAGAGTAATAATTTTGCATAAAATCAGAAAATTGAAACGAAAACAAAAAATTGTTTTCATATTTTATTAAAAATTTAAAAACAAAGTTGTTTTTTCTTTTTCCGTTTTCATTTTCTAAAGCTTACACACTCAATAACTATTTTTAAAAATACATCCAAACATAATTTTACTTTTTCTTGTACTCAAACCAATTTTTTAAAAAGTACAATTTCAAAATATCAAAAAATCAGTTTTAAAACATTCTCATTTTTATTTAATATCCAAAATAAAACTATTCCCAAAACGTACCCGAACGCGGCCGTACATTTTCTTGCACCACTTGCATGCTTTAATTTCCGTTCAAATTAATTAGTCAATAAATTCGATTCTCATATTCCTATGTGGACCCAAATCATTTTGTCTGATACTTCTTAATTTTAATACTATTACTTTATTATCCTCCCTCAATCTTTTCGCAATGTTCTATTTGAAATCTAATTTAAGATGCACCACCAAAAAGGCAGATAATGGTGGGAAAGTGATGATCCGCGGGGGATAAGTACGCAATATATAGTACTATTTACAAATCGAATTCTACAAGTGCCCATATATATATATATATATATATATATATATATAATCATCGTTTATCTTGTCTCCATGATTTTTGCAATTGATTTAGTTTTGTCCATATATTAATTCGTGAAGAAGTTCTAATTGTAAGCTTTATGAAGTCTACTACTAGCATGTGGTTTTCCAATGGCTCAACTTGCTTAGTGGAAAAGTGAACAAATAAGATAAGTACTCATTAAAAATTTTTTTTAATTGTGTTTAGTGAAATTACAGCTCACTAACTAAATGAAACCTTGGAATGGTAATTTATAACACGAATTCTCCACGTGTGAACATTTTTCTTTTATGCATGATGCGCCTTGGATTTTATCACTAAGGCTTTGGGTATATATATGTGTGTGTGATCGTGAAAATTTTCAATTTTGTGAAAGCAATTTAGTGAAAGCTTATGAAGTAGCGCATCAGTTGAATATAATCTTGTCAAATCAACTGAGAGCATTATTTTGCTTTTGCATAAACCCAATAAAGAAATCTGAAGAGATTTGTAGCGTATATATACGTATATATAAAGTTATCAAATATATATATATATATGTATATGTATAATTATTCAAAGGTGTATGCTTCAACTTGCTAATTGGAGACAAATATGGTAACCGTAATTTACACGGCTTTAATTTTAGGAAATGTACGTGCGGTTGAGAGAAGGAATCACTTCGCAGCACAAAACTGTCGTCCACTGATAATTACATCCACGAACAATTTTAATTACAGCTCTAAACTAGAAGTTAGAGAACTCATCCCTATGAAGTTTTTGCGTCACAATAATTTGTCCTTTTATAGGATATAAATATATATATATATAAATTCTAAAATAACATTAAAAGAATATTAATCAATTATGTTGATATCGGTTATAATTAAATTAAAAAAAAATAAGAACATATCCCATGAAAAAAATTTAAAAAAAACACACACACACACACCACGGGAATCACTAGGCAAAAATAGAAACTCCGACGTCCCGAAGAAAAATCTCTTTTGAAAAACGTGTTCAATTAAATATGTTATGGTAAGTGTGACTTGTGAAGAAGCTGGATCCAGGACATGCAAGTGTGTTGCCTCCGACGATGTATCATCATCATAAACAGAGGTGTATAGCTGTAACAGTGCTTAATTTTTATTTACTTGAAAATTATAAATGTACTTTACGTATATATAAAGTGCTTTCCCAGGTAGGCTTAAAAGAGGGAAAAGTAGGTTGCAACTGTGGAGTCCACTAATGTCCCCCTTTTGTCTTTGCATGCCAAATTATATAATATCATATATATATATATATACATATATATATATATGGGGCGCAGGAATTTTTTTTGAGTTAATTTCACTTTTAGTATTTGTGTAATAAATAATATTAAAAATAACATTATTTTTTGTCTCTTTCAATTTTAACTCCGTCACGTCACTACCTACTTTTTTGGTTGATGTATAAAGGCATATATGCCCTCAGCCAACCCTAAGCTGAAAAAATTTCCTACTATCCCGCCACCCTCACTCCCTTCCCTCCACATCCATAGCGATGGTATATAACCAACTGAACAAAAAAATTTTAAATTTTCTTCCCTCGTTTCCTTGATTTTCTCTCACCCAATCCTCACAAATCTTCAATGCACCATTACCTATTGATCGAAACTAACTCTAAGCATTAAAAATCTGTCCACATCTTTTTTTCACTCTGTTAAAACGCCCGAAGCTGTTAGATCTGCTTCAACTCCATTTAAGTGGATATCTTCCCATTTCTAAACAACCAATCTGAGGTAATGGTGGTTTTAAGTTGGTTTTATTTGTTAATACATACTTTAAATGGGGGTGTGTTAAGATGGTCCTCTGAAACAAAAATGTCATTTTCACGACAAACCGATCATTGTAATTTTGACCATATGGTCATCATCATCGTGACCAGTTTTGAAATGAACCGGTTATTGACCAGTCATTTTCATATTGACCATCTGGTCATCATCATTGTGACCAGTATGAAATCACCCGGTCATTTTCATATTGACCATCTGGTCAGCATCATTGTGACCAGTACGAAAGAACCCGGTCATTTTCATGTTGACCATCCGGTCAACATCAGGGTGACAAGTATGAAATAACCCGGTCATTTTCATATTGACCAGTCGGTCAACATCATTATGACCAGTCTGAAATAAATCGGTCATTTTCATATTGACCACCCGGTCATTATCATTGTGACCAGATCTAAATCTAAGATATAAGTCATCCTATTATGATTCATAATTGTTCCTCTCTAAAATTGTTAACATGTTTTGATTTTGAACAATTTTCGTGTTCACTCATACTTAAACACAACGAGCCATGAAAAATGATATGTTATGACCATGTGTCACAAAAGGAGACTGCGGTCGTAACGGTTATGACCATGGTTATAAAATTGTTAACATATTTTGATTTTGAACCATTTTCGTGTTAACTCGTACTTAAACACAACAAGCTACGAAAAAGGACATGTTATGAACCTATTTCACAAAAGAAGACTGCGGTCATAACAGTTATGACCGGGTGGTCACAACGGTTACGACCGTGGTTCTAAAATTGTTAACATGTTTAGATTTTGAATCATTTTCGTGTTAACTCATACTTAAACATCACGATCCATGAAAAAGGGGCATGTATTCTCCCTGATTAACATTTTAGAGCCAGGGTCATGCTGATGTTATGACCATGTGTCACAAAAGGAGACTGCAGTCATAACGGTTATGACCGGGTGGTCATAACTGTTATGACCATGGCTCTAAAATATTAACTTCATTGATTTTTAGTTTTTCGTGTTTAACTCATACAAAATGACACTCTTTGTTTCATAAAAAGAGACAACGGTCATAACAGTTATTAACTTCGATTTTCCCTTAATCATTCATCGGCCACCATTCTTTCGACCTCTGACTACGATGATTTTTTCTTTTTTAACTTTTATCGGTATGTATCATTCTATACCCCAAGGTGGTTTAAAAAGAGGGTTTTCGTGGTGGTGTTGGAAAGTTTTCTTGCGGTTCCGGCCGTTTCCAACTCTCTCTCTCTCTACATTTCGATTTCCCTCTCTAAAACACTAGATACTGTTGTAAGTTACAGGGTGCTATGGGGATATTATGCAGGGTTTACATGAGGGTAAAACTGGAACTTGCCATTGAGGATTCGTGAGGATTGGGAGAGAGAAAATCAAGGAAACGAGGGAAGAAAAATTAAAATTTTTTTTGTTCAGTTGGTTATATACCGTCGCTATGGATGTGGAGGGAATGGAGTGAGGGTGGCAAGATAGTAGGAAATTTTTTCAGCTTAGAGTTGGCTGAGGGCATATATGCCTTTATACATCAACCAAAAAAGTGGGTGGTGACGTGGCAGAGCTAAAATTGAAGGGGACAGACAAAAAGTGGTACTGTTTTTAATATTATTTATTCCACAAGTGCTAAAAGTGAAATTAACCCATTTTTTTTTATAAGAGTGTACATTAAATTTTTTTTTAAGATAAAACAAATTTTAGTAATGATTATGTGAGAATTTTTATTTTAGTACATTAATGTAATGATTTTTTATTTTAATGGAAACAAAGTAGTAAAAGTATAAACTTGTTTTATCGGAATTAATATTAATGGGGATTATATAAGAATTTTTTATTTTTAATAGGGATAAAATAGGAACTATATAAGAATATTTTATTTTTAATGGGACAAATTATAAAAATTAAAAATATCATGGGACAAAATTAAAAAAATAAAACATTTGTGTGGGGACTGTAGCCTCCACTCGTACCCCCTCCCTCCGCTTCTGTATATATGCATGGCAGATTAATTCCAATCCGATCTAATCTTTACCTTTTTTTTTTTTTTTTTGGCTCAAGTCGTAGTTATCCTATATGCAAAGTAACTATAATTTAATACGTTAAATCTTCTTTTTTTTTTTTTTAACAAGATCTAAGAATAGAGTATTAAGATTTGATCTAAATCACATGACTTGCTCATTTCGTCACATTAAGCACTCCTAAATTAGATATGTTATATTTTTTTTAAGGTTGTTGAGGTAGATAGTAGACACTCTTAAAAACCTAAGTTGATAGGAGGTAAGTCACCTTCATATAAGACTCAAGTTTTAATAGTTAAAAGCCTACATGAGATATCATCCCTACATCAATCACTCTCACCTAGAAACCCAACATTCCGACTGGTAGAACTGAGAATTGACAGGGAGAAAATGCCCTGTCATATAGGACGACTCAAGCCCAATAAGTTAAACTGCTATTGCGGGTGAGAGAAAACAAGTTAATTTCTCAATCTGATATATATATATATATATATATATATATATATATATATATATACTAAATGATGTTTTAAGTAGCATGCACTCCCAAAAACCTAAGTTGATAAGAGGTAGTAGTCACTAACATATAATGTCCATTAGTTCTAATAAGTAAGTGTGGGACATCATTCCAGTTGGCCTCTGTATTATCATATATATATATATATATATTTAAACGAAAAGTGACATTATCATAGAGACATAAAGTTCTGGAACATTAAGTACTAGTGTTCTTATTATGACCGAATTTAATGAGTTCATAAATTGAGAAGATAATCTCACAAAATTGAACCATTAGATCTTTTAATTTATATATCTTAATAGTAATTTGAGGTTAATTTGTCTAACTTAAAAACGCTACTTCTCGCGTAATTAACAGACGCCACGACGTTTCCTGCCAAGTACTCAAATATAAATATATATGTTATATAGTAGACTAGAGTCTTCAACTAAGTTCCTCAATCATGTTTCTTTACACGTCTCTTTGAATATCGGCTTCTTGGATATCATTCAGTTATTATACATGTACTTTTCACTTTTCAGGCAATGTGCATATCAGCTTAAAAAGGATTTAAAAAAATCAAAAGTATTTGTGCTCTTGTCATTTATTCACTAGAAGTAGGTACGGACAACTTGTCCACTTGTTCACTTTCACATTTATTTTTGCCAAGACAATTGAGAATTATACAAGGTCGGTGAAAAATATAACCAATTAATAATAGGATTTTTATTCGAATGGTTACATTTACATCAAATTAGTATGGCATACTTGTTCATTATGGAATATAGTATTTAAATTAGATATACTAACAAAAAAAAAATCAACTATTTTGATAATTAATCGGAAGTTTCTACCGTAGGACGTTCATTAATATGCACATTTTGTTATCATGTTAAAATTATAAAATAAAATGAAAAAAGATACGTGAAACTAAAAATTTTCAAGAAAGACATATCTGACCATTCAAAACTGCAATTATATATATATATATATATATATATATTAAAAAATAGAAAAGAAGAAGAAACAACAAAAATCTCGAAACTTTATTCTCCAAATAATAATTTTTTTCCATCACTACTTAATATAATAATAATAAAAAAATCTTCCATCACGTTATGGGTCAATAGTAAATAAGTTTAATGGTACACCTAATTATTGTGTACGAAGTTGCCCTCTCATAATATATAGTTTCAAATATAGCATATCCCCTCACAAATCGGAATCTCCCAGTCCCTGAAACAACCGAAACCTCTCTATATCTTTCATTTTGATGAATAATGCCTCGTAGCTCTAAAGTGCTACCACTATACTCCACATTGTTGAACACAATCGAGATCGTGACACTCACATTAGACCCATCCAAGGCCGATGCCACACCGATGCCACAAGCACCCCTTGGGCTCGACCTACGCGGGCCGAGCTCCTATCCGGGGTTTGTCTGATTGCATCATCAATGGCGAAGATGTACCGAATGTGATGAATGACCAAGCCTTCCCAGTATTCGATCACCGGGACCGTGGTTGCGTTGGGCCCGGAGGTGAATTCCTGCAAGAAGAACACTAAGTTGGTTTGGTTTACTCTTTGCAACTGCGCCTCGTTTGGACGAATGAATAACATGGCTAAAAGAGAAAATAGAACCAACTTGATGGGTCTTGAAAATGGGCCGTTCGATGCCATTGATGAAAAATTCTAGTCTTACAAGTACCTGACCAAACATATAACAAAAAATGGTACACTACTGTTAGCTATGCTAATTAAATTCTTGTTTCTATTTAAAAGAGATAGATAGGGACGGTTAAAGTAGGTGTTAATTTGTAATAATCAGCAAAAAAAATCAAGTTCACTTGGTAGTTTTCTCGTGAAACACAACTTTTGTAAAGCCGTTAAAGAAAAAGCGAGGAACGTGATATATGTGTTTGAAAAAGGTCCGGGGACAGTTCAATTTGTGCAGTTGAATAAATTATTAGAATTGTGATTTTTGCGTTATGTTGCAAAATGAAGGGTGTATCATGTGAAAGAGCTAGTCATCAGCCTGAAGAAAGTTGTATTGAAGGGAAATGATAAATACTTATCTACACACACACACACACGCACATGTACAAATATAGCCATTCGTGCTTTGCCAGAGGCGTTTAGTGTGAGTATAGCTATAACATATCCCCTTGCTCGTGTTTAAGTGGATACATGTCCTGCGTTTGATGTGAAAAAAACTCAATTAGTGGCTGATATTTAGCTGATTAACACGTGTAATACTAGTGCCAATTAATTTTCTATTGTAGACCGTTGGGGCTTGTTCCACGGATAGGATAGGAAAATTGGAGGTTGGAATTTTATTTATCAAAGACATAATTATCCACAACCCCAATCTAAAATGGCTACTGGTTCGTTCGGTACATTTTGAATATGGAAGAGATTGCCTTAATTTTGGCCTATTAGCCTATTACTATTTTGCAAATTCGAAGTCTGAAAATTGGTTTTTCTACGCTAATGCACTGAATATCAGTGACAAAAATATTTTATTTTTTGGAGAAGAAATACATCATTGTGGAAATAACTAGTTACAGCTACGAGGCACAGTAGTTCCTTGAATTGAAAATATTTTTTTAGCTCCAGTTTGACAGTAAGATTTGAAAAAAAAAAAAACGAAAATATTTCAATTCAACTTTTTAAAAAGATTCTCCTTTTGAATTAGAATCTTTTTAAAATTTTCTTTTCAAATCACCTGTTTTAGTAGAAATAATTGTTTCAACTTTCATGTCACATTTCGATTAAGTGATGTAAAAGACTTTTCTTAATTAAGAATTTCACAACTGTTTTTGAACATTTATTACATCACTTGAACGGTTATAGAGGCCGTTGTTCTTCACTAGATTTAGGAAACAGATCAAAGTGGAGCTAGGTTTTGGGACAGTCACCACTTTAGTACCCGGTTAATTAACTTGGTCTCTTGGACTGATCCCTCGGTTTGGTCTACTTATGGTCATAAGCGAAGCAAGAAGTGGAAATAAAATTGGTAATTATTTGATGGATTTTGGGCTAAAGTTTTGTGACATTTCGTAGATGGTGGTGTTAAACTAAGAACAACGTCACTCGAAAAGAAATTTGTTTGTGCGGTTTTTAAGCATTGAATACTTTGTACTACTTTCGCTTTATTCATGTGGAGAGGGAGCTGCCTTTGATTGAATTTTCTATTAACGATTTCAATTTACTTTATAATCTTGATGTGTGGTCATTAGCAAGTTTACGTTGATTTAATCTAATTTGTGGTTTTGTCAAATCAGTTAATTTTTGACACATCACCTTAAAAAGTAATAGTGAAGACAGAAGTTATTCCTACTTCAATTTATGAATCAACGAAATACCTCTACCACAATCTAATTTAGGTGAAAAATCAATTTCCGGGACTATTCTCATGATCGTGGATTGTCAAACTACAATATGAATACAAAAATTAATTCAATATTGCATTTTTTTTTTTTTTGGTGGAAACATTGACTTCATTAAGACAACATTAACACTGATTCATTCATATAAAGTGGGAGAAAAAAATTCATCGTCGCATCCATAAAATGTAATCAAACACATAGATATATAATAGATATATATATATATGTAATATATAAGGGGAGTTTGACATAACCATCCAAACTCTCCAATTTAAAATTATTTTTGTCTTTTTCTAAAAAGTTTTTGTTTTTTCCCAAAAAGTTTTTTATCTTTTCTAAAAATTCAAAGAATTTTACTATTTGAACTTAAAAATCCCAACTCAAACTACTCCACCAAACACCCCCATAGTCTCTCTAATGCAGAACGGTAACGTTCAACCGGATAACCGAGTAGGCATTAGGAAGGTCCAAGAAGTATGTCTAAAACCTAGCATATCCCCTGGCAAACCGGAATTTCCCGGTCCCGGAAACCACCGAAACCTATCTAACGCCACTCAAATTGTTTGCTATTGCCTTGCAACTCCAAGGTGCTTCCGTTGTAGACCTTGTTGGTGAACACAATCGACACCGACACGTGCGAATTAAGCCCGTTCAATCCGGACGTCACGTAGATGCCTTGCAACCGTCCGACCGGGGCAGAATTCGAATCCGGGGTTTTGGTGATGGGGTCGTCCGTGACAAAGACGGTGCCGAACTGGGTGAATGTCCATTGCTTACCGGCTATACCAGTGACCGGTATGACTGGGGCGTTTGGACCCGCAGAGACGTCTTGGAGGTACATGGACATCTTGGTTTCTTTGAATTGCTTTGTATGGGCTACAAAGATTATTACAGCCAAAGCTAGAATTAATAAATAGAGATTTGGAAGTTTTCGAAAGAAGATTTGTGCCATTTTGTAGATGGTGGCAAATTGAGGGACAAGGAGTTTTATGGTGAGTTTCATGAGTTGGGGTTAGTCTTATATAATATGCAGAGCAATCGTACAAGAGAATTTAAATAATAACAAAATGAAATAATACAGGTGAGAAAGAAATCTTTTTGTTGAATACTCGAGGCCCGTACCTCCATAAATCATATTGCTCGTGTTTGGGCGAGAGAAAAGTTACCAATTAAAGTCATCCCATGCTTAATTCACACCACATCTAATGAGACCATTTATCGATAGGGGGAAAGGAAGAAATTTTTACAGTCAGTAATTGAAATAAAATGCATGTTACAAAATAATTTAGGGTACGTGAAAAGCAAAATCTTCTAAATAAATTTTTTTTATTTATTTAAATATTTTAAAATCATGTTATTTATTTCCTTTAGTATTATGAAAAATATTATTTACTTGTTACACGTATAAGCGGTAATTTCACGACCCAACTAAGTATTGTTCGGTGCAAATAAAAGGAAATTTCTTCATTTCACAGAGTTCCCACCTAATGCAACAGTCTTTTGAGGATATCTCCTAAATCAATAAACCAAAGAAAAATTAAAGTAAGATAAATATATAGTAATTTAGAATACAACACTATAAGAACATTACCCAATTAATCAAATTAAAGTTTATGCAAATAATCAAGACAACCCAACAAGTAATTGGAAAGGAAATAATAATAATAATAATAATAATAGACAACAACTTCAGTATAATTTGCAAACTTAAGAGAAGTTTCTTTGATAATGGCTTCCCTAGCTAGCTACACTGACTGACAAGTGGCAAGTACTAGTATTAGAAGTTGGTAGATTTGGAGTAGTACTTGAATTGCCGGTCGCCGGTAAAAACATGTTTGCATGAATAGCAGTGACTAGTACTAAGACGAAACAGACCAAAGAGGAGAGAGCTGACAAGACCATCATCAACGCATGAGTAAAGCCACCCTTCACCTCCTCTGAATACGCAGTGGCAGCTGTTGCCAGCACCGTCATCGGAAACGAGTATGCCTACCACGCCACGTTGAACTTCCTCATTGATTTCTTGAACAATCTTGGCGTTGAAACCTGTTTTCAATACATCAGGAGATGTTAAAAAAAAAAAAAAAAAAAAAAAAAAGCAAATAATGTTACCAATAGTTGATATACTGCGAGCCCCTCCCCCGAAAAAAAAGAAAAAGATAAAAAAAAAAAAAAAAGTTAATAACATTGCGTGCTCTAGTATTATATACTTAAAAAAAAATTATATGTAAAATGACAGACTAATGCATTTAATTATTGATTATCATGGTCCCTATATTTTATAATTGGCCTTTTTTTTATCCCCTTGTCGTGTGTAATGGATTGAAGATATTAATACATTCAAGCAGGCACGAATTTACATTAAGGCCAGCTGGCACGTGTCCCTTTAATTTTTTGAAATTTAAATTATACTCTTTGTTTTTTAATTTTGTAATTTGCCCCCATTCAAAAGGTTTTTTTCCCTCAAATATGCCCTATAACACTCAACTTATTATTATATTAAACTTTACATCCTATAAAGTTATTAATTTAAAAAAAAAAATTCTTATGTATGTCCCTACTAAGAGAAATTTATAAATTCGTCACTGCATTCAAGTCATGTGGAGTTGTTCCATGCTTGAACTTATTTTTTCCTTCTATCAAAGGAACTACTATGGATGATCGTGAGGACATACTTAAGAATAATTCAATCTAACACGATAAGATATAAAGTTTAAATAACTCACTTCAAGTATAAATAAAAATAAATTAATTAAATTAGAATTCCGAATAAGTTAATTATCTTCTTCTTTTTTTTTTATTTCAATTCATTTATACCCCTAAACTTCATAATCATTTTCACTTTGTATTTTAAATTTTAAAAGCTCTCCTCACTTTATTTTTTGAATTTTGAATTTGTCTCATTTTATTTCTTTATTAAAATGCTGATTAAAAACGAACCAAAAAAGGAAAATTAGTCTCACTACCCCTTTTGTTAAGATTTTTGTTAAAAACAAATTGAAAAAAAAAAATCACATGACTGCACTTAACTTCCTTTTTCTATCAATTTTTACAAATATTCTAACAAAAGGATTTAAGTGGGACAAATTCAAAATTCAAAAGATAAATAAAAGTTTTTAAAGTTTAACGAACAAAATAAAAATGACTCTAAAATTTAAGAACATAAATTTCTTTTTTTATTTTTTTTGGCTTTCCTAACAAAACAAGAGAAACATTTTTTCTGTGGGGAATAATTTAATTACCAATGACATAAAGAGGAAAAGAGAGAGGAAGAACAGCATCTTGGATGCACAGTCAAACTTCCCGGCCGGAAATTGAACCCCAGGCGAGGCTTGCCAAACTTGGAGCACCAATGAACAAGAAAAACGCCGGCTTCAGCATCGCCGGAAGGATGTCGTTTCCAGATAACCTTTGATAAAGCGTGACAAAAAGCACTAGATAATGCGACATTCCCAATGAAAACATGCACAACGCACTCTCTCTCCACCCCATCTGCGCCGCCGCCCTCGCCGCCACCAGGTTCCCAATCACCGACAGCTGGCTCGTCGGATTAGCCACCGTGGACAAAAACCGCTTCCCTTTGGTGAACCACTGGCCGTAGAAGGAATACGTTTATTTGCTAATATGATGGCAGCCTGATTGGGTGGGGCTTTGCGTAGAGCAAGCGTATTAACTCTAAAACTGTGATGGATACGTTCCAGTTGATATCGCACGAAAGGCGTAACGATCTGGGCACTGTCTCGGAGAGAGGCTCGGTGAAAGCGAAGGGAAGAGAAATGGATGAATTTGAGTCATTCTCACTTGAGTTGAACAAAATGAAAGTCCTGACCCAAATTGAGCAAAGGCGGCCACTTCGCGATATTGTGCCAATTCAAGTTTTAAACTCCCGCAGACTTGTTTCTGAATAATTTATCGAAGAATGCGAAGAAAGCACCTACCCTGGGGGAACTGCCTTACAACAACCGGGATGACAAACAGCCACCACAGCACTTGGTAGAACAAAGTCTTAGGCGTGATGAAGGGCGAAGATTGGAGCAAGAGAAGCCAACCAATCGAAGGAGCGAAGAGGTAGTTCACCCCGACGTGGTTTGCAGAACTCGGCCTTAACTATTTGGAAGTGAAGCAAACACCTGAGGGTGTAGAGAAGCGATTGCGAGACCAACGTGAATAGGGCTAAGGACCATAGCATGACGAACGCTGTTGAGGGCACCATGCGAAAACCACGTCGTAGGCATGTCCGTCGTCGTTTGGCTCTACGAGGATCTTCCATAGCAAGGCTTGGCTGCAGAGGGAGAGACTTATCCTAAAGTAACCGCCGTGCGATTTTGTTAGGATTGGTGCTTTTGACGGCTTAATAGTAGTACTAGTATTGGTGATCATATTCACAGGTGATTTTGCGACATCGTTGGGTTCAACTACGAGCTCGATTTGGGGTCCCAATTGTGATGGTTTTTGATCCATTTGAGTTTGGTTTTTCATGTTTTTAGCTAGCTAGCTATGTGCTCTTCTTGTTTTCATAGAGATGTAAATAAATTACTGGAACGTGTTTAATTTTTTTAAGTAATATTTTATTTGTGGGCTCGAGACCGTTGTCCTATGGTAAGACTTTTTCTTCACTTTATGAGTCAATTGCCATAAACGTGACTTGTTTTGAACCCTTTACAGCTAGGTCTAGACTTAGCTATAGTGGAATCACTAATGGGGGGCGCTCAAGAGATTTTGAGATTCCCTTTTTTTTTTTTTTTTTTTTGGCCGAGTTTTTTGGATGACTAGGATCTGAGATTCTCAGAGCATGAATACCATTTTTAATCAGAAATCCTTGAATAAGTACAAGAAATGTGCGTTCCATGTTAACGGGCAGATTTTATGGGCTTTAAATTGCAGACTTCTTTGATATAATATGCATGTTAATGTTTTATTGGCTATATTAAGTTCAAAGGTCTATACACATACTTTGATTTTTCAAGTTGCACTTTGGTTTGAGACAGAACCATTAATTTAATTAACTAGTTCAACATATTCCTATTACTGAGATCATCCCCTTTTCGATTCCTTAAAAGACAGCTGTCTTGGCGTTGGTACAGCACTTAGGGACCACGATGGTGAGGTCCTTGGTGCAATAGCCAAGAAAGTGCCTCGAAAATTTGAGGTTACAATAAAGCCCACTGAATTATTAGCAATTAGAGAAAGTTTGATTTTCTGCTCTAGAGTGACGATTATGTCTGTTGAGGGTATGGAGTCTAATTATTGTGTTGTAATAGAGATAACAAATTATACTTAGTGGTGTGATTTTCTCTTTTAATCTTCTTCTTCATAGTGAATTATTACTGTAGCGGTTGAAAGTGGATATAACTTTCACATTAAAAGTGTATAATAAATCATATGTGCGTGGTTTTTTATGAGAAATTGTTCTCATTAGAAAAATGAATTAAGACGTCTAATTTTTAACAGTCTAACAATTCTAGAAAGCAACTCGTTCACTCAACTTCAACTATCCTACATATTTAGGCGCTTGATTGTTCTACTATTAATGGTCCACTAAAATCTTTAAACATTTGCTTTGCGACTAAGTTGGCCAAAGAAAGTGATACTTTGTTTCTCCAACAAGGAACAAAGTAGCCCACACGCTTAACAAATTTGCTACTCTTTTCGCACTGTATTTTCACAAGTCTAGAGATTCACCAACGTCTCTTTCTCGCCCACCATGGAGACAAATCCCACCAACCTGTGAAGAAGCTGGATGGTAAGTGAATTGTGGTACAAAAGTTAGGCATGGAGTGAGTTGCCTTTCGACATTTCTGCTACCTTTGAGACGACGCTTTTATACTTTTCCTTCACAACTTCGCTTTGGACGACCAATTTGCACCTTGTGGAGACCCCAATAACTAATATTTGTCAGCTCTTAGTATGCAACTATCATATTCCTTTCTTAAATGTAAAAAAGTCGATCACGTCAGTAAAAAGAAAATGTGGTCCAACCTACACACACATGAATGCAACAATGCCCACCACGAATCGGCTCATTTCTCGGTTCTATTTTTGTTGGGCTTAGAAAATTGCTAAAGGCCACTGGTGATGATGAAATCACCACTTCTTACTAGTAGGGTCTCCCGATATGAAACTTACAGATATTGCTCTTCTTTCTACTAACAGTGTTATTTAGCACCGGTGATGCCCCGACCATTTCTCTTTGGTTTATGGTTGATTTGTGTTCTCATCGTGTTTCCAAGAGAGAGCAGAGCCTGTGATCCAATTTAACTTTTACTTTGAACATATGATGTGCGTTTTATTCACCATAATGAGAAAAGATCTGGGATTCAAACATTGGTCACTTTAATTATGAGAGAGATTTAAAAGTTGCCCTTTGGAACCAAGGACGACTAAATGGCGATGTTTGGAAAGTAAATTATCAATGGAACTCAAAATTTTACTCTTTAGTTTGACTGCAAGTTACTTGTCATAGGAAATCTAGTAACACGGTCAGATTTCTGCCCCGTCTTCTTCTCTTTGATCATTAACCACATCAAAGATAACCTAGTGCAAATAGTATAAACAGAACTGATTTTCTAGGTAGTTGCTACATCACATGTTCTTTTTGTTATCAGACTGCAAGAGGCTTTGATCGACGGACTCTAGCTGGCTCCGAAGACTTTGATTTTCCTCGAGCAAGTGATCATATTCCATAAGAAATCCTTCCGATTGCTTTTTAAGGGCTTCTGCTTTACCTTCTGCAGCCTCTGCCTCCTCCGTCTTTGTCTTGCATTCAGATTCCAGCTTCTTCATCGTTGCATTCAATTTAGCAATATCTTGTTCCAAGGCCTTAACCTGCTCTGTGCTGCCACTTTTTCCATCTTCATGAGCTCGGTTCTGTTTCTTTGCAGCCTCCATGGTCTTCCTGAGTAGCCGAAGTTCTCTTATGTAATGGTGTAATCTATCTATCATCAAGGAGAGGAATAGCAAAAATCCTGCATGCAATTGATCACATTGAAATCAACTTGACGAACAGCTAATGCACAAAAAAGCAAACATTTGTCGAATGAAGACTGTGAGTAATAGAGTACAGTGAAATATGACAGCATATAACTGAAACCTCAGGCATTACTCAAGATTGACAGCATAGGACCTAAATCGTTAATGAAACAACATGCTTGATAATAACTCATAAGATGAGCATATTAACCACTTCTTTTTTTTCTTCTTCTCTTTTTTTTTTTTTTTTTTTTTTTGAGAAATTGATTATTATTTTGAAACAGTTTATTCATATATATACACTTCATAAATAGTTCATTGGCACAATATTGCTGCTGGGATGATTGAGAGGATGTGCTGAGCTCCGCAATGTTGCAATGGCTTTTCGAGAGAAAGAGCCACAAAATGATGTCAAATTGTCACGACAATATTCTCGAGTATACATTCTGTGTGTAATGTCTCGTTGGGTGTATCGAGGATGGGAAGGTGTCGATGCATACGTGCAGCAAGTTAGTTAAAGTGCGTTACTACATTTAGCAGTATAATGAATGCCAACAAATAGTTAAGATTATTATTAGTCCTCTTCTGTAAGAATTTAATTCCAAATTATGTAATCGTAATGAGAAAGCAATTCTTTGGTCTAGACACTAAAGTGATTCAAGCCGACCATCCCCAACCTCAATTGTCCTTACAAATGTTAGCTAATAGCTTAAGAAGGCATAAAGGTCCAACACCACCATAAGCAGCGGTAGGCCGTTTATATGGGAGGATTAAGCCTTTAGGGGGCTTATGTAAGATAATCAATTTTTGGTGAGAAAAATGAGATATGTACAGTTTTTAGAGCTAAAATTGTTAAAAGGAAAAGTTCTGCCCCCACTCGACCATGGGTGGCTCCGCCCTTGACCATAAGTATACAATTACAAAGCCACCAGAAATCATTAGAGATTAACTACTGCTAGAAAATTTTGTAGAAACATCAACATAAATGCAGAGGGAGAAAAATTAAAGCAATAATGCTGGCTCCTTAACACACTAGTTTAATTCAACTCCAATCTACTTATTCCAACACTTTTCTCATATCTGCATCATAGCACCCACAATAAACCACCAACTTGCTTCCAATTTCTATATATACAATCCCAGAAATACAATAATTCTTCAATATGGGCATTGATGGAAGCTGACCCAAATTTTCCTTTCAACGTATAGGTTTCTAAAAGGCATAACAAACATGAAATCGCGTATGGTTGCAGACTTAGCCCAACCGTAATTTCGCACTTATCTCAACAACAAGGTCTGGATTTCAATTTCAAATCCTAAACTTAACTCACGATTAAAAATTGAAATTCCACATTTTGGCACAACACACGCCCAAATTTTCAGTCACTATGAAGGGAGGAAAAAAAAAAAAAACCAACAAATAAAGAGAGGATTTAACTGAAATCTGATACGGCAAAAGAATATTACCCAAGAGAGAAGCTTCGAGCATGTGCTTGGCCATGAGAACCTGGTCGGTTGGGTTGATGCCGCCACCGGCCTCGATGGTGCGGTTCTGGATATTGACTATGCTGTAGACGCTGACGGCGAGAAGAAGGAAGACAGTCATGGCGACGGTCTTGACCATAACGGGTCCTCTGCCGCGCTTGACCTTGTCCAAGGCCATTAAGACCAGCTTCCTCAGAGGCGTCTTGAAGATCAGCGTCAGAATCAGCGCCATCTCCGCCGCGATCACCATGTACAGAAGCTCTATCATTTTTTCTAAACCCTAGAGTCTTGAGAATCCGAACTTAGTTTGGTCTGCGATTGTGAGGAAGAACCTCTCTCTCTCTCTCTCTTTCTCCTCTCGGAGTGCGGTGTGCGATTGCTACTCTCTGCCCTTGGGCTGGGACCGACAAGCCGATTGGTATGTTTTCTCTCTCTTGATTGGTGGGTTTCTCAACAGAACTCTTTAGATTTCACCACGTTTATACATCTTCCTTGCCTTTCCGTTGCTTCTAAAATTCTCTTTTTATTTTTTTTAATTTTTTTTAATCTGAATTTTTTAAATTAACGAAAGGATTATCGATGTAAAACTGCATTCCATTTCCATATATTAGTTTGCATTTGAAATAAAAGTTTGAAATTGAATTTTGATGTTAGAATAGATTAATTTTTTAAAAATTAATTATAATTTTTGTTAATTTTTTAAAAAATAAAAATAAAAATCATGTCAAAAACTTTAATTCCAAACACATCATAAGTGTTAATTGAATCATTATCGATGTGCTTGTCAATGCTCAAATTAAAATTTTATGAATTAACTTTCCAACCAATAAAAAAAAATGGTGGTGTATTTGTACAAATTATACATTTTTTTTAACTGGGCACATCCCTTTTTATAATTTCTTCCTTTTCTTTTCATTTAATTCAAAATTATGTTAAACTAGGTATGTATTTGTCATCTGAGTATCTCTTTGTAAATTCGTTTAAGAAGTTAAAAAATAGCCATTTGAAAGGAAAAAAATAATTTATGTAAAATGGTTTTGAGGAAAAAAAAAAAAAAGAGAATAAAGTTAATTATATGTGACTTTTTGTTCTCTTAAAACTTTACAACGTATTTGTGTTATTTGATCTATAATATGTTTTTAGATTCATCTCCAAATCTTGAAATGCACTTTTTTTGTTGGACATAATGGCACATGTAACGTACACTAGGAAGGCAAATTCTTTAATTTATTTAAATCCTTTACTAATTAAATTGAATTAAGGTTTGTTCTCTATTTTTTTTTTCCCCTTGTTTTTTCTTACTTTTGACTCTTGAGCAACTACTTCGAGGATGTCATAGGTTCAACGGTCAATTTTATTTATTTCAAGTGAGGCATTCATTAACCTCTAAACATTATACCAAACATTTTAACCAAGTGATGATTCAACAATTCCACTCAAAAAATAGTATGTTCTAAATTTTAAGGATGAAGATAGAGACATGTTATAAATTATAGGTCACAACTAATATGTTTCAAAGTTTATGAGATATTTTAATACAAGTGACATAATTTAAGAGGAATTCATAAAATAATTAGAATAATATTTTAGATTAGTTCTTTTTTTAATGTAAAAAGGGAGATTGATAGGGTGCTGGGACCTTCGCTCATGGAACCTCATGGCCCTAGATTTTATTAACGCTGCGAAGTACCATCACAAAATGAACACCCAATGATCGGCTTTTTTGTGTGTGGCATTTCTCGAAATTGTGACATGATAAATGAGAAAACTCTAAATAAGTCCTCCTCAACCACCCAGTCATCACTCATTGGTAATGATTAGTTTTAGAGGTGGGAATTTGGGCCGGGCCAAACGGGTCGGCCCGCGGCCCGTAATTTAGGCCTGGTCCGCGGCCCGGCCCGACCAGGCTTTTATCGGCCCGGTAAAAGCCCGACCCGATATTAAGAGGCGGGCCGGACTCTCATTTTAAGCCCGGCCCAGCCCAAATATTTAAGCCCAATGGGTTGGGCCGGCCCGCTCGTTATTTAAAATTTTATATATATTAATTTTATTAAAATTTTAATTATTTTTAAAATTTTTATTAAAAAAATTATATATATTAAATATTAATATTATATTATATATATATAAAAAGAAAGGAAAAAAAAAAGTAAATAGATTGGACCAACGGCTATTATAGCCGTTGATCCAAAACGGCTAATAAGCCTAATATACAGTATGTGCTCAAAGTCAATGGGGCTATTATAGCCAACGGCTAATAAGCCTAATATATACTTACACAGACACACACTTACACAGACAACGGCTACAAAGTGTTTTTTTTTTTTTAATAATAATAAATTTTTAATTATTTTTATTTTTTAAAAATTTCATTCTCTCATTCTATAAATACCCTTCTATTTTTTCATTCTTTCATACATCTTCTCTCATCTCTTTTTTTCAATTTCTTATTCTCTAATTTCTTTCTCCATATTCTCTTATTTCCAATTTCTCAATTTTCATTATTCAATAATTAATATTCTATAATTTTTTTTGTTTGTATCTCCTAAATTTACAATAACTCATTTTCTCATTATTTTTATAATCCTCATTCTTGTTATTTCTCTATTTTTTAATAACTCATATTGTCATACTCATTATTTCTAAATTTTAAATTTCTAATACTTACTTTCCTACAAAAAAAAAAAAAAAATCAAAATAGATCTAAATCCAAATTTTCAACAACCAATTGTTGATCTTGATGATGATTACCACGGGATGGATGACCACGACATCGAAGAAGTGGAGATTTCCCGTATGGAAGCTGGCGACAATGTCTCTGAGATCAGACTAGGAGTTTCAGTACTCCAATAGGACCAATACCACCAAGTCCAATATTGGCACCATCAAGAAGTAGTTCGGGAAGCATCAGTTGTCCACCAAAAAAGCCAAAAGGTACTGCTACTAGAACCACTTCACGTGCTTGGCAATTCTTCGATGCTGTGCAGAAAGAGGACTTCGGCCCCGACGGCAAAAAAACACAAACAAGACTAGCAAAATATAAGTATTGTTAAAAAACATTGACTGCTAACAGCTCAAAGTGGGACCCGCCACTTATTAGCCCATGGTAAAAGATGTGTTGAGAAACATTACAAGAGAAGGGAGCCGACACAAAGCACTCTAAAATTCAACTCCGATGGCTCAGTAGGTACTTTTTCTTATGATCCCATGGTAGCTAGAGAATCTCTAGCTCGTTTAATTGCCTCTATTGATTTACCTATTAGTTTTGATGAAAATATTTTTTATGAAGAGCATATTCAAAGATCTTTTTGTCCACAATTTAAAGTCGTTACTAGAAAAATTATTAGGAGTGATATTATATCTTATTATAGTAAAAAACGCACTACATTAATATCTTACATGAATACAAACACATTTTGTATTGCATTGACATCTGATATTTGGGCTATTAGGTCAAACCAAGATTATATTAGCGTAGTTTCACATTATTTAAATCCTCAGTGGCAATTACAAAAAAGAATTATTGGCTTTAGACTTATTGATCATTCTCACAATGCTTTAAATATTACTGATAACATTATAAGTGTTTTAAATGAATTTGGCATTAGTAATTGCATTATTTCAATCACCCTAGATAATGCTTCGGCAAATATCGCTGCAATTCATTTTCTTAAGAGAAACTTATCAGAATATATTGGTGGAATTTTATTACATCAACGTTGTGCATGTCATATAATCAACCTCATTGTAAAAACAGGTATGAAGTTGGTAAGTAGTAACATAGAAAATATTCGTAATGCTCTCCTTTGGATACATAATTCAAATCCTCGCATTGCTGAATTTAAGAGTTATTGCAAAGCAGAAGGTTTAAAACCTCGGAAATTTGGGACTGATATGCCGGTAAGGTGAAACTCAACTTATTTAATGTTGAAAAATGCAATAGAATATAAGAATGTTATTTCTATGTTTTATAATACAAAGTATAATATGATTTTATTATTTGATGTTGATTGGTTTATTGCTGAAAGAATGATTTATTTCTTAGAAACTTTTTATGATGCTACAGTTTTATTATCTGGTGTTTATTATCCCAGTTCTCCACTAGTTTTCACCCAATTAATGCTTATTTCTTCATTGTTTTCTGAATATAGAATGATGATTTATTTAAACTAATACTAGAAAAAATGAAGAAAAAGTTTATGAAATATTGGGATCACAATAACATGCCTTTATTATATTGGCTTGCCATTGTTTTAAATCCTATAGTTAAATTAAATGGTCTTTATAATGATCTTATTCATATTTTTGAACATATAGATGTAGATTTTGCTTCAACGTATTCTTTAACATTTAATAACACTAAATGCAAGTTATTTGAGATTTTTGCAAGTTATCAGAATAAATTCGGGTAGCAAGCTAACGTTGAAACTGAAAAAACTCTTCCAACTGCTAGTGATTGAAAAAAGAAAAAAGTTTTGGGTTTTTTCTCTGCTCCAGCAAGATCGGGCTCTTCATCAAGTTTGAGTGTTACTCGTCCACTTTCAGCAAGTTCAACTACCACGACTACGACACACTTGGAGCTCACAAAATACTTAGATACAGATTTTTCATTACTAGACTCAACTACAAATACTGAAGATTTCAAAATTTTAGATTGGTAGAGGTTGCAGTCGACAAATTTTCCAGTGCTTTCCCGTTTAGCACGTGATATCTTAACTATTCCTGTTTCGACAGTTTCTTCTGAATCAGCATTCAGCACAACTAGAAGGATAATTGAAGATCGGAGGACCTCATTAGCACCTGAGATGGTTGAGGTACTTACATGCCTAAAAGATTGGGAACATGCAAATAAAAGGTTGCAATATACAGTAGAAGATCAAGAGATACTCCAACACTTTGACAAAATGACCATAATCGATGACGATGATATTGACAATGCTCCTGCGGCTCCCTCTTCCGGTTGCTGATGCTGATTGATATATTTTTTCATTATAAAATTATAAATATGAATTAAGATTGCACTCTTTTTTCTTTACTGAGGTTTTTTCTCAATGGGTTTTACTTAGTAAAGTTTTTAATGAGGCAATCATGACATCAATAAAATTTTAAATTTCAATTTTATATTTTCTTTTTTGTATCCTTATTTTTTAATAAAATATATAATTTTTATTATGTGCTAAAATTATAATTATTAAGTATAAACTAAGTAATTATAATATAAATATAAATATAAAAATTAATAGAAATAGTATAATAATTTTTTTTAACAAAGTATAAATTTTTTTTTATTTTTTATCTAAGATAAAATATTAAATTATCAAAAATATACAAATTTATTCAAAAATTACAAAAAAAATAAAATTAAATAAAATTTTAAAAAATTAGGCCCGGCCCGCTCCCGGCTTATATTTCAAAAATTCGGGCCGGACCGGCCCGGTCTGAATTTTCAATGGGCTGGGCTGGCCCGGCCCGACCCGAAATTTTACAATAGCCCGATGGTCTCGGGCCGGGCCGGGCTGGGCGGCCCGAATTCCCAGCACTAATTAGTTTGTAGAGCGAACTCTAATTCATGAAACACACTTCCCAAAAACTTCTTATAGCTCTTTAGTAAATAATAATAATAATAATACTTAAATTAAATTAAATTAAATTAATGTAATTTGGACTAAACATTAATTGAGGAGAACAGAAGATGTAAGAAAACATTAGTTATCTTGAACGTCAACCATATGTCTAAAATAAAATTAACATTAGCTTGAGAAATCAGACTTTAAAAACTCCCAAGTCATTAAGAGGAAAAGAGACAAAACTAAAGTCAAAGGACCATTCATGACATAATTTTCTAGATATACCTCCGGCGAGCTCTAAGCGATATTCTTCTGATAAATTTCTTTGAAGTGGTTGTATTTAAGAATTGTTTTTTAAAAAAGAATTCAAAGAGGGAAAAATAATTATTTAAAAATTTAAAGCACATTGAAGCTTTCAAAAGGCATTAGAAGGCTCGGAGGTCCATTGTCATAGCCACCAAGGTTTGCGGGCCCAATATTATGGGATTAGCGTAGAAGATTTTTTTTTGTTTGGAAGAAATTGTAACAAATAATATATTTTATAGGATATCTTTAAAATTTATAACATACTTTTAAAAAGATAAATTATAACATATATTTATTTATGATAAATGCTTAGATTTACTTCAATTAAAAAAAATTGAATTTACAATTAATTTTTAAATAATAAATTTACATACATAATTTAATGTTAAAGAAAAATAAACTGGTAAGAAAATGGGGGTTTTTTTTTTAATAAATATTACGTTCTTTATTATTATATTAAAAATTTTATGATATATAATTTATTATTACCCCGTTTTGAAAATGATGTTTTGCTATTTGTCCCTATTTTTGGTGATAAGTATTGCGTGCAACGCTAAGTAAGCGTTGCCGGGTCCAAATTCCAAATTCCAAATCCGATTTTTCTCATGTTTAGTCAACCCAGCTTTAACGAAGAAAGATGCTTTTGCTTCTACACAAACACAAACGCCACACTGGATTTCTTATTCCACCTTCTCTCTCTCTCTTCCTCCCTATGAAACGTGGTTCTTCATTTTATTTATTCTTCTTTTATATTATCCAATACTATAACGAGGCCATGTCTTTTTACCCCATCAATGGGGACAAAATTTTTGACCGTTCGATGTTATTTTAATGGTATAGATATCATGTGACACACAAAACTATCATGCATCCAACAGTGTTTTAGTAAAATAATCATTTAACTTTCTTTAATTTGCAAAATGACATTTTAAAAATTTTAAATAGTAAAATGACCTTTTGTTTTAAAAAATAATATAAAAAATAAAGATATTAATATAAGGGAGTTAAAAAAAAAAAAATCCCGGCAGCTTCTTCTTCTTCGCAGGGAGGGAGAGTAGAGGGTGTTCCTTCCTCTACTTCTTCTTCCTCATTCCCTCCCCAAAATCCGCCGCCTCCACCTCCAGCACCGCCGCCCTGTAACTTGACTCTCTATACTGTTTTATGTTAGGAAATCTTAATTATTTATTTTGCATTGGTTTTTGGTTTACAGAGATATGGTTTTCAGTTTTAAAGGCATGCAATAAGTGGTTAATTTGTGTGTTCGGTAGTTTGAACTTTTAACATTTTACTATTGGGTACTTGATATTTATGTTTTGTTTCTTTGTTTTATCCCTACATGTGATTGATTTTTGATAGTTATGAGTTTTAAAATTTTTTAAAATCGAAAGTTCCACATCTGAGACTTAGAATTATGTGATTGGGTTTTGATAGTTTGTTTTTTTTTTTTTTTTTTTTTTCTTTCCTACACATTTTTGCTGCTCTGTTTGAATGTGGAAATGTCTGATTGTCTAAGTAAACATCTCTTTGGTGTTTGAACTTTCTGTTGCACGTTCTGCTAACAAAGTAAAAGAATGAAAGAGGAGAGAGTGAAAACTATATTGGTCCTCAAAGAAAGCATTGGATGACATGCTTAAAAAATATTTAAGAAAGAATAATTTAGTTACTCTCTTTAACTGGAAATTATGTTTCTGTATTCTAGCAAATTTCAGCAATTGACATTCAAGTAATTCAGGAAATACAAATTGGATATCTATGATTTCGACTAACGAATGATTGAAAAATATGTCATACTAGATCGATGCAGCTTGGATATTGCCAATTCAAAGCTTCCTATTTTCGGTAAATATGCATGCAAAGGTGCCCATTTGACGTATGAATCAACCTGGCCGTTGTTAGCTAGGCTCTCATTGCCGCCATTCTTGCTTTGCTGCACCGCTGCTGGCCTTTGAGTATGATTTTTCTTATCCTTTTTCAAACTCTTCATATTTCCATCATTCTGTATCATTTCTTTCAATCTCAGAGTCCTCATACTCCATCCAGCCAACTCTTGAAGCTCAGGATGTCGGAGTCGTGCCTTCCATCATCGACACCTTTGATGCTGCAGTTGACTTCGTCGTAGCAGCCAACCACATCGCCGCTATCATTTTCACCTCCGGGGTTCTGTAGGAATGTTAGAGAGGTAATATAAGCGTTGTAATTGTATGTAATTTCGAATGCCAACAACATCCCTTACAAGATGAACGAATAAGAGATGGTGGTAAATATAGACATGGCGGGGTAGTTGGTATGCAAGCCGATGCCAATATTGAAAATGTGAAAAACCACGAGGGCCAGTCGAAGAGACAGAGGAAAAGAGCGGCAGTCTTACTATCACCTTATGTGATACAGTTGCCAAAAAAGATTCAGCACTCGAGGTCTAATGCTCGAAAAAAGTTGCAAGAAGTTTTTAAGCCCACAAAAATACTTTGACAAAAAATCTAGTATTATCAGTACTTTGAGTTACAATATAGTTATATACAGATATATAAAAATAATATTGGATTCGTATTTTGGTTTTTAACGCTCTAATGTTAACTGTCGTTTTTTTTTTTATATAATGAAAATCACATATGTATAATCAGGAACTACCACAAATATAACAGGAATGACCGAAGAAATATAACAGGAACGACTGAAGAAAAGTTAACGAGCGACCGTTTGATCAGTTCTTCTAGATTAGTTTTTCTCCTTTAAATAACAAAATAACATGAACATTGAATTTTTTAACAGGAACAACCTTTGAAATTTTTGTAACAACCATCTGTTTGTTTCTTTTAAATCTTGAGGTTTGTTTTTTGTTTTTTTTTTTTTGTAAAGCGAAAGCAAAAATTATCATATCAAAGTCTATCTTCACGTATAATTTGCCTCAAAACTCCTGGAATGACCACAGAATAGAAAAGAACAACCATTAAAATTTCAAGAACAACCATTTGATCGTTCTTTGTAAATATTGAGTTTTTTTTCCCCCTTAAATGAAAAGTAAAATTAACCATATTAGTGACTTCTGTCATGTATGATTTATCTCGAAACACATGGAACAACCACAAAAGATAAGGAACGAGTACTAAAATTTCAGGAATAACCATACGGTCGTTCCGTCTAAACATTGACTTTTTTTTATTTTTCCCCTTTAACGAAAAGCAAAAATAACTAGATTAGTGACTTTTATCATGTATGATTTACCTCAAAACACACGGTACGACCACAAAAGAGAAGGAACGACTACTAAAATTTCAGGAACGACCATACGGTCGTTCCTTCCAAACCGTGACTATTATTTTTCCCATTTAACGAAAAACAAAAATAACTAGATTTCTGATTTTTGTCATGTATGATTTATCTCAAAACACATGGAACGACCACAAAATATAAGCAACAACCACTAAAATTTCAAGAATAACCATTCGGTCGTTCCTTCCAAACTATGACTTCATCTTTTTTCCCTTAAACGAAAAGCAAAAATAACTAGATTTCTGACTTTTATCTTGTATGATTTATCTCAAAATACACGGAATGACTACAAAATATAAGGAACGACCACTAAAATTTCAGGAATGACCATACAGTCGTTTCTTCTAAGAATTGACTTTTTTTTTCCCTTAAACAAAAAGCAAAATTAACCAAATTAGTGACTTTCGTCATGTATGATTTGGCCTAAAAAAAAACCAAATTTTGCAAAAACCAATTTAATGACTCTCTCAAACATACTTAATGACTAGCATTCATAAAACTACATGTCCATGGTTAGTGACTTATTTACTTTTTTTTTTTTTCCCCTTAAACAAAAAGCACAATTAACTAGAGTAGTGACTTTTGTCATGTATGATTTGCCTCAAAACACACAGAACGAACACAAAAGCGAAGGAACGACCACTAAAATTTCAGGAATAACCATACGGTCGTTCCTTCTAAATATTGACTTTTTTTTATTGGTATAGCAGTGTCACCAAATATGTCACCAATAGGTTTATATGTTATCTCAATTGCATACATAATTCGGTCAATACTTATTCTATCATAGATTGTCTCTTCTAATTCCAAAAAGTTGATACTCCTATCAACCACAAAGCCTTTGCTCATACCAACTCCGAACCACCTCCAAAATCCGCCATCCACCTTTTCCCACTTTCCATTATACTCCACGAGAATGTAGATCTGACTTATACTTATCATGGATTTTGAGATTATCAATTAACAAACAATATAAAGAATATAACTATAAATTTTACATCAATCAACACAAAAAAATAAAAAAAATAAATCAAATAAGAATCATGTAGGAACGTTCGTTATTATTCCACACTATAAATATAAGGAATACTCACACTATAAATATAAAGAATACTCAATCAAAAGAACATAAATCAAAAGAACATAAATCATTATTAGCCAAAAATCTTATTTCTCCTTTGATGAAAAACTCAATCAAAGTAACAGAATTCAATCCCAAAAATTAGCCAAAGTTTACTTTCTTCAATGGTAACCAGCAGGGGCTAACTAGATAAATATATCAACAATTAATAACAATGTCAACGGATTATTACATAGTGTGGTGTGTGAAGGCCAAATACAACTGAAGTTTAAATTGAAAAGTCATATAAACAACGTGCTTGCAATGACAAGACTACCAATGTCCTTCCAACATTGTTCTCAAAACATGAAACCCACTACCACAATTTCATATCAGTCCCTACATACTCGGAATTATTTTTCTCCTATGTAGACTATGAAAGTACTATTCTTGTACATAAATATATATATATATATATATACACACATATAATATATATATATATATATATTATCCCTCGTTGGGTTCTTGTTTATTGTTTTGTTCTTTAATTATGAAGTTTTGATTTTTTTAATGTCTTGTTCGGCAATCACAAATAAAGTTTAATATATTCTAAATATTTTCTCTTGCACCAACTTGTTATTTTCAGATGAAATTGACTCGGCATTACTCTTAATTTAACATTGATTACCTTTTAATTTCCCTTTGGGATTTTTTTTTTTGCCTTTTTATACTTGGAAATTTATTAGACAAAACAGATAAGAAATACAGATGATCTGGCTAATTATACATACAATTTTTTTTTGTATACTCTTCTTCTATAAGGGGATGACTAATGTAATTATAACAAAATATATATATATATATATATATATATATATATAGAAAATACATATTTGTACTCAAGAATAGTACTTGATCTGAATTCAAGAAGGGATCTGAAATTATAACAAATTAGTGGAAAACCTTTATAAGGAGATTTCTGGGGGACTGGATGTAGGAGGAGAGGCCGGCGAGAAAATCAGCACGAAGACCAGGGGCGTTTTTGGTAAAGGAGAAAGCGTGGTGGAGGTGGCGGCGAAGCATGTGGTGATCGAAGGGGAAGAAAAGGAAGAAGAAGGCGTGATCAGAGCTTGTGGCGCGGTCTCCGGATCTTCAACAGCATCGTTTAGGGTGGTGGCGGCGCCGGAGGTGGAGGCGCCGATTTGGGGAGACTATTTTGGGGGGAGGGAACGAGGAAGAAGAAGCATGCGAAGAAGAAGAAACTGCCAGGATTTTTTTTTTAACCTTATACTAATATCTTTATATTTTATATTATTTTAAAAAAAAGTCGTTTTGCTAATTAATTTTTTTTAAAGTTATTATGCAAATTAAACAAAGTTATAAGATTATTTTATTAAAGAGCTCAGCAAGTTCGAGTGCCCAGGTTTCCTCTTCTTCTTTTATTCAAAACTTTGATTTTCAATAATTTTATTAATTTAAAAAATTTCTAATTACACAATCAGTATTTTTTTGAATAAAAAAAAAGAAAAAAGAAACAGAAAAGTCATTTCCTTAATTTCACTTTCTTGTTAAGTCAATTTGACAAATCCTTCTGCATGAAACCCCATCTGATTGCAAACATTATTAACAAAAAAAGTCTCTCTGCACCGCGAGATGGTTGCCGTCGCCAGGCGAGAAAGGAGGCGAGGAAGGAGAGGGCGGCTACTGTGAGATATAGGCCATCGTGTGTGGCTCACATAGGTCCGGCTATTGGGGTGGGATTTGCCGGTTGTGCAGATCCGTTCGCAAATTCATCCAAGCAACAATGGCGATTCTCGTCCAAGCCTCTGTCGCGATTTCATCTCAGCAACCGTCGTGATGTTGAAGAAAGTGGGTAGTCGAAAACTATTTTGGTGTATAGTAACGAAATAGAATAGAGAAATCAAAAGGGTTTGAGGCGTAGGGATTACTTTCCTTAAGGTTTTATTTGCCCCCACTATAAACAGTTTGCTATCGGGTGTTTTGGTAAATTACCTCCAAGATACAACAAACCCACGAATTTAATAAGTAGCAATCTTATTAACAGATATACCTGTTGGTCATCAGAAATAATTATGACCGTTAGACTGAAATAATTCAATTAATAGTTTAAATTAAATCTGAAATCACTCAAATCCGATCGTTAGATCGTGCCCAATCAAATCAATGGTCTAGATTTAATTTGAAAAAAACACTACATTGAAAAAGAGATTGCTCCTTGACTCCTTGTGACGATACGTACGTGCGAAGTGCAAAGTGCGCCCTAATAAGCACCCAAAAGCGCCCTAAACACCCAATCGCCCTCGCCCTCGCGCGCGTGTGGTGGTGCATAGTAGTAGCATAGTCTCTACCATATATTAGTAATACTTACACATCACTTGTTTTATTTTATACTACTATGCTTGCTTGTGCTCTTCCAATGTGGAACTTTTGTTTTCACTACCCAAAGGTAATGAGAGATATTACAATCTCTCTCACAATCCCCCATTAGATTGTAATATTTCTCCAATTTCTTATTGATATACTCATACTTACAAAAGATATCTTTCGATTTAAACTTTCAATTAGTGACTATACTTCAAAATACTCATAAGACAAAGGTGTGCAAAGTATTAAACCGCATCTTTTATGTTAATACCGAAAATACATCACATATGAGCTATCTTAGTTTCAAAATTATGTTCCATTTATAATAGCACTATTACGGCCATGTGCTCGGTCTTGGTTTCATGAGCATTTACATGAGTAAACCAAACTCTTGTTAGAAACGGCACCATTTCTTATACTCACTTAGGTGAAATTCATTGCATGTCTTAGCTACTTAAGACTTGAACTTCATTAAGAGTTTATACTCATCCTCCACATGTAGCTATTTGCACTGAACATCCTGGAAATGACACAAACTTAAATTTTAGTGTTTGACCGATCACTTAACAGTAACTTATTTTTACCCATTAAAATTTGGAGCAGTAGTAATACTACTACAAAGTTAGGTTACCATCACCGGTGATTCTTTCAAAGACAGGTTTCAGTCCCATTCCACTAGATGTATCCTTGACTAGGTCCCTTACTAGGCCTTTTGTCAAAGGATCTACTAGGTTCTTAATTGTCCTAACATATACAATATTAATAACACCATTTGTTATTAATTGCCTCACATATTCACGTCTTAAGCTAATATGTCTAGACTTTCCATTATACACCTTATTATAAGCTCTAGACAAAGTAGCTTCACTATCACAGTACAAAGAAATTGATGGCATCGGTTGTGGCCACAATTGTATATCAAACAATAAGTTTCTCAACCATTCTGCTTCCTTGCCTGTAGCTGCTAGTGCTATAAGCTTAATTCTCAACCATTAAGCTAATATGTCTAGACTTTCCATTATACACCTTATTATAAGCTCTAGACAAAGTAGCTTCACTATCACAGTACAAAGAAATTGATGGCATCGGTTGTGGCCACAATTGTATATCAAACAATAAGTTTCTCAACCATTCTGCTTCCTTGCCTGTAGCTGCTAGTGCTATAAACTCAGACTCCATTGTTGAATGAGTTATACAAGTCTGTTTCTTGGATGCCCCAAGATACAGCCCCTCCACCAGTAGTGAATATCCATCCTGAAGTGGATTTGTTATCACTTACACTAATTATCCAACTTGCATCAGAGTACCCTTCAAGTACTGCTTGATAGTCATTATAAAACAAACCCAAATTAATGGTTCTTTTGAGGTAATCAAGTATCCTCCCAATTGCTTTTCAATGCTCAATGCTAGGGTTACTCATGTACCTAGATATTTTGCACACAGCAAATGCTATATCTGGTCTTGTGTAATGCATTACATACATCAAACTTTCAATTACACTTGCATATTCAAGTTGAGCAACTACTCTACCAGAATTTTCTAGTAACTTAATACTAGAATCAAATGGGGTATTCGCTTCTTTAAATTTCAAATGTTTAAATTTAAGAAGCACTTTCTCAATGTAATGAGATTGGCATAACGAGTAATCCCCACTATTTTTCTTAACTTTGATACCCAAGATAGTATCTACTTCGCCAAAATTTTTCATCTTAAATTGTGAAGTTAAATACTTATTAGTATAATTTACTCCATGCATGTTTGTTCCAAAGATAAGTACGTCATCAACATATAAACAAATGATCACACCAAAATCATCTACAAACTTAGAATAAATATATTTATCGGCATTATTGTGTTTGAAACCATGTGATAATATAACCGAATCAAATTTTTCATGCCATTGCTTTGGTGCTTGTTTTAACCCATAAAGTGATTTGATTAACTTACAAACTTTCTTCTCATTTCCAGGCAAAACAATACCATCAGGTTGTTCCATGTAAATTTCTTCATCTAGATTACCATTAAGAAAAGCCGTTTTGACATCCATTTGATGCACATACAAATGATGTATTGATGCAATAGCCATTAGCACTCTTATGGATGTTAATCTAGCCATAGGAGCATATGTATCAAAATAGTCTATACCTTGTTTCTGTTTGAAACCTTTCGCTACCAATCTAGCTTTAAAAGTTTATATAGACCCATCCGTATTGTACTTTCTTCTAAATACCCACTTATTACTTATCGGTTTTGATCCTGCAGGCAGATCAACCAAGATCCATGTAATATTTGACATAATTGAGTCCATTTCATCATTTATAGCCTCTCTCCAAAAGGAAGCATCTCTAGATGACATAGCCTCACCATATGTTTTTGGATCTTCTTCTATATTAAGTAATAAAGGTATTTTGTTAAGTACATTGTTTCTATCTCCTTCAATCAAAAAAGATAAGGCTTAAGATGAAATGAAATCAAGGGCTAATAGCTTTTCTTTCCTTTCTCGTTGACTTCTCCTTGGTTCAAATTGTATTTCGGATTTTTTTCTTTTGTTATTAGTGAAAGAATCAGGAGTTAAGTCATATGGTGAATTAGAATCATATTTAAATTCACATGTAGAATCATTACTAAATTTATTTTCAATTAACTCAACATCTCGTGATTCTACAATTACATTAGAATCTAAATTCAACAACCTGTATGCCTTGGAATTTTTTGCGTATCCCACGAAAACACTTTTAATTCCTCTAGGTCCTAATTTTGAAGATTTAGGGCTATGCAATCTATAGAAGGCTAAACAGCCCCAAATCCTTAAATACATCAAATTAGGCTTTCTATCTTTCCATACTTCATATGGAGATACATGTGTATTCATAGAAGGAATTCTATTATGAACATGACATGCAGTAAGTAAGGCTTCCCCCCATAGATTGTTTGGCAATCTAGCATTTAGAAGCATAGAATTAATCATATCTGTGAAGGTCCTGTTTTTCCCTTTGGCCAAACCATTTTGTTGAAGAGTAAAAGGAGCGGATCTTTGATGAATAATTCTATGCTCTTCACAGAAGGCATCAAAATCATTTGAAAAATATTCACCACCTCTATCACTTCGAACCATTTTAATTTTCTTTTCTTTTTGGTTCTCAACTTCAACCTTGAAAAGTTTAAACTTATCAAAGGCCTCATATTTTGTTCTCAATAGATATACATATGTAAATCTAGAACAATCATCTACAAAATTGATAAAATATCTTTTTTCTCCTTGAGTTAAATTTCCATTGTATTCACAAATATCAGAATGTATCAAATCTAATATTTGTGTATTTCTATCTGCCTCAGGAAAAGGTTTCTTAGTCATTTTTTCTTGAATACAGATTTCTTGTTTTTCATGACTAACATTGCTACATGAAATTAAACCATGCTTGGACATATATTTTAAAAATCTAAAATTCAAATGTGCTAAACCAGCATGCCAAGTATCAAAGGAGTTAACAATATAAATAGAATTTATAATTTTATTAATATCGATACTGAGTTTGAACATTCCATCGCATGAAACCCCATTTTTTGGTGAGAATACAATTTTCAAACTCAAATACAACCTACCTTTAGACCATTCTTACATAACAGACTAGCAGATACAAGATTCTTTCTAATTTCTGGAACATAAAATACATTGTTTAAAACCAGTTTCTTTCCAGAAGTGAATTGAAGATCAACGCTTCCTTTTCCAACAATTTTGGTAGCATTGTGATTTCCCATGAGAACTGATTGACCATCCTTAACTTCTGCATATGAAGAGAACAATCCCTTATTATTGCATACATGTATGGTAGCACCGGAGTCTAGCCACCAATCAGAGGATTTAGTCGTAGTAGCCATATTCAATTCAACTATCATGCCTATTTGCATTTCCGAAACCATAGCACAGATTTCTTTAGACTGATTCTCGATCACATTGGCTTTGTTGGAATTGTTTTCTTCCTTCTTCTTCTTGAATCTGTAGTCGCTTTGACGATGGCTTATCTTTCCACAGAAAAAGCATTTTCCAGAAAACTTCATCGAACCATCTTTTGACTTCTTTTTGAACTTCGAATCATTATTCACTTTGAAGTCCTTTTTGAATTTACTTGCTTCGGCGACATTAACTTTAGAAGAATCATGAGAATTATTCTTTGGATCACGAGATCTAGTCTCCTCTTTGATCCTCAAATGTTTTTGCAATTCTTCCAAAGTTATGTCATCCCTCCTATGAAGGAGTTTCTTTCTATAACTATTACAACTTTGGGGTAATTTAGCAATTATAGCCCCCACTAGGAATGATTCAGAAATCTCAACTTTCAATTCTTTAAGTTTCGTGACTAGAACTTGTAACTCATGGATTTGATCAAAAACAGACTTGGTATCAACCATAGTAAATTCGAGGTATTTTAATATGAGAAATTTATCCGTACATTCCTTCTATATTTTATACTTCTATTCGAGTGCATTCCAAATTTCCTTCAGACTCTTCATTGAATTGTAAAGGTCGTACAACCTGTCCGACAGAGTAGTTAGAATAGTCCTCGACACATCACTTCGTCTTCTTGCCTCTTCTTCCTTTCGACCTTCAATGCTTCAGAATCGTCATCTTTCAGTTCAGGAATTGGAGGAAGATTTGAATCCAGGACATATGCAATTTTCAGAACTGTGAGAAGAAAAACAACTTTCCTTCCAACGAGTAAAATTCGTCCCATTAAAGCGATCAAGTTTGACATCAGGAGTCAGAAACGAAGTCATCTTTCTGGCCTCCATAAAATAAAACCTTAAGATTGTTAACGAAAGTGGGCGGTGGAAAACTATTTTGGTGTATAGTAACGAAATAGAATAGAGAAATCGAAAGGGTTTGAGGCGTAGGAATTACTTTCCTTAAGGTTTTATTTGCCCCCACTATAAACAGTTTGCTATCGGGTGTTTTGGCAAATTACCTTCAAGATACAACAAACCCACGAATTTAATAAGTAGCAATATTATTAAATTCCAGAACAAGATATGAAACTAACATCAAAAACTGGAGTTTTATAGCCTTTGATGTACCTGTTCATGAAGCATTACAACAAATACAACAATTGCACCTTTTGACCCAACAGTCACAACAGATATAATAGTCGCACTTTTTGATCCAACAAGTGCAACTTTTAAAATAAAAGGTGCATTTTCAGTCAAAAAACGTATCTGTTTTAACAGTCATACCTGTTAGTCATAAGAAATAATTATGACCGTTAGATTGAAATAATTCAATTAACAGTTTAAATTAAATCTGAAATCACTCAAATTCGACCGTTAGATCGCACCCGATCAAATCAACGTCCAGATTTAATTTGGAAAAAACACTGCATTGAAAAAGAGATTGCTCCTTGACTCCTTGCGACGATGCGTACGTGTGAAGTGCAAAGTATGCCCTAATAAGCGCCCTAAATGACCAATCGCCCTCGCCCTCGCGCGCACGTATAGTGGTACATAGTAGTAGCATAGTCTCCACCATATATTAGTAATACTTACACATCACTTGGTTTATTTTATACTACTATACTTGCTTGTGCTCTTCCAATGTGGGACTTTTGTTTCAATACCCAAAGGTAATGAGAGATATTACAAACTCTCTCACACATGATTCTCATCCCAGCCTCCATCGCAAACCGGTCTCTGTCGTAATCTAGTCCCAGCCTCGGAGTATCTATAATGGAGTCAGACGAACGGAAACGGAAATGCCTCGGATCAGTCTTGGTCGCCGGTGATGACGCGGAATACTGGTGTGGGCACCAGATCTGGCGTGAAGAGCAGACCCAAATCAGAGTTTTGGGTGGGGGGGGGGGGGCGGCGACCAGCTCCTGATCGAAGTCGGGGGGGAGGGGCCGAACACAGTCCCAGGGTGGGGGGCGAACCCAGTCGCGAGGCCGGCGAGCTCACGTCTTGATATAGGTGACGGGTTCGTGGGTACCGTCGGCGGAGGAAAGGAAAGGTAACTGGTGGTCTGGATGGATAGAGTTGCGGTGGGAAGAGGGATAGCCGATGGTTCTCGAAAGGAATGAAGTTTTTTTTTTAGAGCCCATTTGGCTCCCTAACTCAAACTCAATATTTTGAGTTTGAACTCAACTAAGTGCGTTTAGAGCACCGTTTTCACTCTAACTTCAATATGAACCGTTGCATAGTAAATCAAGATGAGATTACTGTGCAACAAGTCCAAGGCAAACGGTACTTCCCAGCCTCTTGGCAACTATCCCCTCCGGCAGTTTGGCCCCTACCCACCGACTATGACTTCTCCCCAGCTGCCGGCAACCATCCCCTCCGGTCAGCCCATCCACCGTGGCCCCTACCAAACCAGTTACGAGCTTCCTATTCCCCACTCACCGTCGAATTGCGAGCTCGACGGCCTCATGAATTGCAGAAGAAGAAACGGAAGAAGAGACAGAGCCATTGGAGGCTCCACCGTTCTGGGCGGCGATGGCACTAATGGGGACAAGGTTACGAAGCCTAGAGGAGGAGGAGGAGATAGGTGGTGGCGGCGGCCATGGTGACGGTGTGCCTGACGGTGATGGAGGTGGGGGTGGAGACGGGAGAGAATTGGGAAGGTTATAGAGAGAGAGAGAGAGGGAGAGGAGAGAGAAGCAATGGAGAGAGAATTGGGAAGATTGTAGAGAATTGGTAGAGAGAGAGAGAGGGGGAGAGGACTCCATGAGCTATATGACGACCGGGATGTTGTAGGTGACGCCGTGGAAGGAGATGGGGATGGTGCCGTCGGCCTGGAGGAGGTTGACGGAGCGGACGTCGTTGTGGGTGACGGTGCTGGTAGAGAGGGAGACGGTGCTGGCAGAGATGGGCTCGCCGGCTGTACCATCAGGGAGGGGGTGTTTGGGCAAAGAGAAAAAGAATGGGAAAATAGTCTAGAGAGAGACAGAGTGAGAGAATGAGAGGGAGTCTGAGATAGTATATCATCGGGGACGGTGATGTTAGAGAGAGTTTTTTTTTTTTTTTTTTTTTTTTTTTTTTTTTTTTTGCTTAAGAGGGAAGGAAAAGGACGATGACTGGTACGAAGTTAATTATCACTAAACTAAGACATCAGCAGTTATCTCATAGATAAACAAGTAATGATCCCAGTGACATATGTGATTTTTCATAATTTCATAAGTATGGTACAAGTTGGGGATCCTTTTCTTGAAGAGTGTGCAGATTATGTGTCTATTAATTTTTAGTGACCAACTATGTAATTCTTATTGTTATATTTTGTTCACTTATTTAAGAAATATTGTAAAAGATTTTGATGTATGTTGTTGAAAAAAGTTTTTAATTTAGTTTATTTTAATTTTTTTCATTTTCCTGATCAGAAACATACAATGAAATGTTAAATTTGATTTTAAAAAAAATTTATTCCGCTCATTTTCTTAACATCCAAACAAGGCCCTTATTTTTTTAATTTTTTTTTCAACTTCAACTTTTTTTACCAAACACAACTCAACTTCAACTTTTTAACTTAAACTTTTCACCAAACACTCAACTTAACTCAAACTTTTCAACTCAAACTTTTCACTAAACACTCAACTTTTAAACTAAACTAAACTTAACTCAAATTAAACTTAAAAATCTTAACTCAAACTTATGAACCAAACAGATTGTTTTGAAAAGTTTTGTTAAAAAAAATTAGGTGTAATAAGTTTTATTATTTTTTAACATTTTTTTTATCTCAGCCGTTCAAAACTAATCGAACGGTCAAAAAATTTGAACATATGGATAGGGTATAAACAAATGACCTCATTCTATAAGTCCCAAGAGATTAATCAACCATCAGACATCTTAATATAAAAATGTTTTGGACACGATGAGTGCTTTTATTTTTTATTTTTTCCTTGTTTTTCATGACCGAGACGTAACGGGCGTTGAACATCACGGTTCATTATAAATAAATCTTATTTATTTTTTTTACAAGTAAATTAATCTTATTTATATATCTTATGATTTGATATTCACATTTTATTAGTGTAATAATAAATATCATTGATATCTTATGGTATTATTATTTTTTTAAGGAAATATCTTATGGTGTTATTAAGAATTCAAAAGCTTAGAAAAAAGAATCGAAATATATAAAACTAAAAAGATAGGATTATTGAAAGGTAATAGAAAAGTGAAAAAACAAAAAACAAAAAACAAAAACAAAGGAAGACAAAGTTTCAATGGATATTTGACGCGGGGTATATGAAAAAACAAAACAAAGTTGAAAAATTAGACGAAATGGAAAAAAATTAAAGGAACAAAGTAAAAAGGAAAAAACATATCTTATTTATAAATGAAAAATGGGTTACCAAAAAAGACTTATGTTTAAAAGGAAAAAAATTGATACGTGGACATATTTATAAAACTTTGCCCATTATTTTTAGTGAAAAACTTTAATTGTTTTATTTCTTATTAATATTTTTTTTGGCAAAATTTTATTTCTTATTAATCAAGATTAAATAAATAAATAAATAAATAATAAAGAGATTCTTTAAAAGAGCAACATGACAAGTCACAATCTTATAAAAAAAACTTGACACGTCCCAAGTTTATGCATTTCATTTTATGTAGTTAAATCAAAACGGGGTTACCAAAAAATACTTAAAACACTATCAGCAATTAAATTTAAAACTGTTTGTGAAAATAATAGTAGGGCAGAAAGAAAAATAAACAATACATGTACTTTAATTATCATACATATTTTTTAATTTTTAAATTTGAGGTGAATATTCAAATTTATACTTTATGATAAAGTTGTGTATGAAATTATTATTACGTAATGTCATCACTACATATGCTTCATTTTCTCTGTGTGTGTAAATTTGTGTAAAGATAAGATATTTTTGTGTGATTAAATTACAAGTGGAAAATTTTTATGATATGATCTTTTATTTACAGCTTGTTTGGTTCAATCGTTTAAACTGTGATTTTGGATTTCATTCCAAGTTGTTGTCGTTTGGGGTTTGAGTCCAACTCAAACTGTCCATTGAACCGTTGCACAGTAATTGGAGTCATGTTTACTGTGCAACCAGTGCATGGATAGCTTTCTCTGCATCTCTGTTCCCCAAACCTCCTCATCTCTCTCCCCTGTCGCCCGTGGCTGTTCTTCGCTGCTGCTCCTTCGTCTGTCCTTTCTCTTTCCCATTGCGTTCGGTCTTTTCTCCTCTGTCGAAGCCAGTTCTTGCTTCTGTGGGTGTTGGAATCAAATATATTCCATTCACTGTAGTCTGCTATTGATTGACCTCCATATTCCCCGACTTGTTCGCTCTACCCTTCACCCCTAATATCGTCCCCTTCTCCTCCCTTGGGTTTGATCTGGAGGTTTGGCTGTTGGATTCGCCTGAAATCTGTCGCAATTTCGAAATCCCTAATTCCCAAATTTAGGAACTAGGGTTTCTTTCCCCTCCGCATATAGTCGATTCTGGTCATCGGTCTTGGGCACCCGCCGTGTCAGTCCATCGGACTCGTGGCTTGGATACCGCCGGTGGCCAATGCGGCGCCGACTGGGGTCGAGGAAGCAATCTCAACGACGGTTTAGTATTACCCACTATTTCCGATCAACGAAATCAGCCCAAAGACCGATTGCTTCCTGCCTTGATCTGCCTTCATCGACCGTTTACTCCTCTTCCGGCTCGAACTCCGTAACCCAAGTACATTTTCTTAACCTTTTGCAGTTAATCTGTTCATTATCCATTGCTTCTACTGTTTGGAAGACCGAGTGTAGCTCGACTTCGGATTTTCTATTGATTGTTTTCAATCCCAAAGTTTCCACTCCCAGTTATGTTGATGTTGTATGCTGAATCCGGATTCGAGTAAAAAAAAACTTTTACTATAGACGTTGTTTTGATTTGAGATGTTCTGGTGGAATATTTCCACCGTAATCTGCTTTCCCAGATTCGTAAAACAGGAGTTGCATTTGAACTGGTATTTCGGAGTTTGATTCAACATGTATACGTTTGTGGTTTCATTGTTCATTGTTCATTGTTGTTGGAGTTTGACTAAACATATCGTTTCGGTTTCGAAGTTGTTGTTTGAACACTCATGTTGTCGTTTGAACTGGCTTGTTGGAGTTTGATTCAACTTGTTGTCATTTCGGGTTTTGGAGTTGTTGTTTGAACACTCATGTTGTCGTTTGAACTGGCTTGTTGGAGTTTGATTAAACTTGTTGTCGTTTGTGGTTTAATTGTTCTTGTTTGAACACTCATGTTGTCGTTTGATCTGTCATTTTAGAGTTTGATTCAAATTGTTATCGTATCCATAGTTTAATTGTTGTTGTTTGAACACTCATGTTGTCATTTACGTGCTGTGTATCTGCTTTTGGCCGTTGCTTTCGAAATCATTTTGTCTTCACCTTTCAAAATCAATTACGGAATTGTTGTTGTCACATGTCGATTTCTCCCATCTTTGTTATGTCATTTCAGGGGTTTTCTGCTTTTTCAATGCGTTTGTTCGTATCTCTTACATTCCTTCCCTTACGTTTGGCTGTGATGTGTCATTCTCCTTATCACGACAGTGATTCCATCTGACTGGTGCGTCATGAACCCGATATATATCGGTAGTTGCCGGTAATCATACCATGGTAACTGCCATTGTATCATTTCTTTGACATGCTTCAGATGCAATATGTCGATAACAACATACTGAGCCAACATTATCTCCTAATCGGTCACCATCTTAGTGGTTTGTCATATTTTCCTTTTCCTTTTCCATGTCTTAAGGAAATTCCCCTCAAGGCATCCGGTGAGACGTACGTGTGGGATCCCGTCAAGGAGAAATTATTCCTGGAGAAACTTGATGACTAATTGGCCTCAACTGGCGGGAAACAACCAAGTAGTAGCATTCTAGAGCTATGGGCCAATGAGTTTAACACTTGTTTCGACGGGGTTCCAGCATTCGGATCCACTTTATATAAAAAAAAAAGAGTGCATAAGGAAAATATATAAGGGTTGGAAGGTGTTGAAAACCCATACCGGCCTTGGTTATGATCCGGATATGGATATAGTTGTTTGCTCGGATGAAATGTGGCATAGCTTCATCAAAGTAATCAAACTTTATAATTGCAGTCTATAATATTGTGCTTGACTACCAACGCGACCGGTACTTTCAAATGTTAATCGTTCTGCCTTTTTCAGGATAACAAGGAGTGTACCCATCTCCGCTAAGAGGGACTTCGCAATAAGGAATTGTATTACAATATTTTTGAAAAAAACCATGCAGCAGGGCCTCGGGGTTCGTCTCTGTTACGATGGGAGGTGGAAGTATGCCATCGTACGAATTTGATTTCTCCATGGACCAATCCGGAACATATCCGGTCTTAGAGGAGGAAATTAATCCAAGCATTGGTGCACGCAGGCAGGCTAACGCGCGAGGTGTGAACGAGGAATGTGGTCCATCGCGGTCACGGGAGAGTACTGGGAAGCAGAAGCAACGAGTCGCGACGGATGAGATGACTTTCTCGGCCATGCAGGAAATAGTGAATCATTTCCGCGGTCGCTCGTAATCGGCAACCAGTAGTGACCAAAACAGCAAGAAAGATCACATTTTGAACTGTATAAATATCATGAAGGAGATGGGTATTTCACAATATCAGAGAATGATAATGTGGCACTACTTCGATGCTCATCAGAGGCTGCAGCGACCATTCTGTCTGCTTGATGACGACGACCGAAGGGGCATTATCGCCTCAGTTGTGGCCTCCCAGATGCCACGGCCAAGTTGATTTTTATGTTATATATGCGTTTTTTTTTCCTTTATTCGTTTCAGTACGACAAAACATTTGTTTTTTATGTTTTTTTTTATTTGTTTATTAGTGCCGTATTTGCATCTTTTATGTATAAGCATTTGGCTACTGTTGTTTGCTAAGCGCATTTACTTTCGCAGCGTGATTAATTTCCAATATGCTCAATATATTTTTCAACCTCGCTTATTTCCATTTAATAAAAAGTTTACTGTAAAACATCTTGGTAATCCAATTTATTTAAACATTTTTTAAAACAATTATAAATAAAGGCCGAGAACATTGTTGAAAAATTCGAGAGTTAAATGTGCACCATGGTGACTAATTTAAATGTATATTTGGAAATTTGATCTATAACAAGTAAAATAGTGCAGTTTTCAATGACGACAAAATACTAAAATGAACAGGTTCGGTTCCGTACCTGAACATCAGGAGGACGCCCAAGCCGCAGCTAGCGAATAGCGTAGCGACGACGATATGCTTGCACTGGCAGTGGTAGCAGTGGCAAATAGTCAGCGTCACTGGTGAAGAGTTCCACAACCAATGCATAATTCAATCCTAACTGGCAGCATGCGTGTGGAGGAGATATTAAATAGCCATGAAGACGTAATTCAAGGAATGTTTTGATCAGTATAAAATCATCGACATTCAGAGTACTAAGTAACCTATTAGGTAGCCGGGAATTGTTGAAGCTGACGTATAACATGAATGTTAACGAGCAGTTATTTATTTTTCTGGCCATTTGTGCGCAAGGCGCAACAAACCGACACATTTCGTATTTATTCCAACATTCTAAAGAAACAACATCACTTGATTTTTTCAAGTGTTGAAGGTTATTTGTACGTTGAAGGACGAATTCATCCGACCACCTGACTACACGGTGGTGCAAAATTTGATAAATGAGCACGCGGGAAAATATTGGCCATGGTTTGATGTACGTTATCGTTATTCTGACTATCGTACGGTATCGATTAATAATTTCCTCTTACTCGTAATAATAGTCTGCACATTGAATATTCTAATGGATCGTGCAGGGTTGTATTGGTGCTATTGATGGGACACACGTCCCATGTGTCTCAAGGCGCGAGAATGCTGATGGTTGGATTAATCGAAAATGGTTTCACTCGTAGAATATTTTGGCGGCCTGTTCCTTTGACATGAAATTCACGTACATGTTGGCCGGATATGAGGGATCATGCCATGATGCCAGAATGTTGGACGATGCAATAGCATTCCATGGTTTCCCAATACCCCCACCTGGTAATCGTAATTTTAATATTATTGGTATATTTACATATACGGACTCTGTCTAAAATTATTGGAACTCGTCTCATATTGTGATGTTTATTTGGCAGGAAAATTTTACTTTACAGATTCCGAATACGCCAATAAGGATGGTTTCCTGAGCCCATTTAGACGGGAGACGTATCATTTATCGGAATATCAAAGATGTCGTGCCGGTCTAGGCAATCGCAGGGAGGTATTTAACTACACGCATTCTTCGCTGTGGAATTGCATTGAACGAACCTTTGGTGTTTGGAAGGCAAGGTTTAAAGACATCAACAGTTATCCGATGGAGAAACAAGTTATGATTCCTGTGGCGTGTGCGGTTGTACATAATTTCATAAGGATGGTGCAGATTGGGGATCCAGTTCTAGAAGAGTATATAGATGATTGCGTGCCTGTACATGGGAACGACGACGTTAACACGGATTACGTATTGGACGACGGGGTAGAAGATAATAGGGCCCAGTACAGCAACGACCCAACATGGATCGAGTACGGGAGCGATGAATCAGATGAGAGAAAGAATTGCGGATGCTATGTAGGAACGATACCAATCATATCCATGGTATAGAACCACGTGAACGTAACCAACTATTCTATAATTGCGCCAGAGTCGGAATTTAATAGTTACTTTATTTTGATGATTTTGACATTACAAACAATATACATGCTATTGGGGTATAACATTACAATAAAATAGTAATGCGACATCTTTTGCATTCTCAAATCTTCAAGTTGATTTAATCTTATTATTTTGGCATACTGTCATTTTATCCCAATTTTATTTACTAAAACATACGATAGAATGTTAAGAAAAAATAAAAAAATTGATTCCCCTCATTTTCTTAACGGTCAAACAAGGCCCTTGTTTTTTTAAATTTCAACTCAACTTAAACTTTTTCACCAAACGCTCAACTCAACTTAAACTTTTTACCAAACACCTCATATTTAAACTAAACTTATCTTAACTCAAACTAAATTTAAAAATCTTAACTCAAACTTGTACACCAAACAGGTCCAAGGTGGATCAATTTAAACTCTATACTCTTTACTAGGTTAAATATAAAATTAATTTAGTAAAGTTTATAGAAAATAAAAACTTTTAAACCCTAATTCTCACATGTGACCGCCAAATAAGGTTAAAAGAAAAAATTCTCTGGAAGACAGATCGAAATATATATATATATATATATATTTTTATATATAAGAATGTATAAAGTGAAAAAATAAAACCACAATCGCGCACATTTGATGGTCGGCGTGCGTGAAAGACGCTAGGAGAAAGCTTCTCTTTCCGTTTCCAATTTATTCTTTTCTTCTCTCTTCTTCTGGTTTAGTCTCGCTCACCTTTACGACGCTTTCCTTCTCACTGGTTAAATCTCCATTTCTTTTTTAATTATTGAGATTTTTTTTAAATATCTCAGCAAAAGATCTGTGATTTTGTATTTTTTAACCCTTTTCTTCGATATTTTATTCCCGAAAGTTTGGATCTGTCAGTCTTGCATTTCTTCCTTTTCTTTTTTCCTGTTTGTTTACCGAGAAACTTTAGAAAATCGTTGAGCAAACGGGAATATTTCGAAGTTCACAGCTGAGTTTGTCAGTGTTCAGAGTTTTGTGATTCCAATATTCTGTTCTGATTTAGATCGATTTTTTTGTTCTTTTTCATTTGCAGCTTCTGAAGGACTGAAGAGAAATGATTTGGGGAGTACTTCGCCGTAGAGTTGCTTCGGTATGTTCAAATTTTCTTTGTTTGCTTCATTGTTTTTTGACCTAATGTGAAATAGTGCCATTGATTTCGTGTCCATAGGGTATGGGAATTTCTTGTATTGGGCTAGTTTTAAAATTATATAATGATTTTGAGATAATTTTCTTATATTTAATGGGATTGTTTAAGTTTGATAATTTTTTTTTTTTTTTTTTTTGGCAATACTTAATCAACAGTCTCAGGTTCTGGGACAAGTCTGGAGGTCTAGGCCTACAGTGTCCGGGTCAAGCTCTTACCACACTGCACGTAATGAGGTACTAAGATTTGATAAACTTTGTTGATTTTCGGTTCTGTTAGTTGGAACCCCGGGTTTCTGTTAAGGTTATTATATGTGCCATTGAAAGTGATCGACTTTTTTAAGAATCTAAAGTAAAAGATACTTTTGTCTCCTTAATGGCCTTTTGTTATGATGTTGACAAATGCTTTTCATATTGCACCTCTTTATTGTGATGTTGTGGGAATATAAGAACCATTTAGCCTTTTGCTTCACCGTTGAACACTCAAATTGCTCTTAAATTTGCAGGCGTTGTTAGTTTGGAAAGAGGTTGCCTGTGTCCAAAGCTCTAGCTACCACACATTTTTAGGTAATTGTAGGGATATTGTTAAAGAAGTTAATGATTTCGAGGGCATTTTACTTTGTCCATATGATCCTCTTTTCTTTTTTCTAATTTGTTTTGATTCGTTTATTGTAGATGGTCATGTTTATCCAAAATCAAGCAGGTCAGAGAGTTCTCTCTCTCTCTCTCTATATATATATATATATATATATATATATATGTTTCCTCATTATCTTCGTTCAGTCAAGGCTTTTTATTGTTAATTCCATTTTGTCATCTCTCTCTTTTGTTGATTTGTTCTTTTGGTTGGGTCCAGGGAAGTTATTGCAATATCTCAAAGAGAATCTTTTATCAGGATGAGCAATAGATCATTTTCTTCGGATAACGGTACGTGTCCATCCAACTTAACTTGGTAATGAATATATTTTTATCCATGAGCTTTTGTGTTTTCGGCTGTCCATATGATTTATATACGGGACTGTAGTTCTCAAGATTTGGCTGTTGAATTGTGCAGGAGATGTGATTGAAGCTGTTGTCCCTTTCATGGGTGAATCCATTACCGATGGAACTTTGGCAACATTCTTAAAGAGTATGTTACTAGTGGATGCCTGTTATCCCGTCAGTGCATTAAAAGTTGTCCTTTCTTGCTTGTGTTTTGAACTGTGTGCATCTACATGTACTTGTGTTGAGTGCCTTGTAATCTTATGCCAAATAACAAACAGAACCCGGCGACAGAGTGGAAGTTGATGAGCCCATTGCTCAAATTGAAACTGATAAGGTAATCTGTCCGTTGGAACTCTTATGTTGTAATTTTGTAATTCAAAGTGCCGAGAATGGCTATTTCAGAAATTGAGTTGTCTGCCTTGTGTGTAACGTTAGGTGACAATTGACGTTGTCAGTCCTGAAGCTGGCGTGATAACAAAGGTAATATTTTGCAAACATTGCATTCTAAATCTAGTTGGATATTATTAACTTATTAATTCTTCCTAGCTTCATCCACTGATGTCTATATCGTATAGTTGTTGGCAAATGAAGGTGATACCGTAGAACCAGGTGTCAAGATTGCTGCCATCTCCAAATCGGGTGAAGGTGCACCACAAGTTGCTCCATCAGAACAGCCTGCACCTTCCAAGAAAGAGGAAAGCGTAGAAAAGCAGACCTCTAAAGCAGAAACGGCCCCTGTCAAAGAGGCAAAGAAAGGGCCATCTCCACCACCCAAGGCTAAGGCACCTCCTCCTTCACCACCTAAGCCCACAGAACCCCAGCTTCCTCCTAAAGACAGGGAAAGACGAGTAAGTTCCATGATTCTTGTCAGAAACAAAATTAATTTAGTTTGGTTTGAAGTTGCTAAAATAACCCTCTTTAACTAGGTTCCAATGACAAGACTCAGGAAAAGAGTTGCAACACGCTTGAAAGATTCTCAGAATACATTTGCTATGTTGACCACATTTAACGAAGTTGATATGTGAGTTTGATAACTCTGCAATCTATTAAGCTGCTTTCATTGGATAAATTTCTTCATTGTTTTTACTAAAATAAAGAGTACACATTCACACTTAATCATGTTTGGAAAATGTGGTATGGTGGTAGAAAAAATACAATGCGCCAGTTGATGAAAACCATTGGTCCTTAAAAGTAATTTGAATGATGGTATAGTGCAGAAGCTGTCTCTTTTCCCTAATGTGCTCTGTAATGCAGGACTAATTTGATGAAGCTCCGCTCAGATTACAAGGATGCCTTTGTTGAAAGGCACGGAGTGAAATTGGGTCTCATGTCAGGCTTTGTGAAAGTATGCACCTAATTGTCTTTCTTGTAGTTATAGTACTGTGTTTAGGGGGGAAAAAAAAAATCCGACTAAATCTAAAAAATCTCTAAGATGAAATATTTGTAAATGTGCTGTTTGTGCATTTACGTATATTCCTCTCATCTGTTTCAGGCTGCAATTAGTGCGCTTCAGTATCAGCCAGTTGTGAATGCTGTCATAGATGGGGATGATATCATATACAGAGATTACATTGATATAAGCATTGCAGTGGGCACCCCTAAAGTATGTCCATTGCCTTTTCTAATTAAAAAAAAAAAAACTTTTGAAGGATTTGATTCGTTCCTTCTTCTACACTCAGCTAGCTAACAAATGGGTAATCCCTTTTCCTGTTCAAGGGTCTTGTAGTTCCAGTACTCCGCAATGCTGAGAGAATGAACTTTGCTGAAATAGAGAAGGAAATCAACACTTTGGCCAAGAAGGCAACTGATGGTTCTATTTCAATTGATGAGATGGCCGGTGGTACGTTTACAATATCCAATGGTGGTGTTTACGGAAGCCTTTTGAGCACACCAATCATCAACCCTCCACAGGTATTGCTTTATGCATCAAATTTGTTCTGTTGTGACTTGTGATTAATGTTTAGCACTTTTATTAGTGATTTTTCAAGAACATGGTATCTCCAAAACAGAAGAAATATAGAATCTCACCACCTCTTACTTCTACCCTTTTGGCAGTCTGCTATATTGGGAATGCACTCAATTGTGAATCGCCCCATGGTCGTTGGAGGCAATGTTGTGCCAAGGCCAATGATGTATATTGCATTGACATATGACCATCGTCTGATTGATGGAAGAGAGGCCGTTTTCTTCTTGCGCCGTATTAAGGACGTCGTGGAAGACCCTCGCAGACTTCTTCTCGATGTATGAAGAAGAAATCTCGTTTTCTAAATTCCGGATTTGCAAGATAAGATACATGCAGTACTGCATAAAACTGGAAAATAATTATACCTTGGGAGTTTCCAAATTTTGTTGAGATATCCTTTTATATAATCTCGTGTTAGTACTTTGTCAATTGCAACGGCAAAAAAGTGTTTTTGCAAGAGATGTTGTGAATTGTTTGGTTTTACATATTCCAGTGCCTTCCATATGCTACATTCTTGCTGATTGTCTTAAGCAAATGCCCATTCCCTACGGGGTTCTTTGTGTATCACAAAAATCTTATGTTTTCCTAATCCTATTACATTTTTCGCTGGCCATGAGGGTGTGTTTTGTGACTTCTTAACTGTAATAACGATCCGAATGCCATATGGAATATTAGGGGTGACAGTTTGTGTTGACTGATCTTGTTTGTCTCGGTTAAACGTGTAAAGGAATCTTAATGCAAAGATGCTCTATTTATTCATAGTATTAAAAAAATATCAATCCAAACACGATTTATTTGTTACAACAGAAAATGTCAATCTGAAAAAGTTTAGATTAACATGTTAAATAAATAATTGATAACATGTTTAATCATTTTATTCATCTTTATAAAGCAAGTGGAGTTCAATTTTAAATTTTAAAACTAACATTTAATTAATCATGTAAAATAAGTATTATATTTATATAATATATAATTAAACTGTAAATGGCACACCTTCGACTCTACGGGTTTAGTAAGAAGATGACTTAATGATTTCACATGTATTAACAGCATGAACAACTGTTTTACCAGCAACTAGTTTTGTTTTGACATATCTCCATTTCTCGAGTTTAACGCACTTAAAAGTCTGGTGCTTTTTTTTTTTTTTTTCAATGAGCAGTTTAATAGATAACAAAGCAGAAGTGTTCCATATGATATGGGCGAACCACAAAACGCACCCAGTAAACAGGTTAAAACTACTTGTATTTACCCATTATAATATGAATAATATGATTTAGGAGTAGTAATATCCAAAATTCTTTGTCGCTTTATATGCAGCTATTGGCAACATCTTAAAAGGCAGCATCTCTTTCTTTCTTTCTCTGTCCTTTTTTTTTTTTTGATGAATTAAAAATGCAGTATCTTGTTCTCTAGTTATAGACAAAAAATAGTAGATTTTCTGTTCTTCCTCGGATCCATGTCAGGGATATTTCTCTCAAGTGACAAAAAGAAATTGCATGTCTTCTGCAGTCAGTTTTCCCAGAGCCTCGGAGGAACCCCCAACAGTACTGTCAAAAGCGCCCCCCCGCCACCCCCAAAAAAAAAAAACGTTTATTTAAGAAAGGCAAATAAATAAATAAAGTGAGCAAAAAGTATCACAATTCAAAGAAATATTACCCTTCAAACACTAGTTCCTTCTTATCTTGCAGCTTGAGAATCCTCTCCTCAATTGTATTCTCAATTACAAACCTCACAATTCTGCACACAGAAAAGAAATCATAGTGGCCCCCATCAAAGATAAGTATAAATACATTAGCTTCACTGGATAATAATATAGTATGATATGATATAATAATAAAGCATGGTAGTATGGAGGAAGAAAGACAAGCCTGATTGGCTTATACTGCCCGATTCGGTGGATTCTATCTTGTGCTTGCCGCTCCACAGCTGGATTCCACCAGGGGTCCATCAAGAAAACCTACACAAGCCCATACCACAAGCCATTTTTATTTTTATTTCCAATAAACCAACACCATAACATGCATTGTTCAATTTATTTAGACTTACTTCTTATAAATGCATTAACTAGATTATTATTTGTATACAAGGGATAAATATTTGACTTACATGTGATGCGACGGTGAGATTGAGAGCAACACCACCGGCTTTCAAACTCATGAGGAAAATCCTGCAATCTGGGTCCTCTGTGAATTTCTTAATAGCAGCATCCCTGGCATTCAAGGTCATGCTTCCGACCAGCTGAACACATTTTATACCAGACTGCAACAGGTTCATCACTGGTTAATAATACTAATATTAATAATTATAAAAATAATGAAGAAAGAAGATGAGCTAGATTTTAGTATATTACCTTTTGGAAAGAGTAGTTTATGAGATCCAAGAACGAGGTGAACTGGCTGAAAACTATTCCTTTGGCAGAACCATCCCTCTCTACCATGAATCTGATTTCTTCCCTCTACAGCCACATAATTTTACTTAGCAATATGTACAAAAAAGATAGATATTCTGGAACATATGCTTGCATCACATCGTCCAAGACGCATGTAAAAAGAGAATCATTGTTTTCTTCCTGCAATTGAATGAGTAGTGTAATAAAGAGACTCGTCAATTGATGTCGGGAATGCTCAATCAGACAATTTAACGAGCTGTTTTAAGGAATAATGGGTACTGAAGAAGGTAGACAACAACAACCTTTGTTGTAATATGCTATCGTTTTGTAAATCTAGATGCCAGTTTTTTGAAAAATAAATTAGCAAATAAACAAATAAACAAATAAAAAAAATTTGTAAAACGTCATCTGATGATGCCTCATTCACCTACCATTGTAAGGAACTCGGTCTTTGTTTCGAGGCATTGCATTCAAACATATGTAATTTTGCCGTAATTTTAAGGATATACAGCATAAATGACTACTCCAGCCAAATAGTAGCTTGTGTCTATTAACATGAGTGCGTGGACTAAAGAATTTACAAAAATGATGCATAAAATAATTGCAATCATACGTACCAGAGCCTCTATCTTTGTACTTGTTTGAAAATTGGCGAGTTCAATTCTGTTTAGAATACTTGAGGACCTAAAGCCCTTAACGTTAGTTTTACTAGTCTGATTGACTGCATCTGGATTTGTTGTCCAATCAACAGTAAGCAATTTTGAGCACGAAGGGCATGAGACTTGTCCCAAGGAAGAAGAATAATCAAGCAAACAAGCCTTGCAAAAGACGTGTTCACAAGAGGTAACCTGATATATTAAAAGAAAAAAAAAAAAACACGGTACAAATTAAAATCATACATTTTGAAGAAGAAACAAAACTAAACTTTTTTATCTTCGTGTGATAGAAAGGAATAAATTATCATGGAAGTGTAACTTTTTAGATTAAAAAAATAGAAAATCTAGCTATAGTTACCATCGTGCCATCTAAAAGGTTTGTTTTGCAAACCATTTCAGCTTTAGAAGCCAAAGTCGCACATAACTTGGCATCTTTCAGAGTATCTTGTACTTGAAAGGATGCAAAAATGATAGATGCTAAAAGTCTCATGTCTGGCTAGAGTACAATCTAGAAGTCAAACACCACGACAGAAAACATGTTCAAACTCCCAGCTAGCGTAATATCATAGCATCATTACATCCATCTCAGTAATGGAAACTTATCATCATATCCATTCTATGGGTCAAATACACTAATTATCAATCCTGCTTCAGTTTAACAAACATAACGGGTACCATAGTTTGAAAGTCCCATTATCATGGCAAACTGTAAAGAGAACTATAAAGTCCTCAGCCCAGAAAATAAAGAAAATAAAAAGCAATTATAAAAGGTCTTCATGCCATTACGTATGAACAAGTGGTACAGAAGTTTAGCAGAACTAAGATCAATTCGGAACTGTGAAATTAAAGGAAAAGCGATGGTAAAACAAAACAAGGAACTGACCACATGATCTTCTGCTGGGTCATGACAAATGCCACAGACTCGCTCATCAATAGTGGTGTCCACCTTGCTTGCGTTCCTCATAGCAGAAGTTGCAGAATAAACCACCAGGTAAGGATGGTCAACTGCCTGCAGTAAACAAGAGAGAAACTATCAGCAACGTTGAACGCAAAATGACAAAGATGAACTGAGAAAAGGAAAAAGCAGGGGACAATATTTTTAATTTTTTAATTTTTTATTTTTTCAGAACAATGGAATATTATGCTTCACAAGGCTGGAGTTGCAATTTAAGGGACAAGGTTTTTCACTGAGAGATTTCACTAGAATAACTATTCACCTGGCGCAAGCGCGTGAGAAGGTCAAATATGTGAGCGTAATTGTTCATTACTGTTCCCGCTTCAACATATCTAGAAAAAAAAAATTATGGTATACAACAAGTCAAAAGCCCAATTAGTTCCACTAAGATATAATATTTGCTTCCCGACAAATTGAACTTTACAACAAAAGTTGCAAATACCAACAAAATTCTATAAAATCAGTACCAATTATCAAACAAGAAAAAAAATAAAAAATAAAAATCATCACCACAAATAAATAAAAGAGGAAATAGGTCATATACGTGTTAAATTGCGCCTGACTATCATTGTACAATGACTCGTAATAATCATGCTCTTTCATATCCAATGCGTCCTTCCTCAATGACACCTATATGTAATTGTGATAAACGTCAGAAAGTAAAATATTTTATCAAATTGCAATGGAAGCCGAAGAGCTGGAAATTACGATTCTTGGAGGAAGTGCAAGATCAGCAGCCCTGCCCTTTTTAGTTCGCCGCAAAACCATGCTCTTTAATATTTTGTGTTTTAGCAAAATCATGACCCTTCTTCCTGGCTCTTGGTTTGCAAAAAATTGTATTGGCTTAGCCACAAACTTGCAAAAGTTAAAGATTCATGTTAGCACATAGAGAAACTATGCTGCAGAATCAAAAATAAATAAGATAACAGCAATGAAATTGCAAACTCACTTTATTCCACCAGCAAAAATGTCTAACTGATTTATGAGGGCAATTCGGACACTCTGATGTGGAACTGCAAAAAGGTATCAGGATGACCGAGTCACCAAAAGATAACAAAATAAAAACTGTAATAGTTGATATTAACATTTATGGTAATGTACAGTGAAGACAAAAATAGAAGAATAAATTCAAAAAGTTGACTGTATGCAATAAATTCCATACAGAAACTCAATCCTCTACTAACAATGTAATCAAACAACATGGAATTAGACCATACCTATGATCAAGACATCTGCAATCACAGTCTTTACAGAAGTAAAACGAATATGGGACTACTTGCAGAAAGCGGACCTGAGAAGACGAATTGTAACAATATAAGATAGAAGGTAGGAAGCTTCATGTTCGAAATCAACTTTTTAATATACAGTAACTCACCAAAGAGTACAGTTCTCCAACACGATTTTGAATGGGAGTACCACTTAAAGCCCATTTGAATGTAGACTCCAAAGCAAGAACGGCTTTAGCAGTATTACAATGCCGAGATTTTATATAATGTGCCTATGATTGGGAGGGGAAAAAAAAGCATGCATTTCCATGAGGATACGAAAATTAAAGTGCAAAGAAAACAAGAAATTCTTGTAAAAAGTCAATAAGACAATCTCTTCAAAGAAATCAAAACAAGCCAAAACAAAAAGAAGAATAAACAATAGTGAAGAAATCAAGGCATGTTGCATGTGGAAACAGAATTGCTCCTGCCCATTGCTGTACTTGCTAAAAAAGGTGAATATTCAATCCTCATGAATCTAAAAAGACAAATAGCTGCAGATTATTTTGAAACAAAATGAATTGTCTGAAACAACAAGAGAACAGTCATATAAGCTAAGAAATGGGCTAGGTGAAAGAAGAAGCACACATCCGCAAAAAGACAACACGCCAATATGAAACAAAAATTGACTTATCTAAGTAAGACGAACTATGAGTTTAATCACCTCATCCAAAATGAGACGATCCCACTTCACTGCATGCAAAAGTGATTTTCCCCTAGGTAATTCCTCGCTAATAAATTTCAAATCCAAATCAGCTTCCTCCAGATTAGCTTTCTTCTTGTACTGCTTTGTTGTCTTGCCTTCAGGATACTTACAATCCAGCTTTGATGTTGAGGCCATAGATTTTGGGTTCTTCCTATGTTGCTTAGATTGCTTCTCAGTTTTAACAGCATCGGGCCCACAATAATATCTCAAGTGTATGGCCATCTTTTTCTTATAGAACAGCTTTCCACAGTAAGAGCATTTCTCTTTTGGAGGCATTATGCACTTCCTGTACTCAGCTTCAACAATGGAGTACGTAGTTATAACAAAATCGTACTCAGAAAAGTGTTTAGAATTTCTCTCTCTATTGGCGCCATGATAAACCAACACCTTTGTGCTCCCCTTTGAAGTAAATCTGTCTATCTCACCTACCCACTGGCTCACAGCAACCACAGGACATATTACAAGGGTAGTTTTAATTCCAGGCAAGCTTGTAGATGAGCTTGCCCCACTTGGTTCACAAGTTGAGTTGTGGAGTTCTCGTTTGGCAAGAACGAGCGCAATTGCTTGGAGGGTCTTCCCCATTCCCATTTCATCTGCAAGGATTCCTCCTTTAGCTGAAAAGTCTTCCTGTTTCAAAGCCCAGGCCAACCACTCCTTCTGGTACCTCAACAGATCCACAATGAGATCAGACGGTCCTTCTGCAGCTTCGATATTTATTTCATTCTGTTTATCCAAATCCAAATCTTTTGCTATGTTCTCATCAATCCATTTCTCATTCTCCTGTTCCCAAATGTGCCACATCAAGACTGGCTTTTCAATTTTTGGCCGCCTCCTATTCTTTTTTCCCACCCCAAGATTGCCATTTTGCATTTCTTGCAGTACTACTTCTACTAGCTGATCGACATGGTCTTCGCCATTGTCTGTGATCTCCGCTTCAGAACTTTTCTTTCGTCCCACCTTCCGTCTTTTCAAAGGCTTGACGAAGTTATCTTCACCTACATTATATATCAGATTGGGTTATCATTACTGAGGCAAGAAAATTCCTCATCTAAAGTTTCAACAAAATACATTGCCATTAAAAAACAGGGAAAAGAAAACACAACTCCAAACACTCCGCCATGGAAATTTAAACTCCACAAACAACATCGATCGTGTCAGTTCTTGACAAATTTCCTATTCTATTTTCATAAAATATTATGCCTAAAATGTTCTCTCTCCGTACACATTACAGCCACAACTGAACATTTATCCGACAATTAATCTATGAGACGAATTAAAGAATTTACCCTCATCACTGGAGTCGCTGTCATCATCACTAGAGTCATCTGAAGACAAACCCATGTAAGTTTCTTCGTCAGAGCTATTCGATTTCTCGCTATTACTGTCATCTCCTCTTTTATGTCCGTTTCCTGAGAAATCAATAACAACGTTCATACATCGAACCATAATCACAAAACCAGTCTATAGACCCACAAAATGAAATCAAGAAAGCACAAAATTTAATAAACCGAAAAGAAAATTCTTCACCCAAACTCAGTCCGAAACACAAAAAGGGGGACAAATCTCAATTCCTTCACTATCCTACAATTTTCTCGGTATCCAAACGGGGAAAATCTCGCAGAGGGGCAAAATGGAAACAAAAAGGGAAGAAAGAAAGAAAAGAGCGAGGGCTTTCGTTTACCATCGGCGACGGAATTGGATGTTCTTCTGCGGGAACGAAGCTCCATTGATGGGAGAAGAGAAAACTAGGGTTTGTGCTTGAGGGTTGCAGAGAGGGGAGCGATGAGGGGGAGATAGAGAGAGAGAGAGAGAGAAGAAGAAGAAAGGCGCGAGCGGAGGGAGGCGTGCCTCGGGTTTAGTGAAACGGCACTTTGGACTTTCGTGTGTGTGACTGAGGAAGAACGGCGGGAAAACCTTCCTTTTTATAGTGGTTCTGGCCACGTCGTCATGGGCCCCACTTTGAGAAGCTTGCTGGAGGGAAAAAAATAAATAAAAAATAAAAAAAAACTCCTTTGATCTTCTATAGGCATTTATTAATTTTTTTAATTATATATATTTAAAAAAACAATGAAATGTGATATACTTTGATCCATTATCTCGACTTGTGCGTGTCGTAAAGTTTGACCTAATTTTACCTAATTTTATGTGGTTCAAATTCAATTACATGCAAAAATATTATGTAGTACTTATGGTAAAGGGTTAATTTCATTTTTAATACTTGTGGGATACATTATATTAAAAATAACATCATTTTTTCCCTTCATTTCTAGCACCGCACGTCAGCACCGTCTCTGATATGTGGGACCAACAGCATTAAATGTATACAAGTTCCAGCTTTACACTCTTCTCCCACCGACCCAAATATCCCCCTCCCTAGCATGGGTTAAAAAATTTTCAATCAGTATCTACAGTGTTTTAGAGAGAGAAGCTGAAATCTAGAGAGAGAAAGGGTTGCAACCGATCGGAATCGCTAGGAAACTGTCCAATACCACCACGAAAGCTTTATTTAAACCGCTTCGGGATATAAAAGGCTACCTACCAAGAAACGTTACAAAAAACCGGCACCAGAGATCGAGAGAATGGTGGCCGATGAAGGGTTGAGAGTGAAATCGAAGTTAAGGAATCAAAAAAGTCAAAAGTTAAATAATGCTATTTCGTTTTTATGTTTAAAAAGTTTGAATTTAACGCATTGTTTGCAAATTGATAAAAAAAAAAAAAAAGTAATGAATTTGCTAACATTTGATACTTCTACAGGATCGATCATTTTCATAAGGACCACATGGTCATTTTCGTTGTGACCCCTGCCTATGTTTTGAAAAAAAAATTGAACAACAAAGTGATGCATGGAACAACATGTCTTCTAAAATACACAGAGGAGTTAACGCACTTTGTGTGTAAAAGAAAAAAAATTAAATAAGTAATGAATTTGTTTAACATGATCGGTCAGTTTCATAATGACCATTTGGTCATTTTCGTTGTGAACCCTGCCCACGTTTTGAAAAAAAAAATTGAACAACAAAGTGATGGATAGAACAACATGTCTTCTAAAATACACAGAGGAGTTAACACACTTTGTGTATAAAGGGAAAAAAATAAATTAACTAAATAATGAATTTGCCTAACTTTTGATACTTCTACAGGATCGGTCATTTTCATAATGACCACCTGGTCATTTTCGTTGTGACCCCTTCCTACATTTTGAGAAACACAAAATTGAACAACAAAGTGATGGATGGAACAATATGTGTTTTAAAATACAGACTAGTTAACACACTTTGTGTGTTAAGTGAAAAAAAAATTAAATAAGTAATGAATTTGTTTAACATGATCGGTCAGTTTATAATGACCACCTGTTCATTTTCGTTATGATCCCTGCCCACGTTTTGAAAAAAAAAAATTGAACAATAAAGTGATGGATGGAACAACATGTCTTCTAAAATACACAGAGGAGTTAACACACTTTGTGTCTAAAGGGAAAAATAAATAAATTAAATAAGTAATGAATTTGCCTAACTTTTGATACTTCTACAGGATTGATCATTTTCATAATGATCACCTGGTCATTTTCTTTGTGACCATTTCCCACATTTTGAGAAAACAAAATTTAACAACAAAGTGATGGATGGAACAACTGTTGGGATCTAAATGTGCCCTAAGATAGAAAATTATATTAGAGATTTTCTGTAAATATGACATTTTGATATTAATAAGAGGATGTATTCATGTTTAATAAGTTGTGTCTTATTTACTTTCATTTATTGATTGTATGGTTATTTTGAGCAAACATAAAATACTCCTTGGCTGTTGGTAATATATCGGATTACCATATGTATACGGGGTATGCATAGAAGACGTGGTAATTTGATAACAGTCAAAATAAATAGTCTGCATTATTCATGATAAGATTGTAAAGATTGTCTACTTCCTTGGAGGGATGGTTTGTCTTGACCATCGAATAGGTTCCGAGTGGGAACTTTAATGTATACCAGTATTAAGGTATGACATTGAACTAGACCTAAAGTGTTAATTGATTCGGTTTAATAATTCCGTTGATAAGAATCAATGATGCTTTGATTATCATCCTGTATTAATCTTAATCCTGAAATAATTACTTGAGTTCGTATCCATGACTTATGTACTTTAATGCACTACAGGTGAGACACTATTAATTCATGGTCAATATACTTGTGTTTTGGGTGCATGACTTATGGATGGAGAAATCAAGATTTATAGATATGGAATCCATAGCTATCTTAACGATAGTACATGTTATCTACTTAAAGACATTATTCGGGGATTGAAAGATAGTATAACAAGATCTTAGCCATCGGTTTACTTTGTGTTCTCTGATGGTTTACCAATTGTATGGTTTTACAATTGGTGGTTCTTTCAATAAAGAATAATGGAACTTTAAGTTAAAATGATTGAAAAGGTAAAATGGAAAAAGTCCTTAATTCAATCATGGATAACATATGAGGATTAAGCAAGCGATGAATAAATAATGGAAGAAGCACTACGTGAGAGAGCTTTCGTAATACGGTGTATAAACGGGAGTTCAGCTTCAAACTTTTAGTAGAATAGTTTTGAAATTGATAATTGATGAATAATTAATCTGGGATTAATTTTTCACAATTATAGGAGCCTCTTTACATATTTCTATCGGATCCCTCTATTAGCTCATATAGTTCCATATAGCGTCTCGGGATTTGTTCCTAATGAGATCGGTAAATTTAAATGGAATTTAGTAATGTCTATTAAGACATAGTACTCTCTATTCATGTAATCTAATGAAAAGGATTGGACATGTAGGATTGGCGTAGACAAATAATATGATTTGTCAACATGTGATTGGTTAATTTGAACTTTGGAAATAAGATTGTGTTTGAATTATTTAATTTTGGAAAACAAAGTTTTTCTCTCCTAATCTAAATGTGGTACACGGTTTTTTAGATAGGTGGAGAGAAGAAAATTTTGTTTCAAAATTATTCAAATCTATTCCTAATATTAAATTATTAATTGATTTAAATAATGGAGATTATTTCATGAATTTTCTCTCATAATTAAAACAGGTGCACAGTTTTTGTGAGGAAAGAAAATTTGAAATATTCCATTGATTTAAATTAATTAATATGGATAATGTTTGAGGAAAATATTTAACTCAAACAAGTGAATGTTATTTAAATTCGAAAAGGTTTAAAAAAAATTTGAATCTAGATAGGACTAGGATCTTTTGACTGGTCTAGATTCTTGATTTAAAATTTGAACCACCAATCAACCTTTGAATTTCAAAGGTGGCTGAATTTTTTAAGGAAAGATCTCCCTTTGGAAAAACGTTTTTAAATTCAATGAATCTAACCCTAAAGTTGTATGATCTTTTGGTTCAAAATTTATCCGGAAAAATAATTATTAATTATTTTCAAGAAGGAGATAAATTTTGAAAAGGATTGGACTTCTATATAAAGGCTAGGAATTCTTGAGAAAAAATTTTTTTGGTTATTCACAAGAGAAAAAATGTTTTTTGGGAGAGAGAGAAAACCAATTGTGGTTTCTTCTACTTCATATAATTCGGCTATCTTGTGAGAAAGAAAAAGAGAGAAAATTCCATTGAATCAAAACTGAGAGGAAGGTTAAACTGAATGATTATTTTCATAAGGAGGTTAACCGGTTCCTATTTTGTAGTTTTGAAGAAGCTGGATCATATTCTCAACAAGGAACATCGGAATTGAGAAGGAGGGGTCTAGACTTTGGAAAGCATTACCGGTCACTTGGATTCATAGAACGTGTGCCCACACACACTCTGTGTAACGCCCCAACCTACGTAGGGCTGTTACCATACATACTTGAACTTACATAACTACTTAAACCTTCTTGGAAAATTGAGAATAAATTTTTTTTTCAAACTTACATATAAAAATAGGGTTGCTCGTATGGAAAACTTATCATGCATACATACTGAGATAAAAACATACATACATAATTCTTACAACTTGTTCGAGTCTTTAAATCCTCATATTTTTGTACAACATAATTTTCTTTAAAATATATATATATATATTTAAACTTAACATAGCTTTGCGGAAAATTTTGCGTAGTGGTATCCCACACTGCCCTTCACTCGCCGCATCGTCCACCTGGCCTACCAATTAAGCTGCAGGCCTCTTACCTACAGTATGAAATATACTGATGAGCTTTCGCTCAGCAAGTACAAACATAATCTCACAAAACGTAACAAATATTGTGCAACTTATGCATGACTCAATTATGAATCTTTTATGATTAATTATTGACTTGAACTTATTATCTTGCTTAACATATGGGCCCCTAGTGTACGTACCAAAAGCGCGCAATCCTCAGAACGTCAGGGTTTGCAAGGCCCTTAATAATTCTGGACACATAACCCTTCACACATTAACAGAAGGTTGATTCTCATTATACCCTCACGCATCAACGAGAGGTTGATAATCATAAACTTGAACTTGAAACATACATGATCCTCCTGCATCAACAGGAGGTTGGTACGACACCTTACTTGTCTTGATTTAGTCTTAGTCTTGTTGCATTTCTAAGACTAAGAATCTTTATATGTGATCTTAATAGTCATAATGCACATGAGACTAGACATGGCATATCCATAATTTCATGGCTTAACATAACTTAACATGGCTTATCGTATCATAACATGGCATGACATAGTATAACATAGCATGACATAGCATAACTTGACATAACATAACATAATATGGCATGACGTAGCATAACTTGACATAACATAACATAACATGTAATCATGTCATATACTTGAAAATAGCTTACTATTTCTCATACTATAGGTGAGGTTTGTACTTACCTCGTTTACTATGTCCGTTAATGTTTCGCTCCAAGTCCGGACACAACAGCAGGTTATCTCCTACTATAATAAAGGACATAGGTAAGGATTTAAAAATGTTGGGGATCTAACCAATATTCATGCATAACCATAGTTATATGTTCCCCATACATGATATCTTACTTGGTTACTACAAGTAACCCTAGGTCTTAGTCTATTCTTAAACTTAGTATCTTGTTGGGCTACATTGGTAACCCCGGGCTTTGACCCAATCCAATTACCTGGATGTCCTTCCAGATTACCGTTGATCATTATCTAGTCTCCATATCTTGAGTCCAAAATTTATTGTGGCTTTTCTTTGGGAAAAACTTAACATTTTATGTCCTTTTAATTCAAAAATCCTTAGTTCAACTTATGAAAAATTATAATTCTTGAGTATGATTTGTAAAATCATTAAATGTTGAAAACTGCCCTTGGAACAGCTTTCCACAGTCAAACCATCAGTGTATGTGCAGGAATGTCCTTTTCCTGCACTGTTTTAGAAAATCCTGAGCAGGAATTTCCTGTTTCCTGCACAGTTTTAGATATCCAATTGTATTTAAAAATCTGGGTCGAATCTGAAAAAGTTTTCTTCATGAAAGTTTTAGAGCTTGAAAAATCTTACAACTTTCATGTTTTACTCAAAATCCAGTTCAGACTGTATCCTACTCTTATTTCCTGTTGAACCCACCTGACCGTGCATGAAGTCTGGGCACAGTCAGGCTCGGATTTTTGTAAAAATTGAGGCCATTGGAGCCTTATTTTGCAAAACGGTCTACATTATCCACTAGGAAAAACCCTTCTCTACAACTTTTATGTTTTAAGTTTTTTCAAATTCGGCCTCTAAAGGCCTCAAAATCAGCTTTCCAGAAAACTGGCCAGTTTTATCCGAACTGGCAGTTTTATGCTTAGATTCATTTTACGTTCTAATACGCACACTCTACCTCAATCGGCCGCAACCGAGAGCCTATACCAACCATGCAGCACTTTCTAACGTTCATTCCATCATCATACATCCATACAATTCATATACAACATACTTAACATTTGGGAACATATAACCATGCAAAAACCCTAATTTTCATGCAACCAATATAAGCATGCATACTTTGAAATTTAAAACCACCTAAGCACCAATATCAAGCACAACCCTAAAATTCTAAACTAGGGCATGAAAATAAATTGAGCTTATGCTCTTACAATTCCAATATTGAAATACACTTAAATCTTCAAATTGAAACTTAAATTGAAAAGCCTAGGATCCAAGGAGGCTTACCTTACTCAATTCAAGAGATTTGCTCAACCTTTTCCCTTTTTCCTAGCACCACCACAACCGGCCCTCTCCTCCAATGGGGCTCCAAAATTTTTTTGAACCTTTGCTTGTGGTTCTAGCTCAAAATCCGACCACCCCCTTACACCAATTCTCTTGCTCTCTCTTTTTTTTTTTCTTCCTAGGGTTCGGATTTTTAGAGGAAATGGGTGGAGAAATTTTTGGGCATGGTTTTGCTGATTTTTCCAATTTTTTTGAAGCCAAAACCCCCCCCCCCCAAGGTCCTATTTATAGCTGAAAATTAATTTAATTTTGGATTTATTTTTAATCCAAAATTTGCTTAAATACCCTTGGGACAAGAATATTTGCACAAAAATTTGCACAAATACCCTCCATGTGGCCGGCCATTTGGTGCTAGGTGGTATCCAAAGATTTTTTCCAATTTTCTTTAATCAAGAATGATGTCATAAATCCAAGATAAGGTGATGTCATCTTAAGGCCTCGTTTGGCCTTTCATTTAAAATGCAGTCCACTTTTATGCTAACACAGATATTTCCAATACTGTTATTAACTAATAACAGTATTTTACACTGTACTGTAGTCCAAAATTTATCTGTGTAAAATGAATTATATAAAATTTTTCTTATTTCTTGAAACCTTTCTTGCCCTTAATATCCTACTTGGTGTGCTTGATTTTTCTATGGTGGTTTTAAATCTTACTCATGCTATCTTATCCGTAAAGACGGTTTTCTCAGTATATTTTCTATACTGCTTATCATATCTCAATACCTTCATCTATTTGACCTTTCTGGTCAATCCTTGACTTTTTCGGCCAACTTTGACTTTTTCGGCCAAACTTTGACCAACATGAAATCATATGATTTTTCTTCCTTTTTTGCTCAAAGGTCACTTACTTGGCTAAGCAAACTGCTTATTGAGTCTCATAGCTAATTAAATGAGAACTCAAACATTTACTGATAAAATTATGAATTTCGCATTGATATTCATAATTTTCATGAAACATCACAAAAACACATAATTCGAACTTAGATTTCTTATGCACGAGGAAATCATGAGTCCGTATAAATTTTTGGTTATTACAATCCACCCTCTTTACAAAATTTTCGTCCTCGAAAATTAGAATAACTCTAGGTGGCTTTTCTTCATATCCTCTTCACGTTCCCATGTTGCTTCCTCAATCTCATGATTTCGCCATAGAACCTTGACTAAAGGTATAACTTTGTGTCTTAGCACCTTTTCTTCTCGTGCCAAAATTCGAACCGGTTTTTCCTCATAAATCAGATCCTCGTGAACCTCAATTGGTTCATGGTTCAATACGTGTGAGGGATCCGAGATGTATTTCTTTAGCATCGACACATGAAATACGTTGTGCGCATATGCTAATTCTTGGGGCAAAGCCAATTTATAGGCCACATTACCGACTCTTTCGAGTACTTTGAATGGCCCTATGTATCTCAGACTTAGTTTCCCTTTCTTTCCAAATCTCATAACTCCTTTGAACGGAGCGATCTTGAGGAAAACCAAGTCTCCTACTTGGAATTCTAGAGGCCTTCTGCGTTTGTCGGCATAACTCTTTTGTCGACTAAATGCAGTTTCCATCCGTTGACGTATAAGTTTTATGGCCTCAGTGGTTCTCCGTATAAAGTCCGTAGACACAAGTTCTTTCTCTCTTGTCTCGTACCAATGGACTGGGGATCTACACCTTCTCCGATAGAGAGCTTCATAAGGAGCCATTCCAATCGAAGCTTGGAAACTGTTGTTGTACGAGAATTCAATCAAAGGAAGCTTCTTATCCCAAGTTCCCTTGAAGTCCATCACGCATGCTCGTAATATATCTTCTAGAGTTTGAATGGTCCTCTCTGATTGTCCATCCGTCTGTGGGTGAAAAGCTGTACTAAAAGTAAGCTTTGCACCCATTGCTTGATGTATACTTCTCCAAAATTTCGAAGTGAAATGATCATCACGATTTGAAATGATCGATTTTGGAATCCCATGGTAGCGAACGATCTGCGTGACGTACAGGTCCGCTAGCTGCTCCACTGAGAAGCTAAGCTTGATGGCCAAGAAATGTGCGGATTTCGTCAATCGATCGACAATCACCCAAATAGCATCATTGCCGTTGGGAGTTCGGGATAGACTAACCACGAAATCCATCGTCACTTGGTCCCATTTCCATTCTGGAATGGAAATTTTCTGCAATTCTCCGCCGGGATGTTGATGTTCAGCCTTCACTTGTTGACATGTAAGGCATTTACTAACAAATGTGGCAACATCATTCTTCATTTTGGGCCACCAAAAACTTTCCTTCAAGTCTTTGTACATCTTTGTGGCTCTAGGATGAACGGAATATGGAGTCTCATGAGCTTCTTTTATGATCTGCTCCTTCAACTCGTCCTTATTAGGAATGCATAGTCTATTTTTCCAATAGAGTATGCCCTCGTCAGATATGTTGAAGTCTGTCTCCTTTCCTTCTAAGACTTCGTTCCTCATCCTAAGCAGTGAGGCATCTCCTTCTTAACGCTCCTTCATGCCATCCAAAATGGTCGGTTGGAAGGTTAGGGCAGCTAAACCTCCCGTAATAAGCTCTATTCCAGCTTCCACAAGCTCCTTTTGAAGGGGCTCGATCAATGACTGAATTGATATCAACGAGGAAAATAACTTCCGACTAAGAGCATCGGCTACTTTATTCGCTTTCCCAGGATGGTAACGGATGTCTATGTCATAATCTTTCACTAATTCGAGCCATCTTCTTTGTCTCATGTTAAGCTCCTTCTGTGTGAAGATATACTTCAAACTTTGATGATCCGTATAGACTTCATACCTAGCACCGTAAAGATTGTGTCTCCAAATTTTGAGTGCAAACACTACCGTCGCAAATTCCAAATCATGCGTCGGATAGTTCTTCTCATGATCCTTAAGCTGTCGGGAAGCATACACGATCACTTTTCCGTTTTGTATGAGAATGGCTCCCAATCATATCTTGGAAGCATCGCTATATATCACGAAGTTCCCTTCCTCTACCACTGGAATCGTAAGAATTGAAGCACTAGTCAGCTTACTTTTTAGCTCTTGAAAGTGTTCTTTACACTTAGCAGTCCATTCGTATTTCTTTCCTTTCCGCGTAAGTGCGATGAGCGGTGCTGCGATCTTAGCAAATCCCTCAACGAAACGTCGGTAGTAGCCTGCTAAGCTAAGGAAACTACGTACTTCGGTGACGTTTTTCGGAGCTGGCCATTTACTTACGGCTTCAATCTTGGCTGGATCTACAGATATGCCTTCTTTGGAAACCACATGTCCTAAGAAATGGACCTTCTCCAACCAAAATTCACACTTGGTGAATTTAGCATAAAGCTGGTTTTGCTTTAGAATCCGTAAGGCAATCCTTAGATGCTTCTCATGCTCCTCCTTAGATCTTGAATAAATCAAGATATCATCTATAAAGACAATAACAAACTTGTCCAAGTAGTCCTTGAATACTCGATTCATCAGGTCCATAAAGGCAGCTGGAGCATTTGTCAATCCAAATGGCATAACGAGGAACTCGAAATGTCCATATCGCGTACGAAAGGCCGTCTTGGGAATATCTCCTTCCCTCAATCGAAGCTGATGATATCCCGATCGCATGTCAATTTTCGAAAAAATTGAAGCTCCTTTCAATTGATCGAACAAATCATCGATCCTGGGTAAGGGATACTTATTCTTAATGGTAATCTTGTTCAATTCTCGATAGTCAATGCATATCCGAAGAGTGCCATCCTTCTTTTTAACAAACAAAACTGGGGCTTCCCATGATGAATAGCTCTGACGGATGAATCCTCGATGCAGGAGCTCTTGCAACTGAAGTTGTAATTCCTTAAGTTCGGCGGGGGCCATCCTATAAGGTGCTTTGGATACTGGTGCTGATCCAGGAAGCAATTCAATCTCAAAAGAGATCTCTCGCTCCGGTGGTAATCTTGGCAAGTCTTCAGGAAAAACTTCGATAAAATCCTTGACTATCGGTACTTCTTCCGGCTTGCTCTTAGTTTCTTGCATCTTATCTACCATGTTGGCTAAAAATCCCATACATCCTTCTGCCAACAACTTCTTAGCCTTTAGCACAGAAATGAGCATTTTCGGCTGTTTTGGAGTCGATCCTCTAAAAATGAACTCATCGCCTCCAATTGGCTTGAACGTGACAATCCGACGTTGACAGTCTATAACCGTATTGTATTTCCCCAAGAAATCCATACCCAATATGACATCGTAGTTATATAGGTCAATGACAATCAAGTTGACATACATTTCCCTACCACATATAATTATTGGAACATGACGTATCCAATAATCAGACAACAAAATTTCCCCGGAGGGTAATGCAGTTCTGAAGGTTCTTTCGATCCTATCGCTTCCTCTACCTAGTTTTTTAGCAAACTTAGGTGTGTGAATGAATGCGTAGCTCCAGAATCAATTAACACATAAGCATCTTGTTCGGCAAAAGGAAGCTGACATGTCACCACTGTGGATGGTCCAGCTTGAATATCCTCCTTAGTATAGGTGTAAATGCGTCCTTGAGATTCTGAAGCTTCAAGTCTGTCTTGGGAGATTTCCGGTCCTTCGAGCTTCATCTGTGCTGCATGAAGCTGATACCCCTAACTCTTTTGTTGGTTCTGCGGACTCTGGAAATTAGTATTGCAGTCCCTAGCATAGTGCCCTTCCTTGCCACACAGAAAACAACGATTAGTTCCAGCACGGCAATCTCCCGAGTGCTTCTTCCCACACTTCTGACAAGTGGGATTTATGTTGCCATCAGGGGCATTCCTCTTCTGGGGAAAATTTTGTTGATTCTCCTGTCCCCCTCCATTCCATTTCCTTTTCTGTTGATTATTGCCATACTGCTTGTTGTTGCTGTGTTGACCAAAAGATCCTCCTTGCCCTTTCTGCTGCGGAGGTTGGCTCGGTCTTGCCTGAATCTGCTTAACTTGGGCCTTCTCTTCTTTCTTTTCCTTAAAGAACTTAGCCTATTGCTCTCTGTTCTGATCTACCCAATACTCAGCTCGAATCGCCCGGCTGACACATTCAGCAACGGTGATTGGTGGGTAGGGGCCACTGCTAATCACTACAGCCAATTTCGAGCGGAACATCCTCATCATCCTTCTTACTTTGTCCCTCTCGGAACTGATAAGGTGAGGACAAAGACGTGCTAGTTGCTCAAACTTTTTCACAACTTCAGCTACCGACAGATTACCCTGACGAAAATTATTAAATTCATCTTGTTGAGCTTCCATAATGTCGGTGTTGAAGTATTTCTTTTTAAACTCATCAACAAAGTCCTCCCAAGTCATTTGTGTAACATCTCGCCTGATCTGGACTGTTTCCCACCAGAGGCGAGCATCTTTCCTTAACATAAAGGATGCTCAGAGAACTTTCTCTTGATCATCGAGCCTGAGAAAGTTCAGGATAACCTGGAGGTCAATCAACCAATTGTCGGCCTCAATTGGGTTTGTTGAACCTTCAAATTCTGGTGCCTTCATGTGCTGAAACCTGTCATATAATTGTTCTGGAGTTCGAACCAGAGGTGCTGGTGGAACAGCCAAAGGCACATCAGGCACTTCAGGGGCTATGGGGTTCTCTGGAATCACCGGGTTAGCATTAGGAGGTGTAGCAGGCTGATTCATAGGTGCTGGTGGTATTCCGTATTAGGAGTCCCGGATTTTGTTGAGCCAATTGAGCTCTAAGCCCACTACCTCTTGTTGTTGAAACCTCTTTGTTTCACAATATGCCCAGGTGGTCATAACAGTTATGACCATTCAGTCATAACTATTATGATCAGTAAACTTAAATGCTTTATTTCATTCATTTTTGGGTTTTTCTTCAATACCCCACTTATTAATAAGAGCATGTTTTATAATTCGTTTGTACTATAAAACACACATTGAGCCACTAAAGGATTAATTTATACTTAAAAAAAAAACCTATTTGTTTCACAATAGGTTCAGGTGGTCATAACAGTTATGACCACCCAGTCATAATGATTATTATTGGTACACTTAAATCGTTTATTTCATTTATTTTTGTGTTTTTCTTCAATACCCCACTTATTAATAAGAGCATCTTTTATAATTCGTTTCTACTATGAAGCACACATTGATTCACGAAAGGATTAATTTACACTAAAAAAAAAACTCTTTGTTTCACAATAGTCTTGGTGGTCATAACAGTTATGACCACCCGGTCATAACTGTTATGACCGGTATACTTAAATGCATTATTTCATTTATTTTTGGGTTTTTTTTCAATACCCAACTTATTAATAAGAGCATGTTTTATAATTCGTTTGTACTATAAAACACACATTGAGCAACTAAATGATTAATTTATACTTGAAAAAAAAAACCTCTTTATTTCACAATAGGCCCAAGTGGTCATAACAGTTATGACCACCCGGTCATAATTGTTATGATCGGTATACTTAAATGCTTTATTTCATTCATTTTTGGGTGTTTCTTCAATACCCAACTTATTAATAAGAGCATGTTTTATATTTCGTTTGTACTATAAAACACACATTGAGTAACTAAAGGATTAATTTATAATTGAAAAAAAAAAACCTCTTTGTTTCACAATAGGCCAAGGTGGTCATAACAGTTATGACCACTCGGTCATAACTTTTATGACCGGCACACTTAAATGCTTTATTTCAATTATTTTTGGGTTTTTCTTCAATACACCACTTATTAGTAAGAGCATGCTTTATTTCATTCATTTTTGGTTTTTACTTCAATACCTCACTTATTAATAGGAGCATATTTTATAATTCGTTTGTACTATAAAACACACATTTAGCCACTAAATGATTAATTTATACTTTAAAAAAAACCACTTTTTTCACAATAGGCTCAGGTGGCCATAACAGTTATGACCACCCGGTCATAACTTTTATGACCGGTACACTTAAATGCTTTATTTCAATTATTTTTGGGTTTTTCTTCAATACACCACATATTAGTAAGAGCATGTTTTATAGTTCGTTTGTACTATAAAACACACATTAAGCCACTAAAGGATTAATTTATACTTAAAAAAAAACATTTTTATTTCATAATATGCCCAGTTGGTCATAACAGTTATGACCATTCGGTCATAATTATAAACTTAAATGTTTATTCATTATTTTGGTTTTTCTTCAATAACTTATTATAGAGCATTTTTATTCGTTGTACTATAAAAAACATGACAAAAGATAATATACTTAAAAAAAAATATTTACAAACCAGGTCATAACATTATGACCAGTAAAACATTATGACGTAAACTTAAATGCTTATTTATTAATTTTTGGGTTTTTCTTCAATACCCCACTTATTAATAAGAGCATGTTTTATAATTCGTTTGTACTATAAAACACACATTGAGCCACGAAAAGATTAATTTATACTTGAAAAAAAACCTCTATATTTCACAATAGGCCCAGGTGGTCATAACAGTTATGACCACTCGGTTATAACTGTTATGATCGATATACTTAAATACTTTATTTCATTCATTTTTGGGTTTTTCTTCAGTACCCAACTTATTAATAAGAGCATGTTTTATAATTCATTTGTACTATAAATTACATATTGACCAACAAAAGGATTAATTTATACTTGAAAAAAAAAACCTCTTTGTTTCACAATATACCCAGGTGGTCATAACAGTTATGACCATTCGGTCATAACTATTATGACCAGTAAACTTAAATGCTTTATTTCATTCATTTTTGGGTTTTTCTTCAATACCCCACTTATTAATAAGAGCATGTTTTTTAATTCGTTTTTACTATAAAACACATATTGAGCCACTAAAGGATTAATTTATACTTAAAAAAAAACCCTCTTTGTTTCACAATAGGTTCCAGGTGGTCATAACAGTTATGACCACCACCGGTATACTTAAATGCTTTATTTTATTTATTTTTGGATTTTTTCTCAATACCCAACTTATTAATAAGTGCATATTTTATGATTCGTTTGTGTTATAAAACACACATTGAGCCACTGAAGAATTAATTTATACTTTAAAAAAAACCAATTTTTTGACAATAGGCTCCGGTGGCCATAACAGTTATGACCACCCAGTCACAACTATTATGACCGATATACTTAAATGCTTTATTTTAATTATTTTTGGGTTTTTCTTCAATGCACCACATATTAGCAAGAACATGTTTTATAGTTCGTTTGTATTATAAAACACACATTAAGCCACTGAAGGATTAATTTATACTAAAAAAAAAAACCTCTTTGTTTCACAATAGGCCAGATGGTCATAACAGTTATGACCACTCGGTCATAATAATTATGACCGGCAGACTTAAATGTTTTATTTCATTCATTTTTGGGTTTTTCTTCAATACCCCACTTATTAATAAGAGCATATTTTATAATTCGTTTGTACTATAAAACACAAATTGAGCCACTAAAGGATTAATTTATACTTAAAAAAAAAAACCTATTTGTTTCACAATAGTCAAGGTGGTCATAACAGTTATGACCACCCGGTGATAACTGTTATGACCATTATACTTAAATGCTTTATTTTATTTATTTTTTGGTTTTCTTTCAATACCCAACTTTTTAATAAAAGCATGTTTTATAATTCGTTTGTACTATAAAACACACATTGAGTCACTAAAGATTAACTTATAGTTAAAAAAAAAACCTATTTGTTTCACAATAGGCCCAGATGGTCATAACAGTTATGACTACTCGGTCATAACAATTATGGCCGGCAGACTTAAATGTTTTATTTCATTCATTTTTGGGTTTTTCTTCAATACCCCACTTATTAATAAGAGCATATTTTATAATTCGTTTGTACTACAAAATACACATTGAGTCACTAAATGATTAATTTATACTTAAAAAAAAAAAACCTATTTGTTTCACAATAAGCCCAGGTGGTCATAACAGTTATGACCACCCAGTGAAAACGATTATGACCGGTACACTTAAATGCTTTATTTAATTCATTTTTTTGTTCTTCTTCAATACCCCATTTATTAATAAGAGCATATGTTATAATTCGTTTGTAGTATAAAACACACATTGAGTCACTAAAGGATTAATTTATACTTAAAAAAAAAACCTCTTTGTTTCACAATAGTCAGGTGGTCATAACAGTTGTCACTACCCGGTAATAACTGTTATGACCGGTATAATTAAATGCTTTATTTCATTTATTTTTTGGTGTTTTTTTCAATACCCAACTTATTAATAAAAGCATGTTTTATAATTCGTTTGTACTATAAAACATACATTGAGCCACTAAAGGATAAACTTATACTTAAAAAAAAAACCTATTTGTTTCACAATAGGCCTAGATGGTCATAACAGTTATGACCACTCGGTCATAACAATTATGGCCGGCAGACTTAAATGTTTTATTTCATTCATTTTTGGGTTTTTCTTCAATACCCACTTATTAATAAGAGCATATTTTATAATTCGTTTGTACTACAAAATACACATTGAGTCACTAAATGATTAATTTATACTTAAAAAAAAAAACCTATTTGTTTCACAATAAGCCCAGGTGGTCATAACAGTTATGACCACCCAGTGAAAACGATTATGACCGGTACACTTAAATGCTTTATTTAATTCATTTTTTTGTTCTTCTTCAATACCCCATTTATTAATAAGAGCATCTGTTATAATTCGTTTGTAGTATAAAACACACATTGAGTCACTAAAGGATTAATTTATACTTAAAAAAAAAACCTCATTGTTTCACAATAGTAAGGTGGTCATAACAGTTATGACTACCCGTATAACTGTTATGACCGGTATATTAAATGCTTATTTCATTTATTTTTGGGTTTTTTTCAATACCCAACTTATTAATAAGACATGTTTTATAATTCGTTTGTATTATAAAATACACATTGAGCAACTAAAGGATTAATTTATACTTGAAAAAAAAACCTCTTTTTCACAATAGGCCCAGTGGTCATAACAGTTATGACCACCCGGTCATAACGATTATGACCAGTAACTTAAATGCTTTATTTCATTCATTTTTTGGTTTTTCTTCAATACCCAACTTATTAATAAGAGCATGTTTTTTAATTCGTTTGTACTATAAAACACGCATTGAGCATCTAAAGGATTAATTTATACTTGAAAAAAAAACCTCTTTGTTTCACAATAAGCCCAGGTGGTCATAACAGTTATGACCAGCCGATCATAACTGTTATAATCGATATACTTAAATGCTTTATTTATTTAATTTTGGGTTTTTCTTCAATACCCAACTTATTAATAAGAGCTTGTTTTATAATTCGTTTTTACTATAAAACACACATTGAGCCACTAAAGGATTAATTTATACTTAAAATAAAACCTATTTGTTTCATAACAGGCCGAGGTGGTCATAACAGTTATGACCACTCGGTTATAACGATTATGACCGGCACACTTAAATGTTTTATTTCCTTCATTTTTGGGTTTTTCTTCATTACCCAACTTATTAATAAGAGCATGTTTTTTAATTCGTTTGTACTATAAAACACGCATTGAGCATCTAAAGGATTAATTTATACTTGAAAAAAAAACCTCTTTGTTTCACAATAAGCCCAGGTGGTCATAACAGTTATGACCAGCCGATCATAACTGTTATAATCGTATACTTAAATGCTTTATTTATTTAATTTTGGGTTTTTCTTCAATACCCAACTTATTAATAAGAGCATGTTTTATAATTCGTTTTTACTATAAAACACACATTGAGCCACTAAAGGATTAATTTATACTTAAAATAAAACCTATTTGTTTCACAACAGGCCGAGGTGGTCATAACAGTTATGACCACTCGGTTATAACGATTATGACCGGCACACTTAAATGTTTTATTTCCTTCATTTTTGGGTTTTTCTTCATTACCCAACTTATTAATAAGAGCATGTTCTATAATTTATTTCTACTATAAAACACACATTCAGCCACTAAAGGATTAATTTATACTTAAAAAAAAACTTCTTTGTTCCACAATAGGCCCAGGTGGTCATAACAGTTATGACCATTCGGTTATAACGATTATGACCGGTAAATTTAAATGCTTTATTTCATTCATTTTTGGGTTTTTCTTTAGTACCCAACTTATTAATAAGAGCATGTTTTATAATTCATTTGTACTATAAATTACACATTGAGCAACTAAAGGAATTAATTTATACTTGAAAAAAAAACCTCTTTGTTTCACAATATGCCCGGGTGGTCATAACAGTTATGACCATTCGGTCATAACTACTATGACCAGTAAACTTAAATGCTTTATTTCATTCATTTTTGGGTTTTTCTTCAATACCCCACTTATTAATAAGAGCATGTTTTATAATTCGTTTGTACTATAAAACACACATTGAGTCACTAAAGGAGTAATTTGTACTTAAAAAAAAAAAAACTCTTTGTTTCACAATAGTCAAGGTGGTCATAATAGTTATGACCACCCGGTGATAACTGTTATGACCGGTATAATTAAATTCTTTATTTCATTTTTTTTTTATTTTTTTTCAATACCCAACTTGTTAATAAAAGCGTGTTTTATAATTCGTTTGTACTATAAAACACACATTGAGCCACTAAAGGATTAACTTATACTTAAAAAAAAAACCTTTTTGTTTCACAATAGGCCCAGGTGGTCATAACAGTTATGACCACCCGGTCATAACGATTATGACCAGTACACATAAATGCTTTATTCATTCATTTTTGGGTTTTTCTTCAGTACCCAACTTATTAATAAGAGCATGTTTTTTAATTCGTTTGTACTATAAAACACATATTGAGCAAGTAAAAGATTAATTTATACTTGAAAAAAAAAACCTCTTTATTTCACAATAAGCCCAGGTGGTGATAACAGTTATGACCAGCCGATCATAACTGCTATGATCAGTATACTTAAATGCTTTATTTCTTTAATTTTTGGGTTTTTCTTCAATACCCAACTTATTAATAAGAGCATGTTTTATAATTCGTTTTTACTATAAAACATACATTGAGCCACTAAAGGATTAGTTTATACTTAAAATAAAACCTATTTGTTTCACAATAGGCCCAGGTGGTCATAACTGTTATGACCACTCGGTTATAACGATTATGACCGGCACACTTAAATGTTTTATTTCCTTCATTTTTGGATTTCTCATCATTACCCAACTTATTAATAAGAGCATGATCTATAATTTATTTCCACTATAAAACACACATTCAGCCACTAAAGGATTAATTTATACTTAAAAAAAAACTTCTTTGTTCCACAATAGGCCCAGGTGGTCATAATAGTTATGACCATCCGGTTATAACGATTATGACCGGTACACTTAAATGCTTTATTTCATTCATTTTTGGGTTTTTCTTCAATACCTAACTTATTAATAAGAACATGTTTTCTAATTCGTTTGTACTATAAAACACATTTAGCAACTAAAGGATTAATTTATACTTGAAAAAAAAATCACTTTATTTCACAATACGCCCAGGTGGTCATAACAGTTATGACAACCCGGTCAGAACTGTTATGATCGTTATACTTATGTGCTTTATTTCATTCATTTTTGGGTTTTTCTTCAATACCCCACTTATTAATAAGAGCATATTTTATAATTCGTTTTTACTATAAAACACACATTAAGCACTAAATGATTAAACTATACTTAAAAAAAAAACCTCTTTGTTTCACAATAGGTCCTGGTGGTTATAACAGTTATGACCACCCAGTCATAACGATTATGACCGGCACACTTAAATGGTTTATTTCATTTATTTTTGTGTTTTTCTTCAATAACCCACTTACTAATAAGAGCATTCTTTACAATTCGTTTGTACTATAAAGCACACATTGAGTCACTAAAGGATTAATTTATACTTAAAAAAAAAAACCGCTTTGTTTCACAATAGTCAAGGTGGTCATAACAGTTATGACTACCAAGTCATAACTGTTATGACCGGTATACTTAAATGCTTAATTTCATTTATTTTTAGGTTTTTTTCAATACCCAACTTATTAATAAGACCATGTTTTATAATTCGTTCGATACTATAAAATACACATTGAGTAACTAAAGGGTTAATTTATACTTGAAAAAAAAAACCTCTTTATTTCACAATAGGCCCAAGTGGTCATAACAATTATGACCACCCGGTCATAACTTTTATGATCGGTATACTTAAATGCTTTATTTCATTCATTTTTGTGTTTTTCTTCAATACCCAACTTATTAATAAGATCATATTTTATAATTCGTTTGTACTATAAAATGCACATTGAGCAACTAAAGGATTAATTTATAATTGAAAAAAAAACTCTTTGTTCACAATAGGCCTAGGTGGTCATAACAGTTATGACCACTCGGTTATAACAATTATGACCGGTACACTTAAATGTTTTATTTCCTTCATTTTTGGGTTTTTCTTCACTACCCAACTTATTAATAAGAGCATGTTCTATAATTTATTTCTACTATAAAACACACATTCAGCCACTAAAGGATTAATTTATACTAAAAAAAAAAAAACTTCTTTGTTCCACAATAGGCCCAGGTGGTCATAACAGTTATGGCCATCCGGTTATAACGATTTTGACCGGTACACTTAAATGCTTTATTTCATTCATTTTTGGGGTTTTCTTCAATACCCAACTTATTAATAAGAACATGTTTTCTAATTCGTTTGTACTATAAAACACATTTTAGCAACAAAAGGATTAATTTATACTTGAAAAAAAAAATCACTTTATTTCACAATGCGCCCAGGAGGTCATAACAGTTATGACAACCTGGTCAGAACTGTTATGATCGGTATACTTAAATGCTTTATTTCATTCATTTTTGGGTTTTTCTTCAATACCTCACTTATTAATAAGAGCATGTTTTATAATTCGTTTTTACTATAAAACACACATTGAGCCACTAAATGATAATTTATACTTAAAAAAGAACCCTTCGTTTCACAATAGGTCCAGGTGGTCATAACAGTCATGACCACCCAGTCATAACGATTATGACCGGTACACTTAGATGCTTTATTTAATTCATTTTTTTGTTCTTCTTCAATACCCCATTTATTAATAAGAGCATTTGTTATAATTCGTTTGTAGTATAAAACACACATTGAGTCACTAAAGGATTAATTTATACTTAAAAAAAAAAACCTCTTTGTTTCACAATAGTCTAGGTGGTCATAACAGTTATGACTACCCAGTCATAACTGTTATGACCGGTATACTTAAATGCTTAATTTCATTTATTTTTGGGTTTTTTTTCAATACCCAACTTATTAATAAGACCATGTTTTATAATTCTTTGATATTATAAAATACACATTGAGCAACTAAAGGATTAATTTATACTTGAAAAAAAAAGCCTCTTTATTTCACAATAGGCCCAAGTGGTCATAACAGTTATGACCACCCGGTCATAACTTTTATGATCGGTATACTTAAATGCTTTATTTCATTCATTTTTGTGTTTTTCTTCAATACCAAACTTATTAATAAGTCCATGTTTTATAATTTGTTTATACTATAAAACACACATTTAGCAACTAAAGGATTAATTTATAATTGAAAAAAAAAACCTCTTTATTTCACAATAGGCCCAGGTGGTCATAACAGATATGACCACTCAGTCATAACTATTATAACCGGCACACTTAAATGCTTTATTTTAATTATTTTTGGATTTTTGTTCAATACACCACTTAATAGTAACAGCATGCTTTATTTCATCCATTTTTTGTTTTTACTTCAATACCTCACTTATTAATAGGAGCATATTTTATAATTCATTTGTACTATAAAACACCCATTGAGTCACTGAAGGATTAATTTATACTAAAAAAAAAACACTTTGTTACACAATAAGCTCAGGTGGCCATAACAATTATGACCACCCGGTCATAACTTTTATGATCGTATACTTAAATGCTTTATTTCATTCATTTTTGTGTTTTTCTTCAATACCCAACTTATTAATAAGATCATATTTTATAATTCGTTTGTACTATAAAATGCACATTGAGCAACTAAAGGATTAATTTATAATTGAAAAAAAAAACTATTTGTTTCACAATAGGCCTAGGTGGTCATAACAGTTATGACCACTCGGTTATAACAATTATGACCGGTACACTTAATGTTTTATTTCCTTCATTTTTGGGTTTTTTTTCACTACCCAACTTATTAATAAGAGCATGTTCTATAATTTATTTCTACTATAAAACACACATTCAGCCACTAAAGGATTAATTTATACTAAAAAAAAAAAAAACTTCTTTGTTCCACAATAGGCCCAGGTGGTCATAACAGTTATGGCCATCCGGTTATAACGATTTTGACCGGTACACTTAAATGCTTTATTTCATTCATTTTTGGGGTTTTCTTCAATACCCAACTTATTAATAAGAACATGTTTTCTAATTCGTTTGTACTATAAAACACATTTTAGCAACAAAAGGATTAATTTATACTTGAAAAAAAAAATCACTTTATTTCACAATGCGCCCAGGAGGTCATAACAGTTATGACAACCTGGTTAGAACTGTTATAATCGGTATACTTAAATGCTTTATTTCATTCATTTTTGGGTTTTTCTTCAATACCTCACTTATTAATAAGAGCATGTTTTATAATTCGTTTTTACTATAAAACACACATTGAGCCACTAAATGATAATTTATACTTAAAAAAAAACCCTTCGTTTTACAATAGGTCCAGGTGGTCATAACAGTCATGACCACCCAGTCATAACGATTATGACCGGTACACTTAAATGCTTTATTTAATTCATTTTTTTGTTCTTCTTCAATACCCCATTTATTAATAAGAGCATTTGTTATAATTCGTTTGTAGTATAAAACACACATTGAGTCAATAAAGGATTAATTTATACTTAAAAAAAAAAAACCTCTTTGTTTCACAATAGTCTAGGTGGTCATAACAGTTATGACTACCCAGTCATAACTGTTATGACCGGTATACTTAAATGCTTAATTTCATTTATTTTTGGGTTTTTTTTCAATACCCAACTTATTAATAAGACCATGTTTTATAATTCGTTTGATATTATAAAATACACATTGAGCAACTAAAGGATTAATTTATACTTGAAAAAAAAAACCTCTTTATTTCACAATAGGCCCAAGTGGTCATAACAGTTATGACCACCCGGTCATAACTTTTATGATCGGTATACTTAAATGCTTTATTTCATTCATTTTTGTGTTTTTCTTCAATACCAAACTTATTAATAAGTCCATGTTTTATAATTTGTTTATACTATAAAACACACATTTAGCAACTAAAGGATTAATTTATAATTGAAAAAAAAAAACCTCTTTATTTCACAATAGGCCCAGGTGGTCATAACAGATATGACCACTCAGTCATAACTATTATAACCGGCACACTTAAATGCTTTATTTCAATTATTTTTGGATTTTTGTTCAATACACCACTTAATAGTAACAGCATGCTTTATTTCATCCATTTTTTGTTTTTACTTCAATACCTCACTTATTAATAGGAGCATATTTTATAATTCATTTGTACTATAAAACACCCATTGAGTCACTGAAGGATTAATTTATACTTAAAAAAAAAAACACTTTGTTACACAATAAGCTCAGGTGGCCATAACAATTATGACCACCCGGTCATAACTTTTATGATCGTATACTTAAATGCTTTATTTCATTCATTTTTGTGTTTTTCTTCAATACTCAACTTATTAATAAGATCATATTTTATAATTCGTTTGTACTATAAAATGCACATTGAGCAACTAAAGGATTAATTTATAATTGAAAAAAAAACTCTTTGTTTCACAATAGGCCCAGGTGGTCATAACAGTTATGACCACTCGGTTATAACAATTATGACCGGTACACTTAAATGTTTTATTTCCTTCATTTTTGGGTTTTTCTTCACTACCCAACTTATTAATAAGAGCATGTTCTATAATTTATTTCTACTATAAAACCACATTCAGCCACTAAAGGATTAATTTATACTAAAAAAAAAAAAAACTTCTTTGTTCCACAATAGGCCTAGGTGGTCATAACAGTTATGGCCATCCGGTTATAACGATTATGACCGGTACACTTAAATGCTTTATTTCATTCATTTTTGGGTTTTTCTTCAATACCCCACTTATTAATAAGAGCATATTTTATAATTCGTTTTTACTATAAAACACACATTAAGCCACTAAATGATTAAACTATACTTAAAAAAAAAACCTCTTTGTTTCACAATAGGTCCTGGTGGTTATAACAGTTATGACCACCCAGTCATAACGATTATGACCGGCACACTTAAATGGTTTATTTCATTTATTTTGCGTTTTTCTTCAATAACCCACTTATTAATAAGAGCATTCTTCACAATTCGTTTGTACTATAAAGCACACATTGAGTCACTAAAGGATTAATTTATACTTAAAAAAAAAAACCGCTTTGTTTCACAATAGTCAAGGTGGTCATAACAGTTATGACTACCAAGTCATAACTGTTATGACCGGTATACTTAAATGCTTAATTTCATTTATTTTTAGGTTTTTTTCAATACCCAACTTATTAATAAGACCATGTTTTATAATTCGTTCGATACTATAAAATACACATTGAGTAACTAAAGGGTTAATTTATACTTGAAAAAAAAAACCTCTTTATTTCACAATAGGCCCAAGTGGTCATAACAATTATGACCACCCGGTCATAACTTTTATGATCGGTATACTTAAATGCTTTATTTCATTCATTTTTGTGTTTTTCTTCAATACCCAACTTATTAATAAGATCATATTTTATAATTCGTTTGTACTATAAAATGCACATTGAGCAACTAAAGGATTAATTTATAATTGAAAAAAAAAACTCTTTGTTTCACAATAGGCCCAGGTGGTCATAACAGTTATGACCACTCGGTTATAACAATTATGACCGGTACACTTAAATGTTTTATTTCCTTCATTTTTGGGTTTTTCTTCACTACCCAACTTATTAATAAGTGCATGTTCTATACTTTATTTCTACTATAAAACACACATTCAGCCACTAAAGGATTAATTTATACTAAAAAAAAAAAAAACTTCTTTGTTTCACAATAGGCCCAGGTGGTCATAACAGTTATGGCCATCCGGTTATAACGATTTTGACCGGTACACTTAAATGCTTTATTTCATTCATTTTTGGGGTTTTCTTCAATACCCAACTTATTAATAAGAACATGTTTTCTAATTCGTTTGTACTATAAAACACATTTTAGCAACAAAAGGATTAATTTATACTTGAAAAAAAAAATCACTTTATTTCACAATGCGCCCAGGAGGTCATAACAGTTATGACAACCTGGTCAGAACTGTTATGATCGGTATACTTAAATGCTTTATTTCATTCATTTTTGGGTTTTTCTTCAATACCTCACTTATTAATAAGAGCATGTTTTATAATTCGTTTTTACTATAAAACACACATTGAGCCACTAAATGATAATTTATACTTAAAAAAAAACCTCTTCGTTTCACAATAGGTCCAGGTGGTCATAACAGTCATGACCACCCAGTCATAACGATTATGACCGGTACACTTAGATGCTTTATTTAATTCATTTTTTTGTTCTTCTTCAATACCCCATTTATTAATAAGAGCATTTGTTATAATTCGTTTGTAGTATAAAACACACATTGAGTCACTAAAGGATTAATTTATACTTAAAAAAAAAAACCTCTTTGTTTCACAATAGTCTAGGTGGTCATAACAGTTATGACTGCCCAGTCATAACTGTTATGACCGGTATACTTAAATGCTTAATTTCATTTATTTTTGGGTTTTTTTTTCAATACCCAACTTATTAATAAGACCATGTTTTATAATTCGTTTGATATTATAAAATACACATTGAGCAACTAAAGGATTAATTTATACTTGAAAAAAAAAAGCCTATTTATTTCACAATAGGCCCAAGTGGTCATAACAGTTATGACCACCCGGTCATAACTTTTATGATCGGTATACTTAAATGCTTTATTTCATTCATTTTTGTGTTTTTCTTCAATACCAAACTTATTAATAAGTCCATGTTTTATAATTCGTTTATACTATAAAACACACATTTAGCAACTAAAGGATTAATTTATAATTGAAAAAAAAAAACCTCTTTATTTCACAATAGGCCCAGGTGGTCATAACAGATATGACCACTCAGTCATAACTATTATAACCGGCACACTTAAATGCTTTATTTCAATTATTTTTGGATTTTTGCTCAATACTCCACTTAATAGTAACAGCATGCTTTATTTCATCCATTTTTTGTTTTTACTTCAATACCCCACTTATTAATAGGAGCATATTTTATAATTCATTTGTACTATAAAACACCCATTGAGTCACTGAAGGATTAATTTATACTTAAAAAAAAAAACACTTTGTTACACAATAAGCTCAGGTGGCCATAACAGTTATGACCATCCGGTCATAACTATTATGACCGGTACACTTAAATGCTTTATTTCAATTATTTTTGGGTTTTTCTTCAATACACCACTTATTAGTAAGAGCATGTTTTATAGTTCGTTTGTACTATAAAACACACATTAACCCATTTTTGGGTTTTTCTTCCAACTTATTAATAAGAGCATGTTTTCAAATTCGTTTGTATTATAAAACACACGTTGAGTAACTAAAGGATTAATTTATACTTGAAAAAAAAAATCCACTTTATTCACAATAGGCCCAGGTGGTCATAACAGTTATGACCACCCGGTCATAACTGTTATGATCGGTATACTTAAATGCTTTATTTTATTCATTTTAGGGTTTTTCTTCAATACCCAACTTATTAATAAGAGCATGTTTTATAATTCGTTTGTACCATAAAACACACATTTAGCATCTAAAGGATTAATTTATACTTGAAAAAAAAATCTCTTTGTGTCACAATATGCCCAGGTGGTCATAACAGTTATGACCAATCGGTCACAACTATTATGACCTGTAAACTTAAATGCTTTATTTCATTTATTTTTAGGTTGTTCTACGATACCACACTTATTAATAAGAGTATGTTTTATAATTCATTTGTACTATAAAGCACACATTGAGCGACCAAAGGATTAATTTATACTTAAAAAAAACCTCTTTATTTCACAATAGGCCCCGGTGGTTATAACGATTATGACCACCCAGTCATAACGATTATGACTGGTACAATTAAATGGTTTATTTCATTCATTTTTGTGTTTTTCTTCAATACCTCACTTATTAATAAGAGCATCTTTTATAATTCATTTGTACTATAAAGCCCACATTGAGTCACTAAAGGATTAATTTATTGTAATATCTAGATTTTCCGATGTTACTATTTCCTTTCAAAGGAATTAAAAGTATACCCTCGAGGTATTATTTAAAGAGAAGCTCGGTTAAGAGTTCTCTTACATTTTATGAGTTTTTAAGATTAATAAAACTAAAAAATGGACTATGTAGATTAGAAACGGACCTTTTGAGTAAAAAGGGACGAAAAGTATATGATTTTATGAAAGTCAAACTTTGACAAAAAAAAAAAGTCGACTTTGACCAAGAAAGTCAAAGTTTGACCAAGATCGGTCAAAGGAGTGACTTTGCAGTATTTTAAAATAAAGTATACTGCGAAAACCGTCTTTACGGTTAAGATAGCATGATTAGGCCTTGAAAACTAGCTTAGAAAATCAAGCACACCTAGTGGGAACTAAAGACCAAAAGGGCTCGGAAAAATAAGAAAAAGTTTTACAGTCCATTTTTACGCAGATAAATTTTGGACTGCAGTCGAGTAAAATAGTACTGAATTGTACTGTGTATTAGTGAACACAGTATTAGATTTATCTGTGTTAGCTTAAAATGGGTTTGCTTTTCAAAAATTAGCCAAACAAGGCCTTAGGATGACATCATTTCTATTTGAAATTATGACATCATTTCTATTTGGAATTATGACATCATAATTCCATGAACCAATCCTTGAATGACAAGTGTCTTGTTCTAGAACAATTTTTGGCTTGATCACCAAGTATATGGCCGGCCACCTAGCATGCCAAAAGTGAAAAATGTTGGTTTTTGAGGGAGTATTTTGCAATTAAGCAAAGTTTCAAAATCCTCTATAAATAGGTGAGCATCCTATTCAGAAAAATCAGAAAATTGAGCCAAACTCTGCCCATTTTCTGCTGCTCAAAACCGTCCCTTTCAGCCAAGAAAAAAACAAGACCAAAAACAAAAATCCAAGGGAGAATCCACTAGGGTGAGTTCGGTTTTCAGCTAGGAGGAAAGAAAAGAGTGCTGGAAATTTTGGAACCCTTGTTTGGCAAGCTGGCCGGTTGTGTGTGTGCTGGAAAAAGGGAGAGAAAAAGTGTGGAAGCTAGGGGGAGTGCCGGATTTAGTGGCTGGAATCTGTGTGGTGCAGCAGCCAAGGACCAGAAAAATTTCTGGGTGAGCTTAGGGAGAGGCCGCCTGTGCTAGGAGCCAAGGAAGAAAAAGTTTGGAGCAAACCCTAACCAATCTTAGGGTTTATTAAGGTAAAATCTTCCCTAAGTTTTCAGCTTTCAATTTGGTTCAATTTGGAAGTTATTTTGTATTACCAGCTGAGTATGTAAGAGCATAAGCTCTAAGTTATTTTTTTCGGCCCTAGTTAGATTAGGTTATGTGCTTGGTTAGCTCTAAGGGTGGTTTGGTGTTTATTAGCATTTTTGTGATTTTAATATGCTTGCTTGATTTATGTTAGTTGCATGCTAGATTATGAATGAATGGTATGTCCCCTGATTTTGAACAAATCAGCCCTAGACAGTTCATGTTAGGTTGCTAGTTTAAGTTGAATGTTTTGGTGTATGTATGAATGTGATGCAAAGATAGAACCATGCAACCCTAGATTAGGAGATTCGGTTTAGGGCTGCATGGACACGTTGGGTTAGCATGATTGAATATGTGGGACGTTAGAAACGCTGCATGTTTTCTGTGTAAGCTCCCGAAGTGGTCGGTCGAGTTAGAATCCGCGAAATAGGACGTAAACCGGACTTAACAACCGAAACTACCAATTCGGATTCCAAACTGGCCAGTTTCGGGAAAGTGGAAATTTAAGGCCTTTAGAGGCAGAAATGGGTAAAATTTAAAACATGAAAGTTGTTCAGAAGGGTTTTCCCTAGGGGACAACGTGGGCAGAATCCCAAAATAAGACTCCAATGGTCTCTGTTTTTACAAAAACCCGTGGCTGGTCTGCCCAGACCCAGATTACAGGATCAGCCAGTTTCAAACAAAACTGACGCAAATATAAGCAGAACTGGATTTTTCTCCAAACACGAAAGTTTTAGGATTTTTCGAGAGCTAGAACTTTCGTGAAGACAACTTTTTCAAAATCGGAATTCATTTTTAAACTGACACGGTTTTATAAAGACTGTGCAGGGAATAGGAAATTCCTGCACAGGATTTTCTAAAAACAGTACACAAAAATTGTATCTTTTTCAAAACCACTGTTTTGACTAGGGAAACTGTTCCAAAGGCAGTTTCCAGTCCTAAATGATTTTATAAAAACCTATTTTAAGGATATGAATTTTTATGAGTTAAGTAAACGATTTTTTAAGTTAAAATTACCCAAGTTTCCAAAGAAATGGAAAATGAATTTTTAAACCAAATTGGGTAAGCAAAATGATTACGGGTAATAACCGGATGTAATATCCGAGTTACTAGGCCAAAGCCTAAAGCTCAAGTTTAACCCATATAGGGTTAACTTTGGTTGATCAAGAGTTTAATTATAATTAACCTTAAGGGTTAGTCAAGATAACCCTAAGGGATACCAAGAGTAATAAAATTGGGCTAAGATATAGGGTTAATTAAGGAAACCCAATATTTATGATAAAGCCCAAGGTTAGGAAAGTAATCGAACCCTGACAGTATATATAGGGTTTAGCACATGAGATTATCCAACGTAACCTCTTAAAGAATTAATTCATATTGGGTTCTATTAATAATAGGGTTACTATCTATAACCCAGTAAGACATCTAGTATCAGGGACATACAATTAGGATTATGTAAGCATGTTGATTAGAGTATCAACATTCTGCAACACTAACTAAGACCCTCACCTATGTCCTTTAAGGAGCAGGAGAGAACCTGCAGCTGTACTTGGAGAAGAAGCAGCATAACGCAGGACATAGCAAGAGAGGTAAGTACAACCACCGCCTACAGCATAGGCTTTGTTATGGTGCTTGCCCAAGTATGATAGATGTATGCTAGGGATGTATGTTATGCGGTTGTTTTTACTATGTTATATTGCTAGTACTCAGTGATGTTATTGTATGTTATGACGTTGATGCTAGGTTATGATGTTGATGCTATGTTATGATGTTGATGCTATGTTATGTTGTTATTGTTATACTATGTTTTTGATATGTTATGCTATATGTTACGATAGTTCTATGTTGTATGCTAGGTCATGAAGTATGATAAGTTAAGGTATGTTTATGATGAATGTTATATTAAAACATGAAACATGTATGTATGAGAACACGAAGCATGTTCACAAAATCTTATAAGAATAATAAGATCAAGTATGACACGACAAGATGAAAAAAAAAAAAGGAAAGCAAGATGGCGAGCAAGTCGCCTGTGTTGTACCGACCCGAGTAAGGTCGGGTTGGACTATGGTTTGAGTTGGAAATGGTTGGCCGCCCCAACCACTCCATAGTCGCGCGCCCGGTACATACACACAAGTAAGGGGCCCATAAGTAAGATAAGAAATGAAAGTAAGTTAAGCATGAATTGAGCATAAAATAAGCATAAATGGACCATGCATTATGATGTATGTTATGCTATGAAAAGGAAGTCATGATATGATGATGTATGCTATGCTATGATAAATGAAGTCATGATATGTACGATATGCTATGGTAAGTTAAGTTAGTATGTGAATGATTAGATCATGTTTGTTTATGTCGCGGTATAGGAGGTTGTACTTGCTGAGCGAAAGCTCACTGTCTTACGTTTATGCTGTAGGTAAGTAACCGTCAGCAATGGTTGATGCAAGATGGAAAGGCATGGCGGGGCAAACTGTGAAATGTGGGAAATATAGCCGCTACGCGTTTTGTCCTTTACGTAATTATGTTATGATAAATATTTTGATAAAGACACTTTTATATGTTGCACTCGTATGCCATATAAAAAAAAAAAAATTCCGCTGTGTTTCATAAGTATGTAAGTATGTACGAGAAGATAAGTATGTATGTATGGTAACGGCCTGTGCTAGGCGGGTCGTTACATTTATACTTAAAAAAAAAAAACGTCTTTGTTTCAAAATAGTCTAGGTGGTCATAACAGTTATGACCACTCCGTCATAACTATTATGATCGGCACACTTAAATGCTTTATTTCACTCATTTTTGGTTTTTACTTCAATAGCTCGCTTATTAATAGGAGCATATTTTATAATTAGTTTGTACTATAAAACACACATTGAGCGACTGAAGGATTAATTTATACTTTAAAAAAAAAACCACTTTGTTTCACAATAGGCTCAGGTGATCATAACAGTTTTGACCACCCGGTAATAACTATTATGATCGGTACACTTAAATGCTTTATTTCATTTATTTTTGGGTTTTTTTTCAATACACCACTTATTAATAAGAGCATGTTTTATAGTTTGTTTGTACTATAAAACACACATTAAGCAACTAAAGGATTACTTATACTTAAAAAAAAAAAAAAAAAAAAAAACCTGAGTTTTAGGTTTGAACCAACCATTCCAAACCTTCTAGCAACCTAGCATTCACATTCTACAACATACTTAAATATGTTTGGGGACATACAACCATAACATACATCAAACATGTAAACCCTAATTTTCATGCAATCAAAGCATAAAATCATGCAATACTTGACAATCTAAACCACTTACTAACCTAATCAAGCACAAAACCGAAAATATAAACTAGGGCTTGAAAATAAATTGAGCTTATGCTCTTACAAATCTGACTTTGTAAATACACATAAATCTCCAAATTGAATGCTCAATTTAAAAGCTTAGGAGCTAAAGAAGATTACCTTAGCCAATCTCAAAGATTGTTGCTAGAATCTTGAACCAAATCTTTTCTCTTGGCTCCCTACCACAACCGGCCTTCCTAGGCTAGATGGGTTCCAAAATTTTCGGTCAATATTTTCTGATCACCACTTGTCCTTCAATTTCTCTTTTCTTTTTCTTCCTCTAGGGTTCGGATTTTAGGGTGAAAATGGGAGAAGAAATTTTGGCATAGTTTGGTTAGATTTCTCAATTTTGTGAACCAAATGAGCCCCCTCCACCTATTTATAGGTGACTTAAAACTTTTCGAAATTGCCCAAAAGTCCTTGAACTAGGATTTATTTGCCCAAAAAGGGGCCTTAGGTGGCCGGCTACTCTATTCTAGAACCACCCAAATATTTCTTTCCATCATTTCTTTTAATTAAAGAAATGATGTCATTAATTTGGGATTAGGTGATGTAAGCTTCCTTAAGGCTTGTTTGGCTTTTTCCTCAATATGCAATCCACCTTTATGCTAACACAGATATTTCTAATACTGTGCTCACTAATACACAGTACTGTTATACTGAACTGCAGTCCAAAATTTATTTGTGTAAAAATGAACTGTATAAAAATTTTTCTTATATCTTAAAGTCATTTGGCCCTTAATATCCTAATTAAAGTGCTTGATTTTCTATGATAGTTTTAAATCTTATTCTTGTTATCTTGTCTGTAAAGACGGTTTTCACAGTATATTTCCCATACTGCTTATCACATCACAGTATCGTCATATATGTGACCTTTCTAGTCAACCTTTGACTTTTCTGGTCAATTTTGACTTTTCTTGGTCAAATTTTGACTAACATAAAATCATAAAATTTCTCTACCTTTTTACCCAAAAGGTCATATGATTGACTAAGCAATCATTTTTTAGTCTTATAAAATCGTAAGAACTCACACAATTAAATAAAAACCCTAATCAGGCTTTTTCATAAATATCTTCATGGTATAACTTAAATTTCTTTACAAGAAATCGTAATGTCATAAAAATATTAGTTATTATAATCTACCCCCGTTAAAAATTTTCGTCCTCGAAAATTAGAACAAACTAGGGTAGTTCTTTCTCATCTCGATTTCTAATTCCCAGGTTGCTCCTTCAACCTTATGGTTCCGCCATAATACTTTAACCATGGGAATGGTTTTATTTCTCAGGACCTTTTCTTCTCGATCCAATATTCGAACAGGCCTTTCTTCATGGGTTAAGTCGGTTTGAACTTCCACTGATTCTTGACTAAGCACATAAGAAGGATCTGGTATATACTACTTTAGCATCGAGACATGAAAAATATTTTGCATCGAAGCTAATTCTGGCGGTAAGGCAAGCTTGTAGGCTACTTTCCCAATCATTTCAAGGATTTCAAACGGTCCTATATATCTGAGACTAAGCTTCCCCTTTTTGCGAAATCTCATTGCCCCTTTCATAAGAGAAATCTTAATAAACACGGCATATCCAACTTGGAATTCCAAAGGCCTCCTACGTTTGTCGGCATAACATAAAGGATTAATTTATACTTAAAAAAAAAACCTCTTTGTTTCACAATAGGCCCAGGTGGTCATAACAGTTATGACCACCCGGTCATAACTATTATGACCGGTACACTTAAATGCTTTATTTCATTCATTTTTGGGTTTTTCTTCAATACACTACTTATTAATAAGAGCATCTTTTATAATTTGTTTCTACGATAAAACACATATTGACCCACTAAAGAATTAATTTATACTTAAAAAAAAATCTTTTTGTTTCATAATAGGTCCAGGTGGTCATAACAGTTATGACCACCCGGTCATAACTGTTATGACCGGTATACATAAATGCTTTATTTCATTCATTTTTGGGTTTTTCTTCAATACCCAACTTATTAATAAAAGCATGTTTTATAATTCGTTTGTACTGTAAAACACACATTGAGTAACTAAAGGCTTAATATGTACTTTAAAAAAAAACCTCTTTGTTTCACAATACGCCCAGGTCGTCATAACAGTTATGACCACCCGGTCATAACGATTATGACCGGTATACTTACATGCTTTATTTCATTCATTTTTGGTTTTTTCTTCAATACCTCACTTATTAATAGGAGCATATTTTATAATTCGTTTGTACTATAAAACACACATCGAGCCACTGAAGGATTAATTTATACTTTAAAAAAAACCACTTTGTTTCACAATAGGCCCAGGTGGTCATAACAGTTATGATCACCCAGTCATAACTATTATGACTGGTACACTTAAATGCTTTATTTCATTTATTTTTGGGTTTTCTTCAATACACCACTTTTTAATAAGAGCATGTTTTATAATTCATTTGTACTATAAAACACATATTGAGCCACTAAAGGAATAATTTATACTTTTAAAAAAACCTCTTTGTTTCACAATATGCCCAGGTGGTCATAATAGTTATGACCACCTGGTTATAACTATTATGACCGGAATACTTAAATGCTTTATTTTATTCATTTTTGGGTTTTTCTTCAATACCCCACTTATTAATAAGAGTATGTTTTATAATATGTTTGTACTATAAAACACACATTGAGCCACTAAAGGATTAATTTATACTTTAAAAAAAACCTATTTGTTTCATAATATGCCCAGGTGGTCATAACAGTTATGACCACCTGGTCATAACGATTATGACTGGTACACTTAAATGCTTTATTTCATTCATTTTTGATTTTTTCTTCAATACCCCACTTATTAATAAGAGCATATTTCATAATTCGTTTATACTATAAAACACACATTAAACCACTGAAGGATTAATTTATATTAAAAAAAAAAACCTATTTGTTTCACAATAGGCCCAGGTGTTCATAACAGTTATAACCACCGGTCATAACTATTATGACCGGTACACTTAAATGCTTTATTTCATTCATTTTTGGTTTTTTCTTCAATACCCCACTTGTTAATAGGAGCATGTTTTATAATTCTTTTATACGATAAAACACACATTGAGCCGCTAAAGGATTAATTTATACTAAAAAAAAATCACTTTGTTTCACAATTGGCCCAAGTGGTCATAACAGTTATGATCACCTGGTCATAACTGTTATGACCTGTATACTTAAATGCTTTATTTTATTTATTTTTGGGTTTTTCTTTAATACCCAACTTATTACTAAGAGCATGTTTTATATTTCGTTTGTGCTATAAAATACATATTGAGCCACTAAATGATTAAATTTATACTTTAAGTAAAAATCTCTTTGTTTCACAATAAGCCCAGGTGGTCATAACAGTTATGACCACCCCGGTACACTTAAATACTTTATTTCATTCATTTTTTTTTTCAATATCCCAAGAATTAGGTGTCAACCATAATATCAGCCATAATGTTAATAATAAAGAACATAAATTGTAACGACCTACCTAGCACAGGTCGTTACCATACATACATACATACGTACTTACTTACTTAGCGTAAACAGCGGAAATTTTTTTTTATACGGTGCGTATGAAAGAAAAGCAATATATATAAACGACGTTCGAATGTGAAATAATGTACATAAAAAAAAGAACAAAACGCGTAGCGGCTATAGATCCCACATTTCATAGCTCGCCCTGCCACGCTCGGCATCTTATATCAATAGCTGCCGTAGGTTGCTTACCTACAGCATAGACGTAAGACGTGAGCGTTCGCTCAGCAAGTACAACATAAACGTCCGCGACAACAAATAATACAGAACATAACTTAATTCATCAATACATAACTTATTCTAGCATAATCATGCATGATCTATTTATGCTTCATTATGCTTACTTATTCTTTCATATCATGCTTTCATATGTTATCTTAACTTAACTTGCTTATGGGCCCCTTAACATAAGTGTTCGTACCAGGCGCGCAACTATGGAGTAGTTGGAGCGGCCAGTTCATTTCTAACTCAAACCATAGTCCAACTCGACCTGACGTGGGTCGGTACGACATAGGCAAGCTTGCTTGCCATCATACTTGATTTTCATCATCTCATACTTAATCTTGTTCTGACTTAAGAATTGGTGAACATGCCTCGTGATGTCACACATACATAAGTCACAATTGTATCTTAGCATCATATCATAACAATGAACTTGATATCTCATATCTCATAACATAGCCATATCCTATAACATAGCATCATTATTCCATAACTTAGCATCAAACAATTCTAACATACATCATATCACACATCATAACATACATCAAACATACTTCGGTAAGTATCACAACAAAAGCCTATGCTGTAGGCGGAGTTGTACTTACCTCGTACACTATGTCCAAAGATGTGCTGATCCAAGTCAGGATACCACAGCAGGCTATGTCCTGCTATTCCAAAGGACATATGATAAGAATTCTGTACTTATCGAATGTTGGTAACCAAACCAACATTCATACTTAATCATAGTTATATGTCCCCCCTAAAACAATGCTTGATACTTTCTGAGTATCATTGATAACCCTAAGATTTAGGGCTTATCATACTTGGAACATAACTTGATAGGTTACTTAAAGTAACCTTGGCTATTAAGCCTCACATACATAAATAGTGTTAGGTTATTATTCCTAACCTTGGGCCTAAGCCTTAAAAAATACATCCCATTATGTTACTCTAAGTAACCCTGGTTTTTAGGCCCAACCAATAACTTAATATCTTGTTGGGTTACGTTGGATAGCCCTTGGACTTTGGGCCGAATCCAATAACTCAGTATCCTTCCCGGTTATTACTCATCAAAACTTGGTTCAAAACTTTTTTCTTTGCTTTGGAAAACTTAGGGTTTTAAATTCACTTTTCTCAAAAATCCTTGTTTATTTTATCAAAATTTGAAATCTTATGAGTGGGTCTTGAAAAATTTATTAAATGATAGAAACTACCTTTGGAATAGTTTCTTACTGTTAATTGTCAGTGTATGTGCAGGAATGTCCTTTTCCTGCACTGTTTCAGAAAATCCTGTGCAGGAATTTCCTGTTTCCTTCACAGTTTTTAAAATCCAATTTTATTTAAAAATATAAATTGAATTTGAAAAATATTTCTTCACAAAAGTTTTATATCTTGAGAAACCCTAAAAATTTCATGTTTTAATTGAGATCCAGATCGGTCACCAACCTACTCATTTACCCTGTTGAACTCACCTGGCCGTGCATGAGGTCTGGGCACGGTCAGGCTCGGATTTTGTTCAAAACCGAGGCCGTTGGAGCCTTATTTTGAAAAACTGTCCCAGTTGTCCCCAGAAAAAAATCCTTCTCTACAACTTTCATGTTTTAAGTTTTCCCAAAATCAGCCTTTAATGGCCTCAAAACTGGCTTTCCAGAAAACTGGCCAGCTTGTACCCGAATTGGCAGTTTTCTTATTTTAAGTTGGTCTTACGCCTAATCACGTAATCTAACTCAACCAACCACCGCGGGAGCCTAGGATCAACATGCAGCGCTTTTCTAACGTCCCAATTTAATATGCATGTAACCCGATCATGTCCATGCAAGCCAAAAATGAAAATGCACCACCTAGTGCTTGCATGTTTCTAGTTTCAAACCATTCCATTCATATCTCATTCTAGCAACCTAACATACCATTTTAAATCCTGTTTGAACAGATTTGGGGGACATACAACTCATCAAACATCTAGCATGCAACCCTATTGATCAAACAAACATAAGCATATAACAAATTGAAACTCATAAATCAAACCACCCTTAACTTAATCAAGCACAAAAACCTAAAATCTAATCTAGGGCTTGGAAATTAAATTGAGCTTATGCTCTTACAAATTCAACTTGAAATACATATAAATTTCAAATTGAAACTTAATTGAAGAGTTTAGGGCTATGGGAGATTTACCTTGATTAACCCTAAGAGTTGTTAGGGTTTGGGTCCAAAATTTTCTCCCCCCTTGGTTCCAACTAGCAACCGGCCTTCTCCCCCAAGGCTACCAAAAAATTTCTGTCACTTGGTGGTTGCTCCAACAACTTCCGGCCACTCTCCACATGTATCCCTCTTCACTTTTCTCTTCCTTTTCTTCCTTTCCCACAACCAGCCACTTTGGCCAAAATGGGTTCCAAGATTTTTTTTCAACTTCTTGGCTTGGTTCTAAGTGGAATCCGACCACCCCTAGAACACTTTTCTCTTGATTTTCAAACTTTTTCTTTCTTATTGCTTCCTCTTTAATTTCGGATTTTGATAAGAAAAGGGTGAAGGAATTTGGGCATAGTTTAGCTAAGTTTTTACAATTTTTTTGAACCAATGGCTCACTTATTTATAGGTGTTTTGGAACTTTTTGAAATTGCTCATAAGTCCTTGAAGAAGCAAATTTTTACACAAATGGGAGCTTAGGTGGCCGGCCGTGGGTTGTCTAGAACAATCTAAAATACTTTCCAAATTTTTACTTAATTCCAAATGATGTCATAATTGTGTGCTTTGATGAGGTAAGCACAATTAAGGCTTGTTTGCCTTTTTTCCTTAATAAGCAGTCCACTTTTATGTCAAAATAGATATTTTCAATACTGTGCTCACTAATACACAGTACTGTATACTGAACTGCAGTCTAAAATTTATCTGTATAAAAATGGACTGTACAAAAATTTTCTTTTTGGCTTAAAGCCCTTTGGCCCTTGATATCCTATTTAATGTGCTTGATTTTTCTATGGTGGTTTTAAATCTAATTCATGCTATCTTATCCGAAAAAATGATTTTCCCACAGTACCTATCCCATACTGCTTAACATTTTTCGGTATCGTCAAACATTTGACCTTTCTAGTCAATCTTTGACTTTTCTAGCCAACTTTGACTTTCTTGGTCAACTTTGACTTTCTTGGTCAATCTTTGACCACATAAAATCATAAAATTTTTCTACCTTTTTACTTAAAAAGGTTATATGCTTGGTTAAGCAATCATTTTTGAGTCTTATAGAATCATAAGAGCTCATAAAACTCAATAAAAACCCTAAATCGGGTTCTTTCATAAATACATTCATAGTACAATTCAAATTTCTATACAAGAAATTGTAACATTGAAAAATTCTAGTTATTACATAAATGTTTAGTGTCAATTGTGTTAAAATTGTTATAAAGAGCATAATTATGAACTGGGAATGGTGAACGATGGCTTGGACCTTGTTGGACGCATTCATAAGGGTACTGAGTTAGTACAGATTTGTCGATTGTGTCCATAATTATTACATCTATCACACTGAATAGGCTCATATTCTTCTCTTTGGGATAAAATTCTTCAACCTGTGGCTTTCCGGGCCCACCCTTTGTATTGGGAGATTCACAATTTGTGATCTGACTTCTTCAGGAACATCCCAGCCCTTTGCGCTGCCAATTAGATAGACTACAGACGAATAACAAGCATAGAGATAATCTTTTGTGTAGTAATTCGAGCAATAATTATATGGATCAATGCTTCAGTGGTTACAGACAGCCATTGCATGAGGGCAAGGAATTTGATCGACCTGAAATCGTCTGTAGGTACAGGTCCTTTTGCTCATAGCTCATATCGACAATCCATATTTGGCTAGCATTGTTGGTGACGGGGTACTCAAACTGATCAGCTGGTCACGGCTATAACAAAGGGAATTTTAAGGCATCGATCTCATTTAGTTTAAGAAAAAACTTGACATACATTGTATTCATGTTTGACGTGGTCGTTATCACATACTGTTACTATTAGTCCTAATGAGAAATTTGTGCGAATAAATTTCTCTTCCTTTGGGGCCAGTTTCGATGTTATTTTCAGGGCCTCTTCACGTCTCTCGATAAACAATCTTTGTACTAGTTCTTTCAACCATTCCACTAAGAATCCAACTGGCATTAACCTGGCTTTCCAATCCACACTGTTCAATGACTCTGTAATGTTGGTTGTCATGATTGCATACCTCCGTCTATTGAAGTGTGCTGGCGATCACTTTGAAGGATCGGCCTGCATAAGGTATCGATGCATGTCGGGGTTATGACTATGGATGGATTCTATATGATGATGGTGCTCATTTAAAAGATACGACCTCGATGCATCGTCAAAATAGGTCTTCACAGGGCCTTTGAAATCTTTGTACCTGGTCTTCAAGTTTGCAGCCAAGTGTTGGACGCATATCCCGAAGGCAGTATCTCGATATACGAGTTTGGCTGTATATTCGATACCCTTATGCCTATCAGTCACAATAGTAAGAGACTCTCGCGTGCCGATTGAATCCCTTAGTTTCTCGAAGAACCATTTCCATGATTCATTGTTTTCTGACGGAACGATACCAAATGCAAGTGGAAATATGCAGCCATTTGCATCGTGACCGCATACTCCAAGAAGCATTCCTCCAAACTTGGCCTTTAATGCTGATCCATCAACCATAATTACTGGACAACAATAAGACCAATCGTGCTTCAAAGTATTGTAAACAATTTCTTGAGTCTGTCTCAATGTGATGTCGGATGCATGATTTTTCTTTTTAACCATTTCAGCTCCATACTGGTAGAATTGTAATTATTAAATAATCATTACCATGTCGTAAATATAAAAGTTATAATGTCAGTCATGAACATATAATAAGATAAGGAAAAATACCATTGTACGACTCTGCATCATCGCCCCTCAAGCTGGTTAGTGCAGCTTCCTTCCCTCGCCATGCTCTAAGATAATTGAAAGACACTCCAAATTCGGCCTGCATATCTCGCATTATTTCTCGAGGTCTATATGAGATATTAGTCGGATCCAAGTATTTTGCCTTAACATACTCCCCAATCATCCAACTCTTGGCTTGACGATGATGACCTTGAACGATTTCGATTGAATAAGTATGGACATCGTCATACCTCTTCACAACAAACAGTTCACTACCTCTCATCCTAGTCGCACACAATTGTCATGGACATCCCTCGTTATCTATACATATCACGTGTAATAGAGTAGAGTTCTACCTCTTCACCTTGAATTGGTAGTGTTTACTTGTGGCATCATGATGAAGATGGTATTACAGTAACTTTTTGTTCTCATAAACACAATTTCTGCGTATTGTGACAGGTGTATAATCAGCAACAACTACTGAGCCGGATACACTGTCACTGCTTGGTACATTAACGGATTGAGATGTAGTATTATTGGAAAATAGAATAGGCTCTAATGCTTGCTGTGATACTATTCTCGTTTGATTTATGAGCATCATCTGTAACATTCAATTCCCCGGCATTACAATCACCATGGGCCGTGCATAAGTCACTGTTCAATACTTGATGTTGCTTTTCAATTCCATATTTAGTGTGAAACTCCAGACCTATTATGGGATAAGGGATATGAGAAGGAGCAGTAAGGATGATCAGATTACTGTCATCTACATGTTACATGGCTTCATCACTCTGTACCCCCTCCCTAGAATATTGAACGTCTATGTGGTTGCTTTCCCCTACCTCTGGTGGCATTGCTTCCACCGCAGACTCATCTAATACATTGATGATAATTGGAAATTTACTAAGCACATGAACATCCTTCTTCTTCAATTGTATGTAGAATTTAACATCAGCATCACATTGTATCCTGATAACAGGCATTTCAGGTTCAACACCGTATCTCATGACTATAGTCTTGGCTGGGCCCCTAATTCCAATTGCACTTCTGACCAACTCAATAAGACCAACATATGTTGCAGTCTCGGGCATCAATAGTCCCTTCATTTCGCTACTAACATATCTCAATGTGCCGTTCCATTGATCATTATACTTGACGAAAACACAAACCTCATCCATTCCTGAATGAAATAGCAGCAATTTATTCAATAATTTTTTTTTTTTGCGTTATAAAGAAAGGAAAAATTATGACTAATATCTCAAAAGATGGTCACAATGATAATGATCGGATGGTCACTATGAAAATTAACCAATTTTTCCATTTTATATAGAGAGAGTTGACTTCTATATCAAAACTGATCACAATGATAATGACCGGATGATCAATATGAAAATAACCAGTTTTTTTTTATATAGAGAGAATTGCCTTATATCTCAAAACTGGTCACAATGATAATGACCGGATGATCACAATGATAATGACCGGATGATCAATATGAAAAGACCAGTTTTTTCCTTCTATATAGAGAGAGTTGACTTCTATCTCAAAACTAATCATAATGATAATGACCGGATGGTCAATATGAAAATAACCGGTTTTTTTTTTTATTATATATAGAGAGAGTTGACTTTATATCTCCAAACTCGTCACAATGATAATGACCAGATGATCAATGGCTAGTTGTTTATAAACTGGTCACAATAGTCAATTCATAACGGTTTTTTTATCTAGAAAGAGTTGACTTATATCTCAAAATTGATTACAATGATAATGACCGATGGTCAATATAAAAATGATCGGTTTATATATATATATATATAGTTGACTTTATATTTCAAAACTGATCACAATGATAATGACCTGATGGTCAATATCAAAATGACCAGTTTTTTTGATACTGGTCACAATATGAAAATGACCAGATGGTTATTATGAAAATGACCTTTTTGGTTCAAATCTGAAATCTAGTCACAATGAGAATGACCGGATGGTTTATTCTACAGGAGACCGATAACTTAGGCTCAAAGTTTAACACAGCCCCATTTAAAGCATATATGAACAAATAAAACCAAATAACAACCACCATTACCTCATATTGGCTGACTGGAAGTGGCAAGATCTCTACTCAAATGGAGTTAAAGCAGATCTGGCAGATTCGGCTCAACTGTGATGAGGATAGAGAGGGTTAGTTTTAACAGAGTGAACGACGATGTGGTGAGATTTGTTGGACTTAGAGTGAGTTTTGATCAGTGGATAATAGTACAGGGAGGATTCGTGAGGCTTCACTGAGAGAAAATCGAGGAAACGAGAAAAGAAAAAGTTCTAATTTTTGGGTACTGTGAGTTATATATTGTCGGAATGGAGGTGGAGGGAAGGGGGTGTGGGGGGCGGAAAAGTGGGACAAATATCAGATTAAGGTTGGCTGAGGGCATATATATCTTTATATATCAACCTAAAAAGTGAGTGCTGACGTGGCGGTGCTAGAAATGAAGGGAAAAAAGTGGTACTGTTTTTAATATAATTTATCCCACAAGTGCTAAAAATGAAATTAACCCTATGGTAAATAGTCCAAAAAAAATGTTAATTTATTAGCAACAATAATTGAATATCATCATTTTTACTGTTCAAAATGGTCTCTTACAACCTAGACCACTATTTATGGGAAATTTTCTTAATTTAACTTTTCAACCATCTTATTCATAATTTAAAATAGTTATAGTATATGTTTTGTAGATTTTAACATCAATACATAGATCAAATTGTTAAAGATAAGTCCTACAATAAAAAAGCAACGTCTATAGATAATAGTTTCTTTAAAAACAAACAATTTCTATTGTGAAAATTCTTATATTATTTACCCAAAACATTAAACATAAACAAAAGTCAGCCATAGATTTGTTTGGTTAGAGGGACATAATGATAAGAGAATAGATAAGTTACCTAAATTACAATATTCAATATTTGGTATGATAGAAAGGAAAGATAACAATTGTCCATTCTCTTGTACTAGAAATAAAGATTTTGTTTTATTTGTGAAAGTACAAACTTATCTTTATATAAGAAACAGTTAATTTATGAATGTTACAAAAAAAATTTGTGTTAACAAGACATTAGAAATAACTTTTTTTTTCTTCATTCCATTTTTTTTTTTTGGCTTAGCAATTCACGGTACCAATTTCGTTTACTTCTTTCCCTTCTTACTAAATCAAATAACTATTATTTTTCACATTTCACAGCTCAATTTCTCCCATATTACTCCTCCAGCTTCTCCACTTGCTCATATTTGCCAACAATAAAGTTACAAAATTTCTATAGCCTATTTTAGCTAGTTTACTTTTTATATTCAATCACAAACATTATTTTCCCAAAATATATAGAAACAAAAAATGGTCCAATTGCAAAAACTCGAAAAGGCATAAGGCCGTAGCCCGTAAAAAAAAAAAAAAAAAAAAAAAAAAAAAAAAAAAAAAAAAAAAAAAAAAACACAACAAAATAGTGATAATGCCAAACTAAGAAAGCATTGATTCTCCTATCTCGTTTTAAAACTTTATGTATATAGTAACTTGTACCGAGTCAGTTTTTATATAACTTAAAAAAGAACGGGAGAATTAAATAAATGCTTGAAGTGCTCTTTAACTAGGGCGACTATAATTGATCCTTATATAGACTTTAAAATCCCTCTACTATTACTTCTTATCTAAGGCTCGCTTTTATTTTACCAAAAGCCTAATGATTTTTAGTACATTTTTTTTTATTTTTCATTGATTTTAATCTTTTGTTACATTATAACCGGAATTGTGTTATTCACGTGAACATGCAGTCGTAAATAAAACATATATATTACTTAGGTGTGTTCACGGAATTCACCAACCCACTCAATCCGCGTAATTTAGTCCAATCTGTTGGATTAGATTAGGTTGAGAGACTAACGGATTTGTTACGGATTAAGATTTTTCCAAACTGAATGTTATGGATTGGATTATGGATTGAGAAATCTCAATCCATGTAATCCGTTAATCCATCAATCCGTTGAATTACTTTGATGTAGTGTTGGTTAAGTTGATTAGTATGGGTAATTTTTTTGAGTTTATCCAAGTTTAGTTGTTGTTACATACTATAAGTTACAAATTAGCCAATGATTGAAGAGTTGAAGTTAATTGTATTGAAATTTAATTGAACTATTTCATATTTAAACATATATATTTATATTTTAGTTCTTAGATTTTTTGGATTGAATCTGTGAATCCAATCCATGTAAACTGAGGTGTACGGATTGGATTGGATTGGATTGGAAGCTTCATGAATTGATTATGGAATGGGAAAATCTTAATCTGAATGTCACGAATTGATTTACGGATTGAGACCTAATCTATAGAAATCGATCCATGAACATCCATAATATTACTTCATTTTAAACCTTAAAAAAGAAAGAAGGAGATGCCCTAGGTAAGGTTGGTGCAAACAGATTTGAGGTGGGTATATTGGCACTAATTCTAGATCTTGTAGGTAAGCAATATTTAATAAGAAATTAATAACCTGTTTTAATCATAGATTATATTTGAATATTCCTTCAAACTGATTGCTTGCTTTTAAACCTATGGTGGTGTTGGGTTTTGTTTTCAAATGTTTTTGAAAATCTTTTCTTACGTCTTTTGATGTGCAAAAACAAACATGTTTAATAAATATATTTGTTTAGCGAGTGCAACAAAAATGAAAACAGAAAATGATGAGAACAGTATTTGTAAATAAAATGAAAAATGGTTAAAAGTTATTTTTTTTCATTTTCATTTTAGACTATATAGCTTAACATATGTTTTTAGAAACATAAATATTCACTTTCTTCTTATGCCTAAACCAACATTTCTAAAAATATAACTAAACACAATTTCAAAAACAATATTAGCATCATTTTCAAGTTCAAGGTACTCTCATTTATATCTCATACAAAAAAAAAAAAAAAAAAAAAATCATTTTCAAAACCAACAATAACAATACCAATAGCACCATAGTAGAATCTAAATTGTATATTTAAATAAAAGGTGGGTCTATTGATACTTCTAATTTTACTTTTCCCATCCACTTTTTAAAACCATTTATTATATTAATTTTAGAATAAAAAATTACTTGTTCCAGCTTTAATTTTTCCAAAAAAGCCCTTATAAATACATTATTTACTTTTCTTTCTTTCCCCTCCCATTAAAGTCTAAATCCCTATACATTCCCCCCTCCCCCCCTTTTTAAGAAAAATGTTCTATTTTGTTTTTCTTTTTTAATTTATTTCCAGGATAATTTTTTTAAGAGAAGATTTTTTTTTTATTTTTTTCTTATTATTCATATTTTTCAATAGTTTTTGTAGTTTCATGTTATCATTAGTTTTTTTGTTTTCTAATAAATAACAAGCAAATGGAAAACACATGTGTTTAACGTAGATATGCAATCCAATCAAGTGATTTGATTGGTTATTTATTTTATAAATAATTAAGAGAAATGATTAGGGATTCACTTTGAATTGTATTAACCAAGTTCATAACATTTTCAATCATGTTTGTAGAATACTTAGCTTTATTAGTAAATTATTCTCAAGTTTTTATTGTCTCAAGAAGAAGTATACCAAATAATAAGTTCATAAATTTTTATCTCGACATATAAACAGATCAAGAATTTTTATTGGATATCTAAAAAGAAAAAGAAAGCTTGTGATAAGAAAATTAAAAAATAAAAAATAAAACAAAACATATTAAAAAAACTGTGTAGGTTTAGATTTAGTATGTGAAAAAAGAAAGAAGACAAATAATTTAGTTATAAGGACTTTTTGGAAAAACTAAGAGGTGAAACAAGTAATTTTTAAATTCTAAAATTAATGTGATGATATTTTGGAAAGTGGGTGAGAAAAATAAAATTGGGGGTGTCAATAGACCCACCCTTAAATGAAATATGTGTTTGGATAGTTTTGTTAAAGGTAACATATGAACAATATAAAAGGTATAAAAATGAGTGCAGTAGAGATTTTTAAAAAGTGAAAAATTAGATTTAGATTTGAGTTAAATTATTGTGAAATAATAAACATATAGTTTCACTCTAACAGTGGCCCAACCAATTGTCTATTGCAATTAAATTCAATTATAACTCCAATAGTTTATATGTATATGAGACCTACTAGTGACGCTTAAATACAACTCATACATATTATTGAAAGCCATAATAGATTAGAACTGCGATTTCTTGACACTGATTTTTTATTCTTTATTTTATTTTATTTTCCACACACCAACATTTGAAGTGTAAAACTACGATGAAGAATTGAATTTCTGAGTAGAAAATATTAATATCCTCTCAATGTTGCACTAACATGGTTGGTTGTCCTTGTAATTCTTCAATGATATTACGACAATCAATTCCATTATAGTTTTCAGCAACGCATCAAACATTAGAAATAAAAAAGGATTCATCCCCGTTAAAAAAAAAAAAAAAAAAAGACAAAACGGTAAGAGTATGTTTGGTTGGAGGGAGAGATGGATGAATGGAGAGGGTGGAGGGAGATTTCATCCATTTGGGCTCGTCAATTTGCATGTTTCCAAATAAAGAAAAAATTATGCAAATAATATTTTTTTCTTCTATTGACCAACATAATACAAACTCCTCCATCTTGATCAACATGACAAAAACTTTAGTTCTCTTTAATTTAATTTTGTATCATATTAATTTAATATTTTTTTATATCATATTAATGTAATGATTTTTAAATTTATGTTATTCAGAAACGCAAACTATCACTCCTTTTGAACTTGAAAAGATAATTCCATTCCCCAAAAAAAATTACTAATAAATATATTAATGGAATTATATAGTAATTACATAAAAAATCAGTATCCAACATTTTAACTTTCCCTCTCTCTTATCATAAACAATATAAAATATTCACGCATCATATTTTCCATCTTTCTAACTCTATTCATCCTGTACTTTACATGTTGGCACTTGTCCTTCACCTAGATCCGTCCATATGTATATCGTCGCCAAAGAACTCAACTTTTCAAAGAATCCCCACTACTACTTTGCACTTAGAGCCTTCTTAAATGAGATCCTACTCCAATAGAGGTAAAATTAAAAGTGCAGTCCTGTGTCTGTTTGTTGCTTATAGTAAGTTGCGTTGCTTGTCTCATGAAATTAAGCGAATAATTGCTATGCTTAATTATCTAATATTTCTAGTAGGATGACTAGAAATTGATTTAATTTTAATTTAATTACATGAGAAGCGGAGTTATTTGCCTTAGTTTGAGGCTACGAGAAAAAGCATCTTTAGCGATGGCGGAAGTTGTTGCTAATAATCCAAAGTCATGGCTTTTAAACTTTGTCGTCTGATAGGAAGTCATTTTTTCAAAGAATCTAACAGCTTCACACACTCCAGCATATGGCAAAACGCTTATGACACTCACCGGATATAGCTTAAAGTTAAATGGAAAGTAACATGCTTTTTCAGGGGCAACCAACACTATTTTCTCTACGTAATTTGGACAAAGTACCTGTAGCTGAGTTTTGAAAAATCTCATTGTAATAACTGTTAAATTTGTGTGTGTTTGTTTTCCGGTGTTGCTTGCTTTGAAATCCACCGTTTTTTCTTAAGATTGGATGACGGAGAGGAACGGTGAACACGCAAATGCAGGGCAGAATGAATAGTTGTTTATGTGAGCATCTAGACTGTTATGTGTGTGGAGAAATATGATTGTGCAGAGCGAGCAAAGACATGGCAGAAGAAATCTGTAATACCTGATTTTCTTATGTCTGAACGATTCTATGTATAAATTTACATTGAACCGTAAAGGTATTTATGGAAAAAGCCCAGCTAAGGGTTTTTAGTTATGTTTTGTGAGTTTTATGGCTTTATAAGATTCAAAAATGGTTATGTATTTAAGAAAACGACCTTTTAGGTAATAAGGAACAAAATCGTGAAATTTTGTAAAATGCTCAAAGTTTGACCAAAAACGTCATGGTTGACCAAAAAGTCAACTGTTGACCATGAAAGTCAAAATTTGACAAGAAGGTCACTAATTGACAAGGAAGTTGATGGTTGACCCGAAAAGTTCAAGAAAATGACTGTATGCTTAAATGTTTATCTGTATAAAATTACACCGGGTAAAACCGTGTTTTTACAGATAAAAAGTTATGTTTAAGATATGAGAACCACTCTAGAAAATCAAGCACAATGAGTTCAAGTATAGGGCAAAAGGGTTTTACGAAATAAGAAAAATTGTATACCGTCCATTTTTACGCCGGTAAATTTTGGACTGCAGTTCGGTAAACCAATACTGAGTCTAAGTAAATCCAGTATTGGAAATACCTGAGTTAACTTAAAAATGGGCTGCACATAGCAAGAAGAGCCAAACAAGCCTAAGATAAGCTTACCTCATTAACTTTTTGATTATGACATCATTAAGTGATTTAAGAAAAATTGGAAGAATTAGTTGTCTTCCACCTTAGCTAATGGCCGGCCACATGCCCCCCCTCAAAGTCCAATTTCTGATTTTTTGAGGACTAAATTGTGCAATTAAGAGAAATTTCCAACCTCTATAAATAGGGGGAGCATTGTTCACAATTTAGCATTGTTAGCCAAACTCTTGCAATTTTGTTCCACAAAATCCGAACTTTGAGAGGAAGAGAAAGGCAAGAAATTTTTGCAAACCAAGAGTGTTTAGGGCTTAGGGGTGGTCGGATTCAAGTAGGAAACCAAGCCAAAAGTTGGAGAAAATTTTGGAACCCAAATCCTTAGCCAAGGCCGGTTGTAGGGGGGAGAACCAAGCCAAGAATCCAAACCGGGTTTTGGAGCAATTGGCTGGAAATTTTGGTGTAAGTTGGTGACCGGACTTCAAGGGAAAGAAGGCTGGAAATTTCGGACCCTTTTAGCCAAGCAAGACCAGCGGCTGTTGGTTAGGAAAAAGGGAGGAAACCGAGCCCACCTTGAGCCAAGAAAGTGAGGTAAAACCCTAACCGATTCAAGCTTTCATTTAAATTTCGTGTGGAGAAATTTAAATGTATTTAAGCTATGGTTTGTAAGGGTATAAGCCCACTTTTAAATTCTGCCCTGTTTTACAAGTTATAAGCATGTGCTTGATTTGTTTAGGTTTAGGGCTTGGTGGTTGATTATGTGCATGCTAGGTGTTTGTGTGAATGCCTAGGATTTTTATATGTTATGGATGAACGTAAATTTGGCTTGCATGTTGGAACCCGAACGTTAGAAACATTATGCATGTCTGTTTTAGGCTCCCGCTGAGTTCGGTTGAGGTAGGGTGAACGTTTTAGGACGTAAACGAAATTTTAAACCGAAAACTGCCAACTCGGGTAGAAATTGGCCAGTTTCGGGAAAAACAGTTTTTGAGGCTTCTAGAGGCCGAATCAGGGGAAACTCAAAACATGAAAGTTTTTAAGTAGAGTTTTTCCTAGAGGAAAGCGCGGACAGTTTTGTAAAATGAGGCTCCAATGGCCTCGGTTTTTACCAAAAACCGTGCCTAAGGTGTCCAGGACCCGAGCACGGCCAGGACAAGTTCCTCAGGGGTTTTGACCACGAAAACGCCAGAACTGGGTTTTACCCAAAACATAAAAGTTGTAGAGTTTTTAAATGTTTACAACTTTCATGAAGACAAGTTTTACAGATTCAGTCTGTATTTTAAGATGAAAATGAATTTCGGAGAACTGTACAGGAATTATGGAAATCCTGTACAGGATTTACAAAGTTGACACAGAAAATGCATATTTTTGCAGTTTCACTGCAAATGGACATTGAGAAACTGTTCCAAAGGCAGTTTCCAATAGTCAATAAATTTATAAGTCTCGTTTTAAGATTTTCAATCCTTAAAATTAAACAAAAGGGTTTATATACCAAAAATTAAGGTTTTCATTTCCTAAAAAATAAGATTTTAAAACCAAAGTTAAAAACAACCCGAATAGGGTTACCAAAGTAACCAGTTAGGATAACGTAAAAATAAGTAAGGGCTTATAACTAAGGTTATAAAAGAATGTTGGTTATACTACCAACAGTTCTAACCCTTACTTTTATTTAATTTCAGAACGTTGCACGACGAGGTGTCCCAGCGGAACCTAACTCCACGATTGGACACCGCATTTACGAACGAGGTAAGTACAACTCCGCCTACAGCATAGGCTTGTTGTGAATACTTGCCTAAGTATGATTGCTAGTTATGAATGCTACATGCTACATGCTCAGTGTTATAGATTAGCTTAGGAATGCTATGATTTTATGTGAATGATAAGTGCTATGATTTTATGTTATGAATGTATGTCATGATGTATGAAATGTTAAGTATGCTATGATTTATAGGAGTATGATTAGGGTTAAGATATGTTAAGATTAATTGAGTGGAACATCACGATGCATGTTCACTAATTAACAAAAGAAAGATTAAGCTATGATGGCAAGCAATTGCCTGTGTCGTACCGACCCGCGTCAGGTCGGGTTGAGCTATGGCAAGAGTAAGTCCATAGAGCGCGCCCGGTACGAACACTTATGTTATGGGGCCCAAAAGTAAAGTTAAGTTAAGAAAGTTATGAAGAGATAAGAGAGCATAAAGAAGCATAAACGGATCATGCATACGATATGTCAAGTTATGTTATGAAATGTTATGCCATGTTATGAATAAGAAAGGTTATGAAATGGTATGCTATGTTATGTTACACAATGTTATGTTAGGTTAGATTATGCTGTGTTTTAATATTGCGGTATTAATAGTTGTACTTGCTGAGCTTTCGCTCACTGTCTTACGTCTATGCTGTAGGTAAGCAGCCTGTCAGCAACCAATGATACAAGATGGAAGGCGAGGTGTGCTGGACTGTGAAATGTGGGAACAATGCCGCCATGCGTTTTGTTATATGATTATTTTATAAGCTTTATTTCTGCCTGCACAACGTTTTTACTTAATCAGTATAATTACTTACGCCTGTGCAATATGTTTATACGGCTTATAAAAAAAAAAAAAATTTATTCCGCTATTTTACGTATAAGTATGTATGTATGTATGTATGGTAACGGCCTGTGCTAGGTGGGTCGTTACAGAGTTGGTATCAGAGCGGTTTCCTGCGACTAAATTTCACAGTCAGCCTGTCATCGCCTCTATCATTGTAAGTTAAAATTTTATTTTCATATGTTAATAATTATTATGCGGATATGTATGATTAGATTTACGATTATGGATCCGGAGCCCGTAGAAGAGGACCGACGCGCGGTTTCAGCGTTCTACGAGTCACGGCCTCTACTATTCGATGGAACACCCCGGACGGTGGCATTATCGGTCTGGTTCTACGATCTGGAGATGATTTTCCTCCTTTGCCACATAGAGCCACATCTACATGTTTCATTGGCTAGTCGATGTTTGGCAGCCGATGCACGGTTATGGTGGATGACGATCGGCGAGGGGACGTTACCTGCTCGTACGTGGGCACATTTTCGTGTCTGCATGACTAACCGCTATGAACCGGTGCTGGACGATGGGATAGACGAGCATTATCGAGATCCCGAGATTTATCGGGATATGCAGCACGAGCGGTATTACATGATGGTCGATGACTGGCGAGCCTATCCACATGAGCCGATGGATCACTATTGTCGGAGATTCCAGGAGGCTATGTCGCCTCACATTCCGTTGGACATACCGCATTCAGGATTACAGTCTATAGTGATCCTGCGGAACGGACTACCTGCACAGATCCGTCAGCACACGCCCATGCCGACGCAGATTATGACAGTGGCCCATATGATCGGGTACATTTTAGCTGCGGAGGTCATCGCACAGGATTTGCAGGCCGATGCTCACGTAGCAGAGCATGAGGTACCAGTCGATGACGCCGAGATGCCCGAGCCGGTCTACGAGCCGGAGCCGATATATGAGCCAGAGCCCGCTTATGAGCCCGACCCGGTCGACCAGGAGGATCCAATACCCGATCCGGTACAGGAGGCCGAGGATGATGGTTATGATGCTGATGAGGACATGGATGCTGATGCGCCCGAGGACCCTCCGATCATCGTCATATCTAGTGATGACGAGGACGATGACGAGGAGATCCCAGACGATGACGGAGAGGACGACTCCGATATCTCCACCGTTACGGTAGCAGAGTTAGATTAGGCTCAGATCACGTGTATATGTATATGTTTTGAGACTGATGTACTAGCTTATTTTATTTTGATAATAGGCTTGTACTTTTGTACGATGGTAAAGTGGTAGACACTTCCATCTCAAAGTTTTGACTTTGTATATGTATAAGATATGTAAATGTGATAATGTAAGTATGATATGTATGATGTAAAGAAAAGTAATTACAAGTTAAGTAAATATAATGTACTTTTTGTGAGTTTACAAAAAGACAGTTTACAAGAAAAATATATGAAATAGCAAGTTATGAATGATATGATATGAATGTGATGAATGTTTATGATACGATATGATAAGTATATTATATTATGATATGACAATATTGTGATATAATATGTTAAGATATGAATGCAAAGAAAGGATATTAATAGTTAGTAATATCTTTTCTTATGATTTAAATAGGAATTTAAAAATGGTTCGCACGCGAAAAGCTGCACCAGTAAACCCACTTGCGCCAGATCTAGCAACCGTTGTAGCGAATTTACAACGACAGTTGCTCGAGCAGCAACAAGAAACAACCAGCTGAGAGAGCAGCTAGCTCAGTTACACCAGAGACCCCAGGTCAACGAGGTTCCCTTACCCGCGGAGCAAGCACCTCCAGTGGCACCTCCAGTGCCCAATGTTCCGCGACATGCTGAGGTACCAGTAGCACCTGCTGGGGTACCAGCAGATCCACCTCCGGCAAGAGAGGATTTGTTATATGAGAGGTTTAGGCGGATGAAAGCGCCTGAATTTGAGGGAACAACAGACCCAATAGCCGCAGACAACTGGTTGATAGACATCCAAGTTATCCTAGACTTTATGCGGCTTACTTTAACGCGAGACACTGGTGGATAACCGTTCAGATGCGTAGGAACGTCATGGCAATGAGCTGGCAGGATTTTGTGACTGAGTTTCGTAGTATGTACTACAACAGAGAAGTCCTTGCCGCTCAACAGGACGAATTCACCAGCTTCAAGCAAGGGTCTATGACGGTGATGGAAGCCGTTAAGAAGTTCGAACAGCTAGCGCGCTTGTGCCCGGAGCTGGTACCGAACGAGACAGAGAAGGTTCGGAGAATGATGAAGATGTTCTGGACCGACATATCCAAGCAAGTTAGTGCAGGAAGCAGCCCACCTACCCTGGTATCCGACTGCGTAAGCAGAGCAATACGAGCTGAATACTGGATCAACCAGGACAAGGAAGCAAGGGCGCAGTTTTACAAGGCCAAGAAGGAAGAAAAGGCCGTTACTAAGCAGACCCAGCCCCGTCAGAGTGCTGAGGCCAATCAGAAATGTCAGAATAATAACCCTGCTCAAAGTTCCAAACAGTTTGGGAGGAACAAGAGAAAGGGAAATTTTTCTGGACAGGGCCAGCAACAAAATTACCCTCAGAAGAAGAATAATAGAGGAAATGAGAGTAATAACTCTGACTACCCGGTATGTACAAAGTGCGGCAGAAAACATCCGGGCGTTTGCAGAATGGGGACTAATGAGTGCTATCTGTGCGGAAAGGAGGGACATTTTGCGAAGAACTGCAATATGAATAAGCAAGGCCAGAACCCTCCGTACCAGAACAGGAACCCAAACAGTCAGCTTCATGCGGCCCAGACTAGACTAGAAGGACCTTCCATAGGCCAAGGAAGATTGGAAGCTCCTGAGCCTCAAGCCCGAATCTACGCCTATACAAGGGGAGATGCGGAAGCAGGCACTTCACATGTGGTGACAGGTCAGATCTCTATCACCACTTATGAAGCAATTGCCCTGTTTGATTCTGGTGCCACTCAATCATTTATATCATTGGAGTTCGCCCAGAAATTAGGAAGAGGTGTGGATAGATTAAGCCAACCTTTTAAAACCTCCTTGCCATCTGGAGAAGTTTTGTGGTCCAACTGTTGGATACGAAATACCTCCGCGATTATTTGTGGCAGAGAGCTGTACGTAGATCTCATCGCAATCAAGCTACAGGATTTCGATGTGATCTTGGGGATGGATTTTCTTGGGAAATACAACGCTAAGATCGACTGTCGGAAGCGTTGTGTGATTTTCAACCTATATGGCGAGGAAGAATTCAGCTTCTACGGACAACCTCGTAGCTCAGCAACCCGATTGGTTTCAGCTATGAAGGCGTGGAAAATGTTAGCTAATGGCTGTCAAGGGTATTTAGCTAACATGTTGGACAAGGAGCAAGAAGTGAAGTGGACACCGAAAGACGTACCCGTTATCAGGGAGTATGTGGATATCTTCCCAGAAGAGCTACCAGGGCTTCCGCCGGAACGCGAAATTTCATTCGAAATTGAGCTATTGCCCGGAGCTGCTCCAGTATCGAAGGCGCCTTATCGTATGGCACCTGCTGAACTTAGGGAACTCCAATTGCAGCTACAAGAACTGCTTGATAAGGGGTTCATCCGACAGAGTTACTCTCCATGGGGAGCACCTGTGCTATTCGTGAAGAAAAAGGATGGATCTCTACGTATGTGCATCGATTATCGCGAGCTGAACAAGATCACCATCAAGAACAAGTATCCTCTTCCAAGGATTGACGATTTGTTCGATCAACTCAGAGGAGCAAGAGTGTTTTCGAAAGTCGATCTACGATCTGGCTATCATCAGCTCAGAATCAGAGATTCAGATATTTCCAAGACGGCTTTTCGGACACGCTACGGACACTACGAATTTTTGGTTATGCCTTTTGGGTTAACCAATGCTCCAGCTGCTTTCATGGACCTGATGAACCGAGTGTTCAAGGAATATCTGGACAAGTTCGTCATTGTCTTCATCGACGATATCCTGATCTATTCAAGGTCCCAGGAAGAACATGTGCAGCATTTAAGGATTGTGATGGAAATGTTACGACGACATCAGCTCTACGCAAAGTTCACAAAATGTGAATTTTGGCTCGAAAAGGTGCATTTCTTAGGCCACGTGGTGTCACAAGAAGGGATTTCTGTGGACCCAGCCAAGGTAGAAGCAGTTAGCTTATGGTCAAGACCCACGAGCGTAACGGAAATAAGGAGTTTCCTCGGATTAGCCGGTTATTATCGCCGCTTTGTTGAAGGATTTTCTAAGATAGCAGCCCCTCTCACGACCCTTACGCGCAAAGGAAAGAAGTACGAATGGACTTCTAAATGCGAAGAGAATTTCCAAGAGCTCAAGAGGAAGCTGACAAGTGCGCCTGTTTTGATTATTCCAGATGTTGAAGCAGGAAATTTCGTGATCTACAGCGACGCTTCTAAGACGGGACTAGGAGCAGTCCTAATGCAGCAAGGTAAAGTGGTCGCGTATGCTTCTCGACAACTGAAGGATCACGAGAAGAACTACCCGACGCACGATCTAGAGCTCGCTGCGGTGGTGTTCGCATTGAAGATCTGGAGGCACTACCTGTATGGGAATAGATGTGAGATTTTCACCGATCACCAAAGTCTCAAATACATCTTTACCCAGAAGGAGCTCAATATGAGGCAGCGAAGATGGCTTGAACTCGTAAAGGACTACGACTGCGAGATCCTTTACCATCCTGGCAAGGCGAACAAAGTAGCAGACGCCTTAAGCAGGAAGTCATCTGGTGTGCTGATGTCTTTGGTACTGCTGCCCAAGCCGCTTCAAAAGGAAATCTCTGACTTCAACCTTGAGATGATAACGGGAAAGTTATCCGCCTTAACCCTCCAGTCCAATTTAATGGAGTCCATCAAGAACCTTCAAGGAAAGGATTCTCAGTTGATCAAGGCACAACTCTTTGGCGGGAAAAATAAGGAGTTTAGAACCTCTGCAGATGGCATGATCTACTTCAAAGAAAGGATCTGCATTCCTGATTTCAAGTTTTTGAAGGATCAGATACTAGCAGAGGCGCACATGTCACCGTATTCAGTACATCCCGGAGCCTCTAAGATGTACAAGGATCTCCGAGAGAACTACTGGTGGCCAAATATGAAGAATCAGATAGCGAAGTTCATGTCCAAATGCTTAACTTGTCAGAAGTTAAGGCAGAACACCGACATCCTGGAGGAGAGTTGCAGAAAATAGAGCTCCCCGAATGGAAATGGGAGCAAATTACCATGGATTTTGTCGTGGGACTGCCAAGAACTTCAAGTGGGAATGACACGATTTGGGTTATTGTCGACCGATTAACCAAATCTGCCCACTTTATCGCTATCAAAGCCACTTATTCAGTGGAGAAGTTGGCCGAAGTCTATGTATCCCAGGTCGTTCGACTGCATGGTGTACCAGAATCGATCATCTCGGATCGAGACGGACGTTTCACTTCCCGATTTTGGGCAAGCGTACACAATGCTATGGGGTCGAAACTGAAGTTCAGTACGGCTTTTCACCCCCAAACCGACGGTCAGTCAGAACGGACCATCCAGACACTAGAAGACATGATGAGATCATGCGTGCTGGATTTTCAAGGAAACTGGGATCAGAAGCTGTCTTTGATCGAATTTTCCTACAACAATAGTTATCATGCTTCGATTGGTATGGCTCCATTCGAAGCACTGTACGGAAGAAAATGTCGATCCCCTATTCACTGGCAAGAAGTTGGACAGAAGCAGCTTCAGACCACGGACTTCATCAGAAAGACTTCTGACGATATTAAGAAGATTAAACAAAGGCTTGACATAGCTTTCAGTCGTCAGAAAAGCTATGCGGATAAGCGAAGAAGGCCTTTGGAATTTCAGATCGGAGATGCGGTTTTCATCAAGATAGCTCCGATGAAAGGTGTAATGAGATTCGAAAAGAAAGGGAAGCTTAGTCCAAGGTATACTGGACCATTTGAAATCCTGGAAAGGGTTGGAAAAGTAGCATACAAGCTTGCCCTGCCGCCAGAGTTAGCATCTATGCATAACGTCTTCCATGTATCAATGCTCAAGAAGTATGTACCAGATCCTTCGCATATTCTCAGTCAAGAACCGGTAGAGGTTCAAACAGACTTGACCTATGAAGAGAAGCCGGTACAAATCTTAGATCGAGAAGAGAAGGTTCTAAGAAATAAGACAATTCCCATGGTAAAGGTTTTATGGCGAAACCATAAAGTAGAAGAAGCCACTTGGGAATTAGAAAATGAAATGAGAAAGAACTACCCTGACTTGTTCTAATTTTCGAGGACGAAAATCTTTAAGGAGGGTAGATTGTAATACCTGATTTTCTTATGTCTGAACGATTCTATGTATAAATTTACATTGAACCGTAAAGGTATTTATGGAAAAAGCCCAGCTAAGGGTTTTTAGTTATGTTTTGTGAGTTTTATGGCTTTATAAGATTCAAAAATGGTTATGTATTTAAGAAAACGACCTTTTAGGTAATAAGGAACAAAATCGTGAAATTTTGTAAAATGGTCAAAGTTTGACCAAAAACGTCATGGTTGACCAAAAAGTCAACTGTTGACCATGAAAGTCAAAATTTGACAAGAAGGTCACTAATTGACAAGGAAGTTGATGGTTGACCCGAAAAGTTCAAGAAAATGACTGTATGCTTAAATGTTTATCTGTATAAAATTACACCGGGTAAAACCGTGTTTTTACAGATAAAAAGTTATGTTTAAGATATGAGAACCACTCTAGAAAATCAAGCACAATGAGTTCAAGTATAGGGCAAAAGGGTTTTACGAAATAAGAAAAATTGTATACCGTCCATTTTTACGCCGGTAAATTTTGGACTGCAGTTCGGTAAACCAATACTGAGTCTAAGTAAATCCAGTATTGGAAATACCTGAGTTAACTTAAAAATGGGCTGCACATAGCAAGAAGAGCCAAACAAGCCTAAGATAAGCTTACCTCATTAACTTTTTGATTATGACATCATTAAGTGATTTAAGAAAAATTGGAAGAATTAGTTGTCTTCCACCTTAGCTAATGGCCGGCCACATGCCCCCCCTCAAAGTCCAATTTCTGATTTTTGAAGACTAAATTGTGCAATTAAGAGAAATTTCCAACCTCTATAAATAGGGGGAGCATTGTTCACAATTTAGCATTGTTAGCCAAACTCTTGCAATTTTGTTCCACAAAATCCGAACTTTGAGAGGAAGAGAAAGGCAAGAAATT
>CM046365.1:21256004-21273254 GCA_025413025.1 Ficus hispida
AATTTTGTGATATTTTTAAATTGAATGGAGACGTATAGTTATAGGCTTCATTATTGAGTGAGTGCATTAATGAAAATTTTCCAATACAATTAGACATGATTGACATATTTTAATTATTAAATTAGATATTATTATATATATTTTTAAAAATGAGAATACAAAAAAAAAAAAAAAAAAAAATTGTTAGAGTAAACTTTAGAATTAAGTTGAGTGGGGGCCTATACCCCACTCTTACCAATGTTGTAGCCACTGATGATACATGATCGTGAGATGAATTTCAGAGAAAAAGTAAAGTATATAAAACGCTCCATTGACTTAAAAAAAAAAAAAATAACAACAACAACAACAACAAATTGCCTAATTAAATTATTGAGCAAGTGGATTGGGTGTGTCGACTAAAATATCAATGGCTTGACTCTTGAAAACTATACGGTGTGTGGTGAGCATTTAAGTTCACCGGAAATTATCTTCAGCATAAAGTAGCAGTGAAAGTAGTTCCATCAGAATATTTTTAGTCAATAGAAAGTGTAGATCAGAATGAGAAGAAAAACTAATTAGTAGAAATTTATCTTCTTCCTTTTTTTGTTTTTTTTTTTTGAAACCAGAAAATTCACTTTGCAATCATAAAAGTTATCGTAACAATTGAAAATAACAAATTGCAGCTTTGTACGCAAATGAAAGTGCACTTTGTTTCGCTTGATTTGCAAAAAATTACAATATTTAGGTTAAATGATGTACACCTCTTACAAAATGGTAAAAGCTACAAACACAGAAAATGTACTTTGTTTACAACTTTTGCCAAGGACTTTTGTATCACATACTAAGTGTATGCTAATGTCCACCACCTCCACCACTGCCGGAGCCACTACCGGATCCATGCCCAGCTCCAGCACTAACTCCGACTCCAATGCCAATCCAATTCCAACACCAAAACCTCCTCCATTACCACCGGGGCCTCCACCACCACCTACACCTCCACCAGCACCAAATCCACCACCGTGGCCTGATCCTCCTTCAACACCACCGCCTCCTCCTATGCCCCCCCCCCCCCCCCGGCACCACCACCTCCTACACCACCTCCAGCTCCAAAAGCTCCACCGTGGCCAAAACTGTTGGAAAAACGGCTTGTAAAAACCATTTTAATGGACATTTTGAGGCTTGAATTTGAACGAGACTTATTTTATGTTAGTTTATGGTGAATTCGTGTTCTTCTCCCAGAAGAAGATCTAATCGGAATTTAATACGCTCAAAATGATGAAATGGTGAATGAGAAATTGACTCATAAAATTGCAACCAATAAAATTGGAAAAATTAGAGAAAGAAGTGAGAAGACTCTTGTCCCATATGGGAAAGATGTTGCATTGAATTACCCACTCCGTGCAAGTATTTTGCTGCACAGTTTAAATTGGGTTTTTATTTTTTTTTTCCAATTTAAATTCGTAATTGACCGCAATTACTCCATGAAGGTTACTGTTGCTAACCTTAAGCCTCGGAAAATGTTTTCTATTAATAGGAATAATACCATGATTTATTCCAAAAGCATGAAAAACGTGTGTGACAACTGGTAACAACCAAAGCATTTGGCTTCTAGAAAGATAAAGCCATTAAAGCCATTGTAAATGGCTGAAACGTTTAGCTGGTTTTGGCTAGTTACGCAGCGTTTGGCTTTTAGAAAGTTAAAGCCATTAAAGCCATTGTAAATGGTTGACTGGTTGATTCCTCATATGAATGCCTATAAATTGGCATCCATTCTTAGTCAAAAAATGCACATGAAAAATACAAGCTTCCTTTTCTTTTCTTAGTGATATGAGTCTAAGAGTCTTAAGTGATAGAGTTCGGGCATTTTTTCAAGTTCACTGGAAGTTGTAACGTGGTGCTCTGTTACCGCTTGTTAACCATTGTATCCTGGAAAGCAGACGCCGATTGATCCTCGAGCACTGACGGTGAGGAGGCGAATCTATTTTAAGGAAACCGTGTGACACATGGGCCTCGGTGTTCTTCAACAATTTATGTTATCTTGTATTATTATGTAATTTTGTTACTAACGAATTTTGTGTTTGTTCATTCCGATATTTGTTCATTGTCCTATTTTTCATATTTTCCTAACAATCTTAAAACAGATTCTTCCTTGTCAACGAGCAGGTTCGGGAAGAAAATTTGACAACATTTCCTATTTCTGATTATAGCTTATCTAGACATGTTTTTATTATGCTCAAATATTTGTGTTGATTGGGCTTTGATTCTGATAGGACTATTCTTTCTTGTTTCATTTGGTTTGATATATATATATATATTTCCATCAATTTTGTTGTAGGTTTTATTTGTTTCTTCTGTAACGTGTTTCTGGTTTTTTTGAGGTTATATATTTTGTGTAAAAGCTGCAAGTGGTGTATTTGTTTCCTATCTTTTCTTTGATTATCGATTTGGCTTTTGATATTCATATAAGTCATAACGTTACCGGTTCTATTTTGCTTTCTGGTTTTATTAAGTATTCGGTCATATTTTTTTTTACTTCAGTTACACCGGTTTGCCTTATTACATATCTTCATATTGTCGTTTGTGATTTGTATTTGGAGTTTTCTGTTATATATTATATTAAAAAGAAATAAAATAAAATAAAATTGTGTTTCTAAAATGTATGTTTGGTTTTTTCAAAAAATGGAAAACAATTCAAACAATGTTGACACGACTGATGAGAAGATAACCGTGGGTCAAGTTCCATCCGCTTCTGTGGCATGAGTGCCTACCTCTGCGGTTCCAGTTTCGGTTCCTATGAATCATAAAGAGAAACCGGAGAAATTCAGTGGGATGAATTTTAAGAGGTGATAGCAAAAGATGTTGTTCTACCTAACAACCTTGAATCTTGCGAGGTTCTTGACTGAAGAGGCTCCTGAACTTAAAGAAGATGAACTTGATGTTCAAGTCATCAGTGCTATTGAAGCATGGAAACATTCTGATTTTTTGTGTCGAAACTATGTTTTGAATGGTTTGGCAGACTCTCTATACAATGTGTATAGTACGAAGAAAATGGCGAAGGAGTTATGGGAGTCTTTGGACCGTAAATATAAGAGCGAGCATGCCGGCCACAAGAAATTCATGGTGGGTCGATTCCTTGAGTATAAGATGGTGGACTCCAAGACCGTTATCAGTCAAGTTCAAGAGTTTCAATTGATCATACATGAGATTCATGCCGAGGGGATGATCATAAGTGAATCTTTCAAGTAGCATCCATCATTGAGAAGCTACCCCCTGCATGGAAGGACTTCAAGAATTACTTGAAGCATAAGCGAAAGGAGATGAACGTCGAAGAACTTATTGTTAGGCTTCGGATTGAAGAAGACAATAGAGGTTCTGAAAAGAAGAACAATATGGATATGGCCAAGGTAAATGTGGTAGAGCACGATCAAGACTCCAAGTTCAAAAAGAATAATTCTGGAAAAGGGTCCAAGTTGGGACCGAAAGGAGGAATTTCCAAGAAGCAGAGATTCTAAGGAAAATGCTTTAATTGTGACAAGATGGGTCACAAATCAGCTGATTGCAGATTGCCAAAGAAGAAGAAGAACCACGAGGCTAATGTGGTGGATGACGTCACTCAGAATGTGTCTGACATAAGCCTCTCTGCCTAACAAGCATGGTTTTTGCTTGGAATTGAGTCAGATAAAGTTGTTTTATGTAAGAATGAAATGTATAACGGAAAAGGCTATGTAATAGATGGGCTTTTAAAGCCAAGAAATATTAATAAAGTTAATAATTCTTCTGTTTATTTGCTTGAATCTTCCAGTTTGTGGCATGGTACACTAGGACATGTTAATTATGATACTTTGCGTAGATTAATTAACTTGGATCACATACCCGCTTTCCAAATTGATTCCAAACATAAGTGCGAAACTTGTGTTGAAGTGAAAATGACAAGGTCATCTTTCCAAGGAATTGAAAGGAATACCGAACCTCTTGATTTGGTTCATAGTGATGTGTGCGATCTAAAATTCATACAAACAAGGGGTGGCAATAAGTATTTTATTACTTTTGTCGATGATAACACGAAATATTGTTATGTGTATTTGCTAAAAAGCAAGGACGAAGCTATAGAGAAATTTGCTCTCTATAAAAATGAAGTTGAGAATCAACTCAACAAAAAGACTAAGGTGTTAAGAAGTGACTGTGGTGGTGAATATGAGGTATCGTTTGGTAAATTTTGCGCGCAATATGTATAATAGTAAGTCTAGACATATACGTCATAGACACAATACCATTAGACAACTACTCTTAACAGGGGTTATCTCTATTGACTATGTGAAGTCAAAGGATAACATTGCGGATCCGCTAACTAAAGGGTTAAATAGAGAGTTAGTTGATAAGTCATCGAGGGGAATAGGACTAAAGCCATAAAAATTAGGTCGATACAATGGAAACCCAACCTAGTTGACTGGAGATCCCAAGATCTAGGTTCAAAGGGACAACCTAGTTGTAAAGACCAAGTTGGATCACTGTGGGGGTTACCCTCCAATCCGTTCCTATGATGAAAACAGTGATACCCATATGAGATACGTTAAGCTACGCTTTTAATGATTCTTAAGCGTCGGGAATCCGAGTGGAGTAATGCTGATTACTCTTGATTAAGAAATCACCTATGTGAGAAAGGAGTGGAGCCGCTGCAAAGGAGAAATTTGTAAGGCTAAAATTCTTAAGAAACTCTCACAGAACTAGGCAAGATGTCCATGGCCAAAATGGACATAATAGTGAGAACTGAATTATGTCAGGAAGATTCCTGTGTGAGGTATATCATCGTTTACACAAACGACAGAACAGTTCAAGGACATCACATCTACTGATCAGTCAGTAAAGTAAATAGATTATCACAAGAGAAGGTTCAAAGGGTAACATCTATCTATCCTTTGCAGGTTTCAACCATTGAACTCTATCACCAGGTCAAATCTCTGTAGATTTGTCTAGTATTTCCTGTCAATTTCATTCATGTGGGGGGGTTGGAAAAATGACTTGTAAAAACCATTTTAATGGATATTTTGAGGCTTGAATTTGAGCGAGACCTACTTTATGTTAGTTTATGGTGAATTCGTGTTCTTCTCCAGAAGAAGATCTTAATCGAATTTTAATACGCTCAAAATGATGAAATGGTGAATGAGAAATTGACTCATAAAATTGCACCAATGAAATTGGAAAAATTAGAGAAAAGAAGTGAGAAGACTCTTGTCCCATATGGGAAAGATGTTGTACTAAATTACCCACTCCATGCAAGCATTTTGCTGGACAGTTTTAAATTGGGTTTTTATTTTTTATTTTTCCAATTTAAATTCGTAATTGACCGCAATTACTCCATGAAGGTTACTGTTGCTAACATTTAAGCCTCGGAAAATGTTTTCTAATTAATAGGAATAATACCATGATTTATTCCAAAAGCATGAAAAACGTGTGTGACAACTGGTAACAGCCAAAGCGTTTGGCTTCTAGAAAGATAAAACCATTAAAGCCATTGTAAATGGCTAAAACGTTTGGCTGGTATTGGCTAGTTATGCAGCGTTTGGCTTTTAGAAAGTTAAAGTCATTAAAGCCATTGTAAATGGCTGACTAGTTGATTCCTCATATGAATGTCTATAAATTGGCATCCATTCTTAGTCGAAAAATACACATGAAAAATACAAGCTTCCTTTTTCTTTTCTTAGTGATCTGAGTCTAGGAGTCTTAAGTGATAGAGTTCGGGCATTTTTTCAAGTTCGCCGGAAGTTATAACATGGTGCTCTATTACCACTTGTTAACCATTGTATCCTGGGAAACAGACGCCGATTGATCCTCGAGCACTGACGGTAAGGAGGCGAATCTGTTTTAAGGAAACCGTGTGACATACGGGCCTCGGTGTTCTTCGACAATTTATGTTATCTTGTATGATTATGTAATTTTGTTGCTAACGAATTTCGTGTTTGTTCATTCCGATATTTGTTCATTGTCCTATTTTTCATATTTTGCTAACAAGAACCACCTCTGGCACCACCACCACCTCCACCTCGACTTCCACCACCACCATCTACACCACCTCCACCTCCAAAACCTCCACCGTGACCAGAACCGCCTCCAGCGCCGCCGCCGCCACAGCCACCACCGCCTCCACCACCACCACCGCCTCCTCCACCACCACCACCTCCAGCACCGAAACCTCCTCCGTGACCCTGGTGGATGGAAGAGATGGGAAGTTTAGTGTGATGGAGGTGACTCGGGGTGAATTTCTAGGTTTTGGATGGGGTTTTATGTAGATTTTGACGGAGTTTTAACCTTTGTATAAAACATCATTCCAAACTAAACTTTTACGACTCATTTTTTTGCATCTATTTAGATTATTAATTAGAGTTAAATTTTTAAATTAAAGTTAATTTATTTTTTAAAAATTAATTATAATTTTATTAATTTTTCAGAAAAAGATAAAAATTCAGTAAAAAAAATACAGTTTAGTTGGGATTAAATTAACTTGTCAAACAAAGTTTTTATCTTTTTTCAGAAAAGTCAATAAAAATTTTAATTAGTTTTTTAAAAATCAAACAATCTCGTTAACCAAAAGCTTAATTAGTATAGTGAACATAGATTTTTTGTTTTGGAGGGGGGAATGGTGGGTATGGTTTGGAATTTATAGAGAAAGATGACACGGTTGGACGATATCTTTGGAGAGAAATGGCATATCTAGAGATGGCTTTGGAGAAAACTTTGCAATGATCAGGCAGAGGTCAACTACTATACACTCATTTCCTTACATGGTTAAAGATGAGATTGATCTTATTAAGGGATTCAAAGATATATCTAAAATTGATATCTATGACAAGAATGGATCTAGTTGAGATGTTTTATGCTCGCCAAATATTAGTTGCTATTTTTTATCGTTTAAAGAAAAGAAAAGAAGAATGAAAAGCATAGATCCGTCTAGTGTTGTTTAAACGTTCAATTCGTAAGAATTTTATGAAACTAGAAACCTTGCTTTGTAATCTTTAAATATATATTATCATAACATACAGTTAAAAAACAAACTGTAGCTTTGTTTTGCCAATGAAAGTATCACAAATACTTTCCTTTGTTTTATTTGGCAAATCACAGTACATAGTAGTAACCAGTAAATGATGCAACTCCTCTTACAAAATGATATAAACTACGAACATAGAAAAACTCTAAATTTTGGTAATACATGAGGTCTAGTGATTTGTTTTCAACTTTTGCCAAGGACTTGTTCCACAAACAAAGTGTATTCTAATGTCCACCACCTCCACCACTACCCGAGCCACTGCCGGATCCATGTCCGGCACCAGCACCAACTCCGACTCCAACTCCAATCCCAACTCCGATTCCAAATCCTCCTCCACGACCGCCGCCTCCTCCAGCACCTCCACCGCCGCCTCCTCCTATGCCCCCTCCTGCACTACCTCCTACACCACCTCCAGCTCCAAATCCTCCACCATGGCCAGAACCACCTCCAACGCCGCCGCCGCCACCACCACCACCGCCTCCACCTTCACCGCCGCCTCCTCCAACACCACCACCTACACCACCACCCACGCCACCACCAGCACCGAAACCTCCTCCATGACCCGAACCACCTCCAACACCACCGCCACCGCCACCGCCACCGCCACCACCTCCACCTCCACCTCCACCTCCCCCAGCACCACCACCTACACCACCACCTACGCCACCACCAGCGCCAAAACCTCCTCCGTGACCCGAACCACCTCCGACACCACCTCCTCCTCCGCCACCGAAGCCGCCACCACCACCAACACCACCACCACCACCACCACCTACACCTCCTCCGGCTCCAAAACCTCCTCCATGACCCGAACCACCACCTGCACCACCTCCTCCTCCGCCACCGAAGCCGCCACCACCACCAACACCGCCACCGGCACCGCCACCTACACCTCCTCCGGCTCCAAATCCTCCACCATGCCCTGATCCACCTCCAACACCACCCCCTCCACCACCGCCTAGTCCGCCACCGCCTCCAGCTCCTCCTCCAGCGCCACCACCACCGCCAACTCCACCACCAGCTCCGAATCCTCCACCGTGGCCTGCACCTCCTCGGCCGCCAAAGCCGCCGCCTCCTCTGCGACCCCCAAACTGGGGACCGCCACCAGGAAAACGATCATCGCATCGTCCTCGGCCTCCTCGACAATCATCATCTTCGAATCTCTTCTTGTCGAGCTTGTCATCCCCGAGAGCAATTGCACTCAGATGGAGACCAATGCAGAGGACAAAAAGACTCAAACACAACCATTTTGAAGAGACACCCATGATCTCTCTTTGGCGCTCTTCCCCAGTTTACTGACCTTGTTGTGTTTTTTATCAAAATGACAGTCCTTTTATAGACACTATTTTCTAGCCAACTACACAGTACTCCATTTTTAGCAGCTTTAATGGTTACATGGTCATGGGACGCGTTGGGACCGTTGGGGTATTGGCGGGAACATTAAATGGATAATTCCAAAGTCAATGACTACTTGGTCTAATTGGATGGCAACACATTAAATATGGTTAAGATTTTGACTTTCTAAAGTTCCAACTATAGCTGTCCATACTGATATTCATAGTTTCCATATGACCCGCATGCAGTTAATAGCACACAAATTTTAAGATTAAATCTTCTGTACATCTATTCCAGAATTTGTGATTCCATTTACTTTAATTTTGCTCCCTAAAATTTTCAAGGTTCTCTATCTTTATAAATATAGATTTATATGAACACATATTTGTGGTCTCAATACAACATATACATATATGCATATATATTTTTTATTTTTTTTTTAACCTTAATATATAAGGATGGTATGGTTTTACGAGCCGGCAGATCCAGAACTACATAACGTTTTGGAGTTGGGTTTTAGTTGCTTAATTTCTCAAGTTAGTTGCATGTTTTTATTCTTTATGAGGTGTACTCTTCAATCAAATATTTCGTAAAATCTTTAATTTTCATAAGTTCTTCTTCTTGACTGTTATTCAAAAGATATAAAAATGTATTGATATTATTAGACCTTTTGAGGCAATTATAGACGCTAATTAGTCAATATAAATATATTTCAATACTTTTTCTTTTTTCATATATACGAGATGGAGTTTGTTAATTCAATAATTCATAATTCTTTTTCCAACACGCATAATAAAGAGAGATTATTCTATATAGTTTAGAAATTCATTTTTTTAGGGGAGTACAGAAATTCATTTAAATTCGTGACCAAGACTTTGCAGGTTCAATTTTTTTTAATATATAGACATATATATATACACGTATGTATGTATTATGTATGTTCGACGTACGTATGTATGCATGACATTGATGTGTGTATATCAGTATATCTAGTTACTAATAATGCCGACCGAAGACAATATGCATGTGGTTTTGAAAAAGCTGGTCATAATGAATTTACCGACACTCGATTTCTATAGTAATAAATCATAGATATGGCCATGCTAAAAATCTTTTCTCCTTCTCGTTTTTCCTTTTTGTTTATTTTTTCTGTGATTGCAAATATCTCTGCTAAAACAGCTACTTTCTCATCTTTGCAGGAGATTAACAAAAGTAAGATATAATTTCATTTATCAAAAAAGAAGATAATATAAATTTCAAATATTGGTGCGTAGATAGCATTAATTTATGGACGTTGATGACATGTCAGAAGGCAGTTGGTGTGAATAGATATGTCATTTTTCCACGACAACTTGTTGAAGGCACTGATAGGGCCTCGCTATAACTACCATTACTAATTGCATGAACCCCATTTCATTTTCAGTTAGATTTTTCCAATTTCTCCCATCCACCTTTTAATTGAAAAAAAAGGAGGAAAAATTGAAATTAATAGATGGATCATGACAGTACGATGAAGTCTATAGTGACATATGTTTTATTTAGTATGATATTATAGATTTTAGACCTGTGTCTGTATAATTTTACTCTTGTATTTTACTTTTTAAGGCCTTATACTGTTAAGAGATAGTATCATTATTTATGAACAATTACATATATTCATTCTTAAGTGATATTGAGATAGTCATCAATCAATTTAATAGTATGAGGGGCACGAGATTAAAAGCGACTAATATCACATCAAAAGAATGCTTTGATCGTTACAAAGTCGATACATCTTTAACACTCTCATTATTTACTGATCTCAATTTGAATATATTATTTTAGATCTAACTGGGAATTTATTATAGTATCTTCATATTTTTGCAATGGTTGTGTGTGTATGTGTTTTTTTTTTTTTTTGACAAATGAAAATGTTGTGCTTGGCTGGATATTTGTGCCTTGTTTATAAAAAAAGTGACTTTTTTATACGAATGTATTATTTTAAACCTCTTTTGATCAATCCAGACTTACTTTTGTTATATATAAATATATATGTATATATATTTTACATTTTGGCTTTTGGTTTTTGGTTTTTGTTTTCCTGTTTTGATTTTCAATTTTCCCCAATTTCTGCAGTAGTCTTACAAAAAGCACTGGTATCAGCATTGAAGAAATGCATTGAACTTAATTTTGTAAGGTGAGTTTGTGCTAGAGACCCTTTTGATTTCTACCAGTAAAATAATTTTTTAGGCCGTTGAGATTTAATCGAACAGTTGAAATATTGATGGTGTACCATACTTATTATACACTTTACCTCACATAATCCTTCCCACCCAAAGTCTTCTCCATCACCGGCGATCTTCCTGATGCCGGCGACCCACCTCCTGGCCCCCAGGCTCGGCCGGCCCGCTGCCGGCCACCGAGGACCCTATTTTCTCGCTCTTCCCCTTTCTCTCTCTTCCCCTCTCTCTCGCGATGACCCACCTCCGGCCCCCCACCACCGGACCTAGCCCTGGTCGAGACCTCCCTCTTTCTCTTCCCCTTTCTCTCTATTTTCCTCTCTTCTCTCTCTCTCTCTTCTCGGCCCTCGGTCCCCCCACCCCAGGCCGCCCGGCGCCCCCCATACCACGCCACCCGTGACTCCCCCCCTCTCTCTCTCTTCTCACGTCGAGGGTAGGGTGGGGGAGTCACGGGTGGCATGCAATGGGGGGTGCCGGGTGGCCAGGGGTGGGGGGCTGAGGGCTGAGAAGAGAGAGAAAATGGAAGAGAGAGAGATAATAAAGGAAAAGAGAGATAAAGGGGAAGAGAAAAGGGGGTTGGGGGGTTGTCTGGGGGGTGCCGGGGGGTGGGGGGTACACCGGGCAAGCCGGGGGGCCGGGGGTGGGGGGTCACAGGAGGGAGGAGAAGAGAGAGAAAGGGGAAGAGAGATAGGGGAGAGAAAAGAGAAGAGAGAGAAAGGGGAAAAGAGAGAGGGAGGTTGCCGGCGGCCGGCCGGTCGGGGCTGTGGCCAGAGGTGGGGGGGCCGGAGGTAGGTCGCCGCGGGAGAGAGGAGAAGAGAGAGAAAGGGGAAGAGAGAGAGAAGAGAAGAGAGAGAAAGGGGAAGAGAGAGAAAATGTGATCGCCGGCCGCCGGCCGGGGCTGGGGGGCCGGAGGTGGGTCGCCGGCATCGAGGGTGGGTCCCCGGTGGCGGGAAGATCACCGGCGATGGAGAAGACTTTAGGTGGGAAGGATTATGTGAGGTAAGGTGTATGATAAGTATGGTACACCATCAACATTTTAACTATTCGATTAAATCTCAACGGCCTAAAAAAGAACTTTACCGGTATAGACCATAAAGGGTCTCTACCACAGACTTACCCAATTTGTATAAATAAAAATAGCATAGTATTTAACCTAAAAATTTTCAACGATACAACTAATTTCTAACTTGGAAAAGTAATAACAAACTAGAGTGAAACAAACACCAAGTCCCAAAAAAACGTTCATACTCGAGCCGTTTTGCCATATCTTCTGCAGTAAAGAAATCCTCTCAACTCTGGCACCCACTCGTGACAATAGTACTTATATGTCTTTGGAAAGTATAGCCGGTTTTACAGAGGCCTGGTCCGACGGCCTGTTGCTCGGCCACATAGAAGAGCATTCTTGGGGATTGGATATTCATCTCTCCATGAATTTGCAGGGGAATATACGCGAAGATAGAACTGTTGACCCAAATACTGGCGAGCCCAGTTCGCGGACCTTATGTTCCACATCCCCATACTGTCCAAGGCATGTAAATGGCCGTCCATGACTTGGGATAGACCTGTGATGCAACCATAGGATTAAAAAAGGAAAAAAAAAAAAAGTTTTCTTAAAGTAATAGAGGCTTAGGCCCCATATGTATCATAGGTTCAACCGGCAATTCAAACTAGATTTCGAATTTTTTAGAGAGAAATACTGTTAAAAGAACATTTACAAAATAGGTGCCGAATAGGATCTCGATATGGAAGATTTGATGAGTGCATATTTACCTGAACAGTGCAACGAGAAACTGTGTCGCTCAAATTGTAATTCAATCTGCTGTCAGGAGACCACTGTCCTCCATCCATCCTGTCCATCTCAGAAAATTCAACCGTTAAGAAAATCGAATGGTAGAACTTTGAGCCTCTCATACAAGTCGAAAAAAATTCCCTTTGTCGCTCTCCTTTTTCTAGTAAATGAAGGATGTCCGTAAAGCCTTGAAAGAAGTTGTTGGTAAGAGCTATATTACTTTTGGTAATCATCACCTAACATTTTCAATCAATCACAGATTTACATGTCAATTCTAGGACTCGCAATATACAAACCAGTTAAATACAGAATGACCGTGGTTGTTATTGGTGGTAACTAGCATTTTTATTCTGCTTATGCTTTGATCAAGACAAATATGAGCTTACCCTACAACGAAGAAACTATGGCCATCAATATGCCAGCCATGATTGTATACTGTCTTCTGCATTCTCAAACACAAGCTCGGCAAAGCCTCTAAAGTCCACAGCCATGACACCAGTCTGGAGATATCCACCTCCACCAGTGGGTTTGTCTGGGATGCTTCCAAGGGAAAATACCCGTGAGATCTTGAAGTAGTCAGCAAGTTTAAGTGGCGTGTCTGCTGGGATGAAGGACACACTATTGACAGCATATCTCTGTTAGCCATCAATTATTGGAGCAGAGTTTGCAAGCCTGATCGTCCGAGTAACGTTGATCAGTCCATAGTGATAAGATCCTTGGGGATTAGGCCTTGGTCCGCTTGCCGTCAAATTCCGCCAAGGTTTGACACAGAACATGTCAAGATCGGTAAGCATGAAAACATCTCAGGATTATAGAAAATTATTACTTTAAAACATATGGTTCTAGGCTGCCAGTGGTGACAAGGCTCTCAATTTAAATAATTTGTAAGCTTTTGGAAATCATGTTGCATATCAAGTTTCAACTTTTGTATATAGAAATAATTTGAGGCTCCAGAAATTGGCACAAAATGGTATTTTGTAAGTTCTTCTTCTAGTGAATGAAACATTAGCGATGGCTAAACATAATAAGACAGTAAAAAAGGAAGTACCTCAAAGATCTGGATTGTTCAAGAGACCAATCAACCTGAATTGTTGGGCCACCAGGAGGAGGTCCGGAAACACTTCCTGCTGAGTTGCTGTAATGAGGAATGGATGTAGCAGTGAGCACTTGTGGGGTGAAACGCGTTGAGACAACAATGTAGTAATCTTAAGCTGGTTGATCAGCTGTGATCAGCACAGAGTTGGATTGCCCCAGATGAATGTCAAGGGAATCGTAGGTATTTTGGAGCATGTGAGTGCCTTCTACCTCAACCAGTAACATCTTGTGCCCCTGGATTCTAAAGCTAATGGATGTCGTAAGTCCCACATAGGATATCCAGAATCTGTATGTCTTGCCTGCTGATAACTCTAGAAATTAGAGTTATCTTAGGCACTTTTAGACTTGGATGCAATTGGTTTAGAGAGTATTTGTGTTATTTTTAGTATATTTTCCTATGTTTTATGTTTGTGTGAACTTTTTATCTTGGGTTTAGTGTTTGGTTGATATTTGGTAATTGTGAAGCAAATTCTGGTCAAATGAGGGCTAATTTGGGCTTTAATTTTTGAATGAAATGCATATTTAAAAAAGTGGAAGAAGCTGGCTGAAAATGCTGCAACAATGCTGCAGCATTTCTTGCAGCAAATTTTGTCCAGCTGGCATTTTTCTGAAAAATAAATCAGAAAAGGAAACTCCAGCTCATATTTATGGGGACCAATTTTTTCTACCTCAGTGGGCTGTCACGTGAGCTGGGATGGTTACCCTAAAGGGTTAATACATTTGTTTAGAAGGAGGAGGCAGCCGCCAGAGAGAGGTAGAGAAGCAGAGAGACCAATTCGGGGAAAATAGAAGAGATTGGCTTCTGAAGAAAAAAACAGAGGGAGGTAGCCGCCAGAGAGGAACAAAAGAGCGTGAGCAAGGAGCAACAAGAGAGCGAGAGGAGCTTCCAAACTTGGCTGATTTCTTTTCTCTCTCTTGCTAGATTAATCTTTTTGTATTCTGCTCATGGATTTGTTCATGGATTATTATTGGATTATGGAACTTGATTTTTCGATCATGAACTAAATTGTTTAGCTAGGACCCTAATGGAACCAAGGTTGTAGTAATGTTATGTTGATGTTGGATTGCTAGATATTATTCTGCTCTTGTTCATTCATGTGTGTGTTATGTTTATTTCTATTTGTTTGACTGGCCATCAACTATAGGAAATCAGATTTAGATTAATACCGGAAGGGTTAATTTAAGTTGGAAATAACATGAATGATGTAAGTTCAATATGCTTATTTAGGTTTATTGATTTATGAATGGTATAGGAATATATTGTTCATCTTGCATAACCCATAAGACCCAAGCATTAAAATTGCATTCTAAGAGCTGGATTCACATAGGAATATGTTGAAAAAGGTTTGAGGAATTAGCCATAATAATTCGGAAGATTTTTATGCATTAAAATGGAGGTTTGGTTAACAGGCGCAGAATATGCTATAGCATTCTAGTAGCATTCGTGTAGCAGACCTGCATTCGTGTAGCAGACCTGCAACGGAGGTGAAATTAGGTGTCCTAGCTCGTTTAATCCATTGGTTTCTCAAACTCAATTGCATTCTCGTTCTTTTCATTAGTTTTGTCTGCTTTTGCTTTGCTTTGAATTGTTCCATAATTGTTAGTAAATTTCCAATTCAGCCTTATTTTATTTCATACCTTGTTTGGTGTTAAAATAGCTTTTTCTTGATATTTTTGGTGATTTAATTCTCGAGGGACGATATCTGTACGATTGTGTACACTTTATTACTTGTACGACTCGTATACTTGCGAGTGTTCAAATTGAATAACAAGTTTTTGGCGCCGTTGCCGGGGATTGAAATCATTAAAATTAATTGTAAGAGTTATTTAGTTTTAGTTCTTGTTTCTGCAATTGCTTATTGGTTGAGTTTTTGTATTTTCAGGAGCTTGCTTTTTCTGCATGAATAACCAGCGAAACCAAGAGTTGCTGCCCTTGGACCCAGAAATTGAAAGAACATTTCTAGCAAGGAGAAGGGAGCAACAAGTTTTTGCAGGTGTGGGAGAAATAGCAGAAAGAGTTGCTGTCAATATGGCTAATGATGGGCAGCAAGTGAATGTCAACAATCGAGTGCCTCAGCCAGTTTTGATGGATGACAGAGACAGGGCTATTCGAGACTACGCTGTACCTATTCTACATGGGCTCAATCCGGGCATTGTTAGGCCAGAAATACAGGCACCACAGTTTGAGCTTAAGCCAGTCATGTTCCAAATGTTGCAGACCGTGGGCCAGTTCAGTGGAATGGCAACAGAGGATCCCCATTTACATCTCCGGTTATTCATGGAAGTGAGTGATTCTTTCAAGCTACCAGGGGTGTCCGAGGAAGCATTGAGGCTGAAGTTGTTTCCTTACTCCTTGAGGGATAGAGCTAGAGCCTGGCTTAATTCGCTGCCACCGGATTCAATAGCAACATGGAATGTCTTGGCAGAAAAATTCCTCATGAAGTACTTTCCTCCAACCAAGAATGCCAAGCTCAGAAACGACATCACAGCATTTCAACAATCGGAGGGAGAATCTTTGTATGAATTATGGGAGAGATTCAAAGAATTGCTGCGAAAATGCCCTCATCATGGGATTCCCCATTGGATTCAGATGGAAACTTTCTACAATGGGCTTAATGGGCAAACACGTACAATCGTTGATGCAGCTGCCAATGGTGCTCTTTTGGCTAAATCGTACAATGAAGCTTACGAGATTTTAGAGAGGATGGCCACCAATAATTATCAGTGGCCCACCGAGAGACTCAATGCTCGAAAGGCTTCAGGAATTCATGAAGTAGATGCTATTACGGCACTCTCTGCTCAAGTGTCGAGTTTGACAAATATGATCAAGACTATGAACATGTCGGCTGGGGTTAATTCGGTACAATCGGTTGGCGTCAATTGTGTTTATTGTGGAGAGGGACACTTGTATGATGATTGCCCCTCTAATCCAGCCTCTGCTTGCTATGTGGGTAATTTCAACAGGAACAATCATTATACAGCGCCGTACAATCAAGGGTTGAGACAACACCCAAACTTTTCATGGAGCAATCAAGGGGCCAGTTCTAGTGGAGCAAATGCTTATCATCGACCTTCTCATCCATCGGGTTTTCCATCTCAGCAACCAAGAACTCAAGCTATGGACTCATCTAGCTCTTTGGAGAATTTGATCAAGGAGTATATAGCAAAGAATGACGCTAGAGTTCAGAGTCATGATGCAACATTGAGGAGCTTGGAGAATCAGATTGGGCAGATTGCAAACGCCTTGAATGTTAGGCCACAAGGTTCTCTTCCAAGTAATACAAAAGATCCAAGGAGGGAAGGAAAAGAACATTGCAAGGCAATCTTATTACGAAATGGAAGGGAGATCGAGCAAAGGGAAAAGTCAAAAGCTGTGCAGACAGAGCCCACTTCAATCCATGAACAAGATGAGCAGAATCAACAAGAAGAAATTCTGGTGAAAAATCAACCGTCAGACTCTGCTGCAGAAAATGCTACAGCATTCACGCAGCATTCTGGAGCAGCAGAAAGCAGTGAAATCAGACCTCCTCCACCATTTCCTCAGCGGTTTCAAAAGCAGCAAAAAGATGGTCAATTTCGTAAGTTTCTGGATGTCTTGAAGCAGCTTCACATCAACATACCTCTTGTTGAAGCCTTGGAGCAAATGCCTCATTATGCCAAGTTCATGAAAGACTTGGTCACTAAGAAGCGTCGACTTGGGGAATTTGAGACTGTAGCTTTGACAGAAGAATGCAGTGCCATTTTGCAGAACAAACTCCCTCCTAAGTTGAAGGATCCGGGGAGTTTCACAA